>PITA01000604.1:0-182456 GCA_004023965.1 Spilogale gracilis
CCTTCTTCAGATCAATTGCATCTTTCTCCACTGCATAAAGTAAACTTTACTTACAGCTCTCTAAATTGTCTTTCTTTGTCATTGGATGGGTTTTATTTTATTATTTTTTTAAGATTTTACTTATTTATTTGACAGAGAGAAACACAGGTAGAGGGGGAGTGAGAGGAGAAGCAGGCCTCCTGCTGAGCAGGGAGCCCGACGTGGGGCTCCATCCCAGACTCCAGGATCATGACCTGAGCCGAAGGCAGATGCTTAATGAGTGATCCACCCAGATGTCCCAGTTGGATGGATTTTTAATTGTTTTGTGAATTATATCTTATTGGTATGTCATAATTTTTATAACCATCCTTCCATGAAGGGGTGTCTGGGTGATTTCTACATTTCAATATTCTAAAGAGAACATCGAAAACATCTTCATATAGATTGTCTCTCTTCCTTTTTAAAAAACAGTCTTATTGAGGCATATCTGATGTACTATGCAAGTCACCCATTTGAACTGTGTGGTGTAGTGGTTTTTAAAATAGTAACAGAGCTGTGCAACCATCATCACAATCAATCTTAGAACATCTTCATCAGGATGCCTGGGTGGCTCAGTCAGTTGAACATCTGTCTCTGGCTCAGAGCATGATCGAATCCTCCATTGGGCTCCTAGCTCAGTGGGGAGCCTGCTTCTCCCTCTGCCTATCATGCCCCGGGCCTGTGCTGTCTCTCTCTCTCTGACAAACAAAACCTTAAAACAAGAAAAAAAAAATCTTTATCACTCTATGAAAAGAACCCTCATACCACTTAGCGGTCACCCTATTCTCCCCATGTCCCCAGCCTTGG
The DNA here is from genome assembly GCA_004023965.1 of Spilogale gracilis. Taxonomy (NCBI): domain Eukaryota; kingdom Metazoa; phylum Chordata; class Mammalia; order Carnivora; family Mephitidae; genus Spilogale; species Spilogale gracilis. Next base: position 826 of record PITA01000604.1, read on the forward strand.
GCAACCACTGAACTGTTTTCTAACTCAATAGACCTGCTTGTTCTGGAAATGTCATATAATACAATATTCCTAAAGACCATTCCATTCCATGGTCTTTTGTGCCTGGCCTCCTTCACTTAGCATAATGTCTTCAAGCTCACCCACATGGTAGCAGATACCAGTGCTTCATTCTTTTTTTTTTTTTTAAAAGATTTTATTTATTTGACAGAGAGAAACACAGGCAGAGAGGGAACACAAGCAGGGGGAGTGAGAGAGGGAGAAGCAGGCTTTCCGCCGAGCAGGGAGCCCGATGTGGGACTCGATCCCAGGTCTCTGGGATCATGACCTGAGCCGAAGGCAGTCGCTTAACCAACTGAGCCACCCAGGCGCCCGCATTCTTTTATGTTGCTAAATAATACTCCACAGTATAGATATATCACATTGCATTTATGCACTCATCAGTTGATGGACATTTGAGTTGTATCTATTTTTGGTCTATTATGAATAATGCCACTATAAATATTTCTGTCCAAGTTTTCGTGCGGATGCATGTTTTCATTTCTACTCGGTCCACTGAATAGTTTTGCCCTTAATCAGGTGTTGTTTTCTGTAGCTTACCTCTCGTTCCTAAGCTGAATTCATGATCTTCCTCCCCGCCCCAAATCTGCTCCTTCTCCAAAGTACACTCCTGGATCTGCCACCTACGGTGTTGCACAATCCAGAAACTTACCTGTCATCCTTTGCTTCGCCCTCAGCTCCCCCATTCTGCACCCCACTGCAGCTTGTGCTGGGTCCAACCAACTCTAAGAGAAGCTTTCCCCACACTTGTACCCTCCATTACATTGGTGGGAGTATCAGTCAATGTCTACTCACAATTTTATCTCAAGTGCTTAGCACGGTCCAGATTTTCTAGCAAGGCTATCAGCCTCTCATGATTGGATGTGGGTCCCATTTCTTTTATAAAATCTCCCAAATCCCCATACAAAAGTATTATCATTGAAAATGTGTGGACTTGAGCCTGGTGGTGGGTACCGAGGGCACGTATTGCATGGAGCACTGGGTGCCGGGCGTAAACAGTGAATCTTGGAACATTGAAAATAAATTAATTAATTAAAAAAAAGAAAATATGTGTACTTGAATGGGTTTTCTTTGGGGGGAATTTTAAAAAATAAGGTATAATTTACATACAACAAAATTCACCTTTTTGGATGTAGTTTGGTAAGGATTGATTGATTTAAAGTAGGCTCCACACCCACCATGGGGCTTGAGCTCACAACGCTGAGACTAGAAGTTGCGTGCTCTATCAGACTGACCCAGCCGGGTTCCCCCAGTTCTGTGAGTTTTGACAAATGTCTACACTCAGGTAATCACCACCACAGAGGTGCAGAACATTTCACCACCCCCAAATTTCCATGTGCCCCTTTGTAAGTCAACTCCCCCTCCCCTGTCTCTAGAAGCCTCTGATTTGTGTTTTTCTGTCCATATACTTTCACCTTTTCCAGACTATCATACAAACCGAATCAGACATTATGTAATTTTTTGATTCTGACTCCTCTTTCGCTTGGCACAACACACATGCGCCTCACCAGTGCTGTTGTGGTACATTATTCCTCTTTATTGCTCAGTACTCTGCCACTGTGGGGATGAATCCTGGCTGCTTATCCATTCCCCAGCTGAGGAATATTTGGGATGTCTGGCAATTTGAATAAAGTCAGTATTAATACTTACCTACAAGTTTTTACGTGAACCAGGTTTTTTGGCTTTACTTGGACAAACATCTAGCAGTGGGATTCCAGGGTCATAGGACAACTGTATGTTTCATTTTATAAGAAACGGTCAAACTCTCTTCCAAAGTGGTTGCAGCCTTTTGCATCCCAGCCAGCAGCGGGTGGGAGTCTCGGTTATCCTGCGCCCTCACCAGCACTCGGTATATGCGAATTCTCCCAGAGTCTGGATTCCAGCCCATTATCGATCGGTGATTTGCAAGTATTTCTTCCCAGCTGAGGCTTGTGATTTCACTCCCTTTAAGACAGCTTTCGAAAAGTAGAAGTTCTCCATTTATTACTTCTTAGCATTTTACAGTTGATGCTTTTGGTGTCCTATCTAAGAACTTTTTGCCTAACTCGGGGTCATGAAAATTTTCTCCCAGAAATGTTAGGTTTAGGTCTTTGGTCTGATTTAATTTCTTTTTTAGTTTGTGAACTTTCCATCTGCTTTGGCTTCCAAATCTAATCTACGGTTACTCCTCCGTGTTGCTCTCCAGCCTCCCAGCTGGGATTGCGCCTTTTCGCGGTTGGCAGGTGCGGGATCCTGAGTGGGAACGCCCCTTCAACTGTGAACCTCTGCCCCTCACGTGACCCAGTGTAGCTCCACCCCTGATTGGATTCACGTTCCTATTTCCCACAGCACCAAGCGTCGCATCTCTCCCATTAGATATTGAATGGATGTTACTGAAATTTTAAAAAGAGATATTAGGATGACTTAGGGATGCTTATGCCATTGAGAATAAAGGGAAATTAACACAACTAGTAAAATCATTTGGAGTCATTCAACAAGCTCTGACTGTGCACCCTATTTTTTCTGGGCACCGGCTACTTGACCACTTCTCGGTGGCCCAGACCTCCAGGAAGTTATTTCATCCCATGTGACCTTCTTATAACAATGTTTATCACTTTACCGGGAAACCAAGAATACAGGGGTTGTACGACCAACCAAAGTGCCTTGATTTTTAAGACCTGAAATATTCAGGTAGAAAGTAGCAATGGATAAGGAAATAATGTATGAATCCAAAAGTGGAAAGATAAGGACCAAGCTCCCAGGGCCACTTCTCACTCGTCCCTCTCTCTTGTCGCACTCACTGCACTTTTCCCCCAGAACATGAGTTTTCATGTAACATCCACTTTTGGGCTACATGGGGTGGAGGGAAGGAAACTTCTCCATTTAGGGATCTCAGATTGAAATTCATTCTGTCAGAGTTCTAGAGTCCAAAAGTCCCAAACCAAGGTGTGGGTAGGGCCACGCACCCACTAAAGGCTCTAGAAGATTCCTTCCTCTTCCAGCTTCTGGTGGCTTCTGGTGTTCTGGGGCTTGTGGCCACATAAGTAGGATCTTTGCCTCTGTCCTTACATGGGCTTCTTTGTGTGTATCTCTGTCTTCTTCTTCTTCTCCTCCTCCTCCTCCTCCTCCTCCTCCTTCTTCTTCTTCTTAAATTTATTTGCTTGAAAGAGAGAGAGAACACAAGCAGGGGGAGAGGCAGAGGAAGAGGGAGAAGCAGGTTCCCCTCTGAGCAGGGAGCAAAACTTGGGGCTGGGTCCCAGGACCCTGGGATCATGACCTGAGCTGAAGGCAGATGCTTAACCAGCTGAGCCCCTGGGGCAATCCTCTGCACCTTCTTCTTTTTGGTCTCTTGTGAGGACTCACCCAAATCTGGAATGATCTCGACTCTAAACCTTGTCTTCATTATATCTGCAAAGACCCTTATTCCAAATAAAGGCATATTCTGAGGTTCTGAGTGGACATATCTTTTGGGGGTTGACTATTTCAACCCACTATTGATGCTTTCATGTATTGGGGTTGAAAAATAAAAACAACTAGGGGCGCCTGGCTGGCTTGGTTAGTAGAACACGCAAATCTTGATTTCAGGGTTGTGAGTTCAAGTCCCACATGGGGTGTAGAGATTACTTAAAATAAATAAATAAAAACAACTGCTTTCATCTAAAAGAAGAATTTGTCATCACAAGTCCTGGCTTCCTGGTTCTCACTCCTGCTCCGGCCAGGCCCTGATGGCAGTCACCAAAATTCCTTGGAGGGACTGTCTCAATAGAAAAGACTGGAGTTCTTTTCACTTACCCTGCTAGCACACAATAGGCCGAAGAAACAGTGAGCACACTGGGGAAGAAAAAATAAGCCATCTGATAAAAAACAAGATTTCTAGGCCATTTTTCAACATCCCCTTTCAGCACCAGTGTGCCTGACTGGTTCTCTCTCCTCCCAGGCTTCTCTCTTGCAATGGAGACAATCTCCTTAATCTTCTTGCAAATGAGGTGACAACTGAGTGGATTCTGATGTCATCTGCTCAGAGGCTGGGCTCTAGGGGTGCTGAAGGGGCATGCTGGTGACTCTGTAGGAGGCCCCTGGGGACCCTAGGCCTCTCTGCAGGGGCAGACTTCCAGGCCCTGACTCCTGGTTTCATGAAATAGGGGGACAAGGAGTGACCAAGCCTGGTGACAGATGCTTGGGTTAGTCACAGACCGGCTCTGCTCTTGGCCTGAGACTATGCCGTGTGGAGAAAGTGTAGGGCAGAGGTTCCCAAACCTGGTGGATCATCAGAATCCCATGGAAGTTTTCCAATTTTCAGCTCCCACTCAAGAACTACCGAATCAGAACCTCCCTGTGGACTGAAACATGAGCTTCATAGTTAGATCTGGGCCCAACCTTCTTGGCTGCTCCCACAGGGAGCCTAGGGGGCCTGAACAAATCAGGCACCCCCTGATTGGCGTTGCCAGGTCACCCTTCACCCATGTTGTTGGTGGGGATCATTGCTACTGTACACAGAAGTGCATGTTTGGTGCAAGCCGTTTGATTGATGATGAATAAATACCAGCAATTTAAAAATACTTTATTTTTATGTGAGGACAGAAGTAATGGTTCTGTTCAAACAAAAACGAAAACAAAAAACTCCCAGGAGAATCCAGCAGACTTTGCTCCTATCTGATGGGAAGTAACCGCCGCGAACATTTTCTAGCTCTCATTACAAGAGGTATGTTCCAGCACAAAAGCAGGAACGAAAAGACCTACTCTTCCTGTGCCAACATGTGTCCAGCTTAGAACAAAGTGTTGTTGTTCATGGCCGGGCTCCACCTTGCTGAGAGAGGCTGGTATTTGTCTTTGCAAAGATGGTCTTTTTGGTCAATCATTAGGAAACCACGTGCTACTCGGAGACCCCCGGAGACCTTCGGCAGCCTTTGGAGGAATGTGGCTTTTGGACCTGATGGCAGGGGTTGGAAGCCTGCCCACTTGCCAGGGGGCCTCTCCCAGTCCTAGGTTTACCCTTCGCAGATGAAGGGAAATAATCTCTACCAAGTACTTAGCCCAGTGTCTGGCGTTCCACAAGCCCTCACGGAATGTCTGCCGCTGCCATCTACCCTCTCCTTATATCATCTGGACTCCTCTACCTTGAGTCAGATTCCCAAACTCTGTGTCTGGAAGCCACCCAAGGCTCTGCCCTGCCTCAGGCCCTTAGGGTTGTTCTGGGAGGTCCCACCACTAAAACACGCTTAGGGCAAAGCAGAAACTGCCTCTGCTTTGGAGCTGAGATTTTCCCAAGCCAACTTTCCTTTTTATCTGAGGGGAAGGGCTGAGTTAAGACACAGCCGCAGGGGGACAGCACAAATAAATATGGAAAAACCTCTCTAGGGGCAGCCATTGTACTTAGTACAATGGCAATGGTGGGGCCCAGAGAGCATTTTTATCCAGTTGAGATTAGAACGTAAACTAAATGTGGACATACTACCCTTTCTTCCAGAGCCCTGACTCACTACAGCTCACCCCCGAGGGCTAAGGGAATGGAAGGGGGAAGACTCTGACCTTTCGTCCCATGAGTCCCAGCCTACCATGGGAGGCGTTTGGGGGTAGAAGGAAATTTAGGGTGTGGAAGCAGGTTCTCAAACGCAGGGTTGGGATTCCCAGAAGTTTAGGGCACTAGTCCTCTGACCACCCTGGGCTTTCTCAAAAGTTGCCAGCGCCAAGTCCCCACCCTTCCCAAGGTTTTCCAGCCAACAATGAGCGCGTCCAACAGGGCAGGGCTGGCGACACACCCAGGCAGCGCTGGCCCCGCGGAGAGGACGAACCCCCTTCCCTTGATGGGCAGGAGGGGCTGAGTAGGACTGGTGGCTTTCTGGAGCCCAGGAAATGTGCCCACATACTGTAAGGACTGGCAGCTCGGCCTTTGCTGTCTTGGTTGTTTTGAAGTAATACAGTCTGAAAGATCTTTCTGGAAGCAAAGCCATCTTTCATGAAAAGCAGTTCTCAACTCTTCCACAGGTGGTGGTTCTAAAGCATTCCTCATGTAGCTTAGGGAAAGCCTCCTGACCCAAGAAGCACTGGGGCCCGCCAGCTTCAAAACCCCTTGGGAAGAGCTGAGCCCCCAGCTGGCACCGTGGGACGCTTCTATTTTGAGCAGCCTGCCACCCTGGCTGGCCACCGTGCCTGTGGGGGCACCTGAGCCCTTCTCTGCATGACACTTGTCTACAGGCTGATCTCGAAGCTGGGGAGCCGGTGAAGAGCTCTATGGAACAAGCCACATGATACGCTTGGCTCAGGGCTAGGCACACACAGGTCCTCATTACATGGCAACGACTTTTTTTAAAATAAAACCTTATGTTTGACTGTTCAGCTTGTAAGACGCCAGGCCGTGTCCTCCAGGAGGTTCACAATAACCCTTTGGGGTTGCTATCATTACTCCTCTTTTATAGAAAGGAAAATTGAGGTTCCAAGAAGTTAAGCAAATGGTCAGTAGTTACACAGCTGATTATTGGTGCAGTTGGAACCCCGACCCCAGACAGTCTGACCCCACAGCCGGCACTCAGCTGCTGTGTGATAATTTCTGTTATTACTATTCACTGGTACGTCTTCAGAGGCTCTCAAGCCTAGAGTATGGTTGGACAAAGGGCTGGCTGTTATTAAAGCGTATAAAAGGAGCTGTGGGCTTGCTTTCATGCTGCAGTATTTATAAAAGACTGGGGGAGAAAAAGCCCAGAACAAAAACTAAAATTCTTGAATGATGAAACTATTAAAAGTAGTACCAAGAAACCCACATTCCCCCTTACCGCCTATCTGTGTCCGAGCATCCACTTTGCTTCAGTTGGCCTAACAATATAGCCAGAACGCAGGTATTCACTCCTAATTTGCTGATGAGGAGCCTGAGGCTCAGAGTATCAGGGTTCTTGGGGCCAATTAGTCTTCATAAAGATCACTGACGTTTCTTGAGCAATTACTATGTCCTGAGTGCTGTGTGGTGCTCAACATGAGTTAAAATGTAGCAATGGGGATTAGTGTTATGTCCATTTTGCAGATGAATAGTTGAGGCCTAGGAAAGCGAAACAACAGGCCCTAAGACGCAGAGCTAGTGAGCAGCCCTGAGCTTGCTTCTGCTAGCATACTGGCAGGCGGGATGGGGCTTACAGTTTTGTGAAGGAACTGGCCAGTCTCACAAGGAGAACCTCCTCTCTGCAGTGCACCCCAGGAGATCTGGAATGTGGGAGAGGCAGTTCCTGTCTTTGGAAGGTCATGGAGGTGCAGAGGAGAACAGTATGGGATTTGAAGATAGGCCTCAGCAATCCCAGGTTCAGGCTTACTGGTTGATGACCAGGTATATTAGACGCTGAGCTTTGGTTTCTTCGCCTGTAGAGCAAAGCCACAGTGACCTGTCTCGTAGGGCTGTCGTGAGAAATACGGTTCATGCAAAGCCTGGCGCTCAACAGAGATCTCACTGCCGTTCCGCAGAGGAGCGAAGACACAGGCCAAGTTAGCCGTACTAGGCAAAGTTTGAGAAGTGTCCCACGTGATGTTCAGCCATAGGCGTGCAAAGAATTCCCTGGGTGAGGCTGGGCTGGGCTCATCAAGGCAGGCTCTGAGAGAGGGTGTGAACTCAGGCTTGTCTTTCATTCAGAGCAAATGCAGCCCATGGGAAATTCACATGGTAACTCCAAAGAGCTATGGATGACCGATTTCAAATAGTAGTGTTGCCATTACCTCCTGTCCCCGGGGCCAGATCCTCCCGCTCTCCACCTCCTTGAAGAACTGGACATTGTACAGGAGAAAGGTACTGCAGAGGTGGGGGGAGGGCATGGCGTGTTTGGGAAATTTGCAGAGCTTTGGAAGAGCTGGAGGGCAAGGTTCGAAGGTGGGGCACTATGGGAGGGACAGCAGTGGGCGAGGTGAGAGCCATGGGCTGTGAACTTGGCTGCGTGTGAGGGCTAACCACTGAGGGGACACAGGCGGTCAGCCCTCAGTGAAATGGTGATCATAGTGGCGAAAGCCACAGAGAGCTCAAGATAAGGACTGGCGGTAAACCCTGACTCTGGTCATCAGAGCCCAGAGTGCTGATGCCGGCACAAGTGTGGACAGAAGTGAATAGAACACAGGCCTCTAGCTGGGCCTTCTGACCTGTTTTCTACACTAGTAAGCTAAACATGCCATCTAGGGCACAGTTTCTGACTTTGTGATTGTTGGGCTGGCTGAGAGACAGGGGACATCGTAGACTGGGTCAAGATGGCTGATCTTCCCGCCAAAGCAGCCATGACCACCAAGCCTCCTCCAGGAAACCGAAACTTCCCATATGTGACTTTCCAGCCAGCGACCACCCACCATCGTCTGGACCTTCCCCACCCCCAGCCAATCACCTAGGGACATGATGTTCCCTTGCCTAATATGGGGAAAAACCCACCCAAATCCAGACCCGGAACCCATAAGACTTAAAAACCCCTGCATTCCCCAACCTGGGCGCGACTTCCCTGGGACGGCTCAGCCTGCAGAACTGTAAGAAATGAATGTTTGCTGTTCCAACCATCCAGTCTATGGCAGTCCGCTAACAGCAGCCTGAACTCAGACAACAGGCTTGACGGACACGCAGTAGAATGGCCATGGTCAGACTGGCCCATCTCAAGTCTAAATACATACTTGTATTTTCCAGTAGGCACAAATCTGTGGCAGTGAGGATAACATGTAAATCAAAACCTAGGCGATTTCTTCACTTACAGTCTGAACGCAGGGGAGGTCAAAGCTCTGAAGGACATTATTTCTACCATCGCACTGCAGTTTCTTAGTAAGTAGCACACACTCGCAGTGGTTCAGAAGCTCTTGCCCTCAAACTTCCTCAATTCCCTTCTTGTCCAGATGATAAGACTCACACTGCTCTGTGTCACACAACCAAACGCCAGGTAGACCAGCACAGCCCAAGCTCTTTTTAAATATTTCCCCTTTAGGGCTGCCTGGGTAGCTCAGTGGGTTGGGTGTCTGACTACTGATTTTGGCTCAGGTCATATCAGGGTTGTGAGATCGAGCCCTGGGACGGGATCCAAACTCAGCAGGGAGTCTGCTTGCGATTCTCCCTATCCCCAGACCATCCCTACTCTCGCGCTCTCCCTCTAAAAATAGTTTCCCTTTAGTCAATTTGGCCAATTTGGTCTGGATTAAATTTGGTCCGGATTAAGGGACAGTCCTAGAATATACCATTGCTATTTGTTGCATTTCCGCCTCTCATCAGCCTGCCTGGGTGCTAAAAATGCATTGCTAAGGCTTCGGTCTAATTCTGGTTTTGTGTTGGTCATCAAAAGTCAGACTGGTATTTCTTCAGCTGGGACAGATCTTTAAAGGGTGCAGGAGAGCAAGGAAACACAGCGTGGAGGCGCTTGTGAATAGAATAAAGCACACACTTTATTCACTGAGTGGTGAGTGTACAGCAGTGATGCGGGGGACAGGGCGGGGAGCGGCGAGTGCTGCTTGCAGCAGGAGCCTGGAGGTGGGGGCCGTTAAGCACAGCGGCACGGGGCCACAGAGGGCTGCCCCTGCCTCTGCACACTCGCCTGTGGTCTGTGGGGCGCAGACCGACACCCACTCACTTTCACAGGGGACACGACACATCTTGTACACAGCGGTTCTTCCAAATATTCACTTCCATATTTCTCAAAGGGGAGGGGAGGAAGAACGAACTGGATGTCTTCTGACGCTTGCAAGAAAATTCCACTAAACTGAACTTAAAATGAAAGGACTCCAAGAGATCGGATGCAGGATTGTTGGCAACTCACAGACAGCACACACATTTATTACTGGACCGGTCTGTACCCAGAACCCAACAGGAACATCGATATTGCAGACACTTGTTTTCTCTTCCAGGGGATACGGAAACATAGGTATAAAGTCATTCAGTGGCTCGCCACTTTTCTGAACAGTAATGGGTATTGTCTCCTGCTACCTTTGGTGAATGGGTTCTGAAAGTGATCCGTGGGATCTTCACTCTTGAGGGAGACACTTTTGGGAAGAATTTTATTTCACGGTAACAATTGCCAGTCCATTACACCAAACATCAGAAAATGTTGCATTTGTTTAATTTTGATGTTGTTTACACATACTGTTTAGAAATTTCTTTCAGCTGAAATGGACCACTTCCCCCTTTCCTTTTCCTTTTGAGTTTGCCATAAATTAAACTCACCCTATTAAAAACACAAAAATCCATATGCAAAGCATATCAGTCACCATCTCCTCATGGCTTCCTGGGCAGCAAATGGAAAGAGTGTTTTGGGTTTTTTTTAAGCCAAAGTAAAAGTTTCTCTTTCTTTCATTACAGCGTAGTTGGCCAACTTCCTTAATGTCCATTATCACTAGACGGTGGTACAACAGCAAATCTCAAGCCTGAAATAATCTATTTTTCTGAACAGAACATTCTTCAAAAGGGAGTACTAATGAGTGAGTTCTAGGGTTTACTCACAAACACTTGGTTTGTCAAAAGAAAATAGTTTTAAAGATCAAGTCAGGTCAAGGCTGGCGTAGGAAGGGTAGATAAAACAGTGACCTGCAATATAATAGAAGAGGTGATTTGTGAAAACTGAGTTTGACTCAGAGGACACAGAGGGTGGGATTGCGTGGAGTTCATTTCTTTCCACCCTTGCCTGCCCCTTCAACGCACAGAATGCTAACACCAAGCTTTCTGAAAGAATTTTTCAAAAGACCTACCTAGTCAAAAGTGGTTAATTCCATTTTTTTTAACTTGCAAAAGCATGTATATTTTACATAACTATCTGAGAAGCAATTCTTTAGAAAAAAGTGTTTGCTTTAAAGTGTAAAGAAATTAAGTGAAAGTTTTATAAACATTTCCAGCAAGACTTCTCAAAGTAGAGTTGATGGCCATCACCAGACTGAAAGGATGAGAATGGCAGAAGTGTGTACCGCAGGACCCACGGACCCTGGCTTTTCTGTGGGAGGTTTCAGAGAACAGGCAGTTTATCCTTAGTTACCAAAGAAGTCACGTTAAGGACATTTCATTACTAACACAAACTGAAATACAGATGCATAGCGTGGCTATACAAGTTCCCAAATACTCTTTGGGTCTCATCTTAAACCACATGGGAAGAATAAATGGTATTCTGGCTCTCCTGGAAGAAACTTTAAAGGAAGCACTTTCACATCGTCAGAAGTCTCTTTTGCTTCGTGCAGGCACTGTGTGCTTAAAGAATCACAAATAAGCCCAGCGCTCAAAAATATAGCCCTTGGGGTATGGACCAGGAAAGTCTGCCACAAGTAGAAGTCCTCCCCTAGAGTAAATAATCCTGTTCCTTGGACTGTGTTAACAACTGGAGTTTTTGTGTGCCGTGCAGAGGGGTTCCAGCAGAGAACACTGATCTCCTGTACAGTGGCCTGGACATTTTGAGGACAAACATGCTGAGGCCAGTTAAAAAAAAAAAGGATAGGCCATTGTAGCCCATATATTAGATTTGGCAGTTAGGAGAACCAGGTTGCCTCATGACCCATCCCTCCAGCTGGAGCCTTCTGCTGAAGAGTGGAGTTGGGGAACCCAGCCCACATTATGGTTTCCCCACAACCCCTCCCCAGGGCATCGCACCGCGCTCTCTGTAGACAAGAGGCTGCTGATATTCTCTGGTAATGCATTTCTGCACGGTATAGTTTAAATTAGCTAATACACTTGATATGGAAAGAAGCTTCCCACCCCCCACCCCCAGCTGGGTACAGAACTGAATTCAAAAGAGATAAGGAGAGTTTCATTGGTGGGAGCAGGTTTTGGGTTCAGATCTTGAACTATCATTGCAACTTTTCTCACTGACATTTGCTTGCATGTGCATGGGTCATAACTCATTAACTAATGACAACATCAAGGGTCCTTTATGATCCCCACAAAGAAAAATTCTCTCCACCAGCCTAGCACTGGGACCCATCTGGCCATCCTCATCGTTGATTATGGGAATGCACCACGGTCCCCACTCCTCATACTTTGCCAGAGCAAAGCCAGGACTAGGATGCACAGGCATTAAACTGAGGCTGCCGCTATGGGACAGAAAAGCGAAGGGAGAGCAGAAGTACTGAATGAAAGCAAGAGGCCACTGAAGGCACTGAACTGCAAGATGCAATCTGGAGGCTTCGGCCCCAGGAGGAGCTGGTCGTCTCACATCTGCTCCATTAGAATCATTTGCAAAATATGTTAGGTCTAACACACATACACACGCACACACACACGCACACACATGTGTATACATGCATGCTTGTATTTGTAAGAACAGGCCTCAAACATTCAGTGTGCAGCACTGAAAGGACCGGCAGCTCAAGGGCCTTTAGGAAGAGCACGGGAGAGGATCCAAAGCCATCACAGAGCCCATCACGGCACCCAGGTGACAGACTGAGCCCTACGGTAGAGGTATGCAGCACAGTTTCTGAAACTATTTTTATTTTTATTTTCTCTTTATCTTGGAGATTGGCTACGAACTAATTCAAATACTTGGTAACTAATTCAAAATCTTAGCTTTTATTAGTAGTGGCATATGAACAGAATGCAAATGATTTCTCCTTTGGCTTTTAAACAGTTTAAATTCCGAGGCAGGGCCCCCAGAGCACGAGACTCAATGTGAAAACCACCCATGTGTGGAGCTGGAGCGAGATAACCCCCTTGTCCACCTCACTGCTCATCTGAGTCACGGCTGGAGGCGTCCAGGAATTATGATGGGGGTCTCACATGCATGTTTTGGTAAAATCCTAGGCTTCCCTTTGAATCTGGTGTTGCTGAATTTGTGGACTCTAGCGTGATGCTCTGAGGTCCACATCCAGCCTGATCTGAGGTCTGGGCTCCTCACTGTGCTGCTGACCTGAGCCACATGAATCACAGGGGATGCTGGCTTCTGACACCAACCCCTTCTATGGAGGATGCCCTGTCAGGTGCTGTGTGGCCTCAGTGCTGACCTGAGTCATGCACATGCGTGCAAATGTCCCTGGGAAGCTGCAGCATTTGAGCAGAGATGAAATGCAAAAGAACATGCAGACTCCCCAGACTATGCTGGTGGCGTTTGATGATACACACACACACACACACACACACACACACACACAGGCCCACGCACACCATAAAGTCAACAGAGCTACGCAAGAAGGAAAGCTGAAAAGGCCAAATGAAATCAATCTGAGACAAATACCCTGGAGTTGCAGAGATTTCCAAGAGCAAAGCGTGCCTTTCCTTAGCCTACCACTGAAAGACCTCAAAAAAAAAAAAAAAAACCAAAAACAAAAAACCCCAAATTTTTGGGTTTGTGGGCTTGATTAGATTCAGAGGCTGCTGGATGAGGAGGAGCAAGGTATGCAAGGTAGAAGAACTCGCATTGGCGGGACACAGAATTTTCCTTTTTTTTTTTTTTTTTTGCCAAGACTGTTGTGGCCTGGGGCAAAAATTGTCTAACAGCACACAACTGGAGATCATTTCTCCCTTTCCTTTCTTTGCAGTGGGGGGCCAGCGACAGCTCGTGTCCTCGGTGAGGAGGCAGAATGACATGTATAATCTGAAGCAGAAAAAGAATTAAGGGATAATCATTGCTTTTCCCTCTCTTTCTCTTATTTATTTTTTAGGTAATAGCTAAGTAATTTGCAACCAGGTCCTAGCAAAGAGAAAAAGGAGCTTATTAAAAATGACCTCGGCTGCTATTCAGCCCACTCGCTCAGAGCTGCCCAGTTCCCCAACTCTGATTTCCATCCTGCTGGGGCCCAGGCCGGGCTTCATGAGGCCAGTGAGGACAGGGGCGTGCAAAGTGGTGCGACCACATGGATACATCCCTCTGGCTCTTCCTTCTCAGCCATGGCGCTATGCAATAAATATATTCCGCCTTCAGAGTGATCACGACTGCTTTTTTCCACGCGGCATCCTAAGGGCACTTGCTGGCTCTTACCCACACAATCAGCACTCTGGTTAGAAAACAGTTAAAGGAAATGAAAGAAATAGCTCCTGTTTTGTACATAAGGTGATGTCAGACGGTCACGTGTGAACACGAGTGTGGGGAACATGGAAATTTTGACCCCGTTACTTCTTGGCAAGTGTTGCCGTGGTTGGTCCAATATTTGGCTCATGGGTGATTTAATAAGGTTTCCCATTTTGTTGTTGCTGAGGGACAGTAGTTTGCAAATTCTCCAATCAAGTTTGGGCCTTAACACAACATCCTATGTGTCGCCGCCATGTCAGTCCTTTTCTTAACTGCTGTCTACATAAAGGGGGCTTAGAAGAGTTTTGCTTTCTTCTTCATGTCGTTGCGTCTCCAAAGAGGTAACTTGTCAAATTCCTGTATGGACATTCCAAAGATTTCCCGAAACACATCTGGGGCTAAGTGGCGCTGTGGGTGGGAGAAAGAACAGTGGTCAATCCCGATGGCCACATGGATGGATGTGAGACTTGCTCTCGAGTCTGTAAGTGATCATTTTGAAGAGCAAGGCAGAATGATGGCAGAGGAGTTCACCTCTGAGGCTGATTAGCAGGCCCTGGACCAACTGGCTCCCTACCTGGTTGGCCAAGGGAGGCGCTCTCCCTAGCAGACAGAAGAGCTCGTGGAGTAGTAATGACTATTGTCATACACTACTGCTGATGGGACACAGGTAATGCTAGAGGCAACTCCACTTCAGGTCCTTGGGATGTGGAGAAGATGCAGGGAAAAGGGACCATAGCAGTAAGAAAACCAGACAGAGACTTGCTGAGTGGTGTCTGGGCAGCCCTGGGACTTCCTCCTGGCTCAGCAGCAGCAGCAGGAGTTCTGCTGGATGCTTGCTCTACCAGGAGAATGGCTTCCATCTGTCGTCCCTCCTAAAAACTTCCCTCAGGACAGGAGAGCCTTTATTCTCTATGCCAGACTGACTTCACGCACAAAGGTACTGCCTTTTGTCAGGGAAAAGGAAGGATTCTTTGTAAGACTGGCAGAATTTTTCTTAATTAAAATCACTCAGACGGAAAGTATGATCAGCCTTGCGTGTCTAAGGAGGTCTTCCATATGTGCACCCAGAAAAACTTCCAGCAAGCAATGCGGAAACAGCCAAGAGGGACACTTGTCCAGGGCAAACCTCTTTACTGAGTACTTCCTTCCCTCTCTCAACAAGCTCGACCCAGGCACTGGGATGTCTGAAGAGGGACGGGATTCCACAACACGAGCCATAATTATGGCAACATCAGGCTTCCTCAGAAGATGACTGAAATCATGCTGTGTGTCCTAGCTCATCTTCTGGGCTTGACCACATATTTAGGCTGATCTTTTAAGTGTTTATTATTTGGGTTTTCAATCCCAAGTTATCTTAGTTCTACCTACAATATGAGGTGGATTCATTTTCTATTTTATTTTATTTTTTTGCTTTTATTGAAACATCTCTTAGGGGAAAGTTGGGGGAAATGCACAGGTATCTGCCCTTGGGACTAGTTAGTTTACCTCCAGCCTGGTTCTGTCCACGTCTCTTAGGATTTTGTTACGCCCTCTGTTGGTCACCATCAGCATTTCATATGGAAATATCTAAGAAGCAAAGAGAAACACCTCTTCTAGAACACTGCTGTCCATTTTATCAACAAGCAGAATCTTGCTAAAACCTAGTACTTCCACGATAGGGCTTCTAAGATACTATAATGAGTGTATCTGAGTGATGAGTGTTCCTTACATATCCCGGGGACAGGGACCAGTTCTTTTACATTTTCTCAACTCACCATGTCTCATGTAGCACTCTGTCTTTGGAGGGCTTTGTTGAGTGAAAGAATACAAACTTACTATGTCTTGGGGGTAAAGGGAAAAAATCGGAAGTGAAACGGATAGAAACATGTGTTATATGGCCAGGGTGCCTCTGCAGGGTTCAACAGTCTTGTTCCATGACCAACTCTCAATGTCACAGACCCAGGCCGCCCCAGAAGCAGTGTTCTGGTGGAGGACATTGAAATGAGCCCCAGTTATGATCACTAGGGAGCACAGCCTTGGACACCTCTGGAGTTTCAGGATAGCCTGGAGCTTGGGTAAGCAAACATCCCAGTTTGCCTGGGACTGAGGAGGTTCTGCAATGCTAGACTTCCAGTGCTTCCTCAGGGAAAGTCCTGGGCAAATAGGATGTCTTGGTCACCCTGTCTGGCGTGGTCAGCAGTTGCTCCACTCAGCACTGGGCATGCCTCCCGGGGCTGGTGCCAGGGGCCAAGTGAGTACCAAGCTCATAGGAGAGGTATGCTACTGGTCACTGTGAGCGCACAGTACCGCACCCTGTGAAGACTTAAACCTGTTGATTCAGTGTGACAATATCAGTGAGAGTCCAGTACCCTGTGACATGGCTTGTTTCATGTATCAGCTTGGAAGCCAAGTAGCCTCAACACCGAGAATGGTGGAAAGAGAGCAAAGCCAATCTTAGCAGGATTACGCCCGGTATTGCCGTCACCACATGAGCAGAGAGAAAGGCTGTACTTGCCTTTGGTTCCAACATGTTGGGCATGGACACCCCTCGATCCATCCTCGTCCCAGACATGTGGCCATCTGGGAGAGTCTGCAACAGAAGAGCTGGTTTAAGGAGGAACACACGAAAGCAAGGGGAGCTGTGGGGGGAACTCCGTGGCCTCCCCAAACTCCCCATTTGGATCTCAGGTCCTCACTGCTTTGTAGATTGCCATGTTCATCACCATACATTTTTCAAAATGAGATCCTTGCTGCATAAAAGCAGGAATACTGGAAATACTGTTCTTTCATCATCAAGTTGGGGATAGATCCTAACTTACCAACTACAAACTCCTAATTTAGGATCCACGTGTGAAAAGTATACAGTCTATCAAAAAAGTGCCACATCAGTGATTGTGTTATTTTACTTTTCGTTTTCTTTGCATTTTTTCCCTTTTCTCATTCTCCACCATCATTTTGGAAGACTTAGGGTCCAGGAAAAAAGGAATGATACCTGAGCAGCTCTTTCCTTTTGGCCAAGACAGTGGGACCATGGGAAGGAGAGGAGGACCAAAAGTACTGAGTAGTTATGGCTAAAAGGCAAAACTGTATTTGAGCAGACCCTTGATGCTGATTCATTTCCACCCCAGCGGGTGGAAGGACTCTCCGAGGTCAGAGCGAGGTCCTCCCTGACACTTAGCCTGGTTTATGCCACATCCCAAGGCCTAGAGAGCCAGCCTGATGTCGGCACCAGGGTGCCTGATCCTCATAATGAACCAGACAGGTCAACTCAAATGAGGATCTTCTCAACAGACACCCTTCCGTGGAGTAGCTACCCATGTCTGCGCTGGATAATGGTTGTGTTGCTGGTGTGGCCAACTTGAGGAGAGACAGTGTTCCATACCTGGTAGTCTAGAAAGGAAAAAAAAAATATCAGAAGGGAAAGATCACAGAAAAACATGGAAATATTAATATACCATATCCTACTGCAATTCCCCAGACATTCTCCAACGCACCACGTTCCTCTCTCTGTGGAGTTCTCTGTACACGCTACCGCCCTGCCTCCCGAAAGCCAGGAAATGCCTGCTCTGGTTGTGATCAGTTAAAACACCCTTTCCTCATGGGCGCGTTCCCTGACCGTCTGAAGGTATTCCTGCCTTTCTCGGATTCCAGCATGCATCACTCGAATGTTCTCTCCCCTTATCCCAGCCTGTCCCTGTCTCTCAGTCATGTGCATTCTGGACAGCCAGACCACTCCCTTAGAGTGCACTGTAACACGGGCTATCTAGCTCATGGAATGCTCAGCACGTGACAAGAGTAATGAACTCATTCTTACACACCCTGCTTCTCATGGTCTCATATCAGTAGAGATGACTTGCGATTTTTTAGAATTAATTTAAATTCAATTAACTATAATGTCCTATTAGTTTTAGAAGTAGAGGTGATTCATCAGTCTTACATAACACCCAGTGCTCATTACATCACATGCCCTCCTTAATATCCATCATCCAGTTACCCCATTCCCCCACTGCCCTCCCCTCCAGCAACCCTGTTTGTTTCCTATGATACGGTTTCTCTCTCTGCTTTCATCTTGTTTTAATTTTTTCCTTCCTTCCCCTATGATCCTGTTTCATTTCTTAAAGTCCACATATCAGTGAGATCATCTGATAATTGTCTTTCTCTGACTTATTTTATTTAGCATTAATACCCTCTAGTTCCATCCACATTGTTGCAAATGGCAAGATTTCAATTTTTTGATGGCTGAGTGCTATTTCATTGTATATATTACACATCCTCCTTATCCATTCATCTGTCAATGAACATCTGGGCTCTTTCCATAGTCTGGCTATTGTGGCCAGTGCTGCTATAAACATTGGGGTACAGGTGCCCTTTTGGGCACTGCCTTTGTACCTTTGGGGTAAATATCCAGTAGTGCAATTGCTGAGTCATAGGGTAGCTTTATTTTCAACTTTTTGAGGAACCTCCATACTGTTTTCCAAAGTGGCTGCACCAGCTCACATTCCCACCAATGTAAGAGAGTTCCCCATTCTCCACATCCTTGCCAACATCTGTCATTTCTTGACTTGTTAATTTTAGTCATTCTGACTGATGTGAGGTGGTATCTCACTGCAGTTTTGATTTGTATTTTCCTGCTGATGAGTGATGTTGAACATTTTTTTCATGTGTCTGTTGGCCATTTGCATGGATTCTTTGGAGAAATGTCTGTGTCTTCTGCTCATTTCTTGATTGGATTACTTGTTCTTTGGGTGTTGACTTTGTTACGTTCTTTAGATTTGGATACTAGCCCTTTATCTGATAAGACATTTGCAAATATCTTCTCCCATCTTCTCCCATCCTCCCAGTTATCTTTTGGTTTTATTGACTGTTTCCTTTGCTTTGCAAAAGCTTTTTATCTTGGTCAAGTCCCAATAGTTCATTTTTGCCTTTGTTTCCCTTGACTATGAGATGGGTCTAGCAGGAAGTTGCTGTGGCTGAGGTCACAAAGGCTGCTCCCTCAGTTCTCCTCTAGGATTTTGATGAGCTATGGTCACACATTTACTCTTTCATCCATTTTAAGTCTATTTTTGTGCATGGTTTAAGTCTATTTTGTGCAATTTCATTCCTACTGCTTGTGGCCGTCCAATTTTCCCACCACCACCTGTTGAACAGACTTTTTGCATTGGATATTCTTTTCCACTTTATCGAAGATGAGCTGACCATAGAGTTGAGGGTCCATATCTGGGCTCTCTATTCTGTTCCATTGATCTGTGTGTCTGTTTTTATGCCAGTACCATACTGTCTTGGCGATTACAGTTTTGTAACAGAGCTTGAAGTCTGGAATTGTGATGCCACCAGCTTTTTCTTTTCCAACATTCCTTTGGCTATTCAGGGTCTTTTCTAGTTCCATACAAATTTTAGGATTATTCGTTTTGGCTCTGTGAAAAAAGTTGGTGGTATTATGATAAGAATTGCACTGAATGTATACATTGCTCTAGGTAGGAGACATCTTAATAATATTTCTTCTTCTAATCCATGAGTATGGAATGTTTTTCTATTTCTTTGTGTCTTCCTCAATATCTTTCATGAGTGTTTTATAGTTTTCTGAGTATGGATCCTTTGACTCTGGCTAGGTTTATTCCTAGGTAACTTATGGTTTTTGGTGCAATTGTAAATGGGATTGACTCCTTTAATTTCTCTTTCTTCTGTCTCATTGTTAGTGTATAGAAATGCAATTGATTTCTGTGCATTGGTTTTATATCCTGAGACTCTGCTGAACTCTTGTATGAGTTCTAGCAATTTTGGGGTGGGGTCCTTGGGTTTTCCACATACATACAATATCATGTCGTCTGCAAAGAGTGAGAGTTTGGCTTCTTCTCTGCTGATTCAGATGCCGTCTATTTTGTGTTGCTGGTGTCTGATTGCTAAGGCAAGGCCTTCTAGTACTATGTTGAACAACAGCGGTGAGAGTAGACATTTCTGCTGTGTTCCTGACCTTAGGGGAATAGCTCTCAGTTTTTCCCCACTGAGAATGATACTCGCTGTGGGTTTTTCATAGGTGGCTTTTATGATATTGAGGTATGCTCCCTCTATTCCTATACTGCGAAGAGTTTTAATCGAGAAAGGGGAAGCTGTATTTTGTCAAATGCTTTTTCAGCATCTATTGAGAAGATCATATAGTTCTTGTCCTCTCTTTTATTAATGTAGTGTATCACATTGTTGATTTGTGGATGTTGAACCACCCTTGCAGCCCAGGAATAAATCCCACTTGGTCATGGTGAATAATCCTTTTAATGTACTGTTGGATCTCATTGGCTAGTATCTTGGTGAGAATTTTTGCATCCATGTTCCTCAAGGATATTGGTCTGTAATTCTCCTTTTTTGGCAGGCTCTTTATCTAGTTTGGGGAATCAAGGTAATGCTGGCCTCACAGAAAGAGTTTAGAAGTTTTCCTTCTTCTTCTATTTTTTGAAACAGCCTCAGAAGAATAGGTATTAATTTTTCTTTAAATGTTTGGTGAATTCCCCTAGGGAGCCATTTGGTCCTGGATTCTTGTTTCTTAGGAGATTTTTGATTATTGCTTCAATTTCCTTGATGGCTATGGGTCCGCTCAGGTTTTCTATTTCTTCCTATTTCAGTTTTGGTAGTTTATACGTCTCTAAGGATGCATCCATTTCTTCCAGATTGCCTAATTTGTTGGCATACAGTTGCTAATATGTTCTTATAATTGTTTGTAGTTCTTCAGTGTTGGTTGTGATCTCTCCTCTTCCACTCATGATTTTATTTTTTGGGGTCCTTTCTCTTTTCTTTTTGTAAGTCTGGCCAGGGATTTATCAATCTTATTCTTTCCAAGAACCAGCTCCTACTTTCATTGATCTGTTCTACTATTTTTTTTTTTGGTTTTTATTTCATCGATTTCTGCTCTAATCTTTATCAATTCTCTTCTCCTGTTGGATTTAGGCTTTATTTGCAATTCTCCAGCTCCTTTAGGTATAAGGTTAAGTTGTGTATTTGAGCCTTTGAGAATGGCTTGTATATATTCCCTCTTAGGACCGCCTTTGCTGCATCCCAAATGTTTTGAATAGTTGTGCTTTCATTTTCATTTGATTGATGAAATTTTTTAGAATTCTTCTTTAATTTCCCGGTTGACCCATTCGCTTTTTTACCAGGAAGCTCTTTAACCTCCATGTATTTGTGTTCTTTCCAAATTTCATCTTCTGATTGAGTTCAAGTTCCAAAGCATTGTGGTCTGAAAATATGCAGGGAATGATCCCAATCTCTTGGTACCAGTTAAGACTTGATTTTGACTCAGTACGTGATTTAATCTAGAGAATGTTCCATGTGCCCTTGAGAAGAATGTGTATTCTGTTGCTTTAGGATGGAATGCTCTGAATTTATCCGTGAAGTCCATCTGGTCCGGTGCATCATTCAAAGCCCTGTTTCTTGTTGATCTTCTGCTTAGATGATCTGCCCATTACAGTAAGAGAGGTGTTAAAGTCCCCTACTATTATTGTATTATTATCAATGTATTTCTTTTACTGTGTTATTAGCTGGTTTATATAATGAACTACTCCCATGTTAGGGACATACATATTTATAATTGTTAGATCTTCTTATTGGATAGACCTTTTGATTATGATATAGTGTCCTTCCTCATCTTTTATTATAGTCTTTGGTTTAAAATCTAATTTTCTTGATATAAGGATTCCTACCCCAGCTTCCTTTTGATGTCCATTAGGATGATAAATGGTTTTCCAGCCCCTCACTTTCAATTTGGAGGTGTCTTTGGGTTTCAAATGAGTCTTCTGGGCACCTGGGTGGCTCAGTTGGTTGGGCAACTGCCTTTGGCTCAGGTCGTGATCTTAGAGTCCTGGGATTGAGTCCTGTATCAGGCTCCCAGCTCCTTGGGGAGTCTGCTTCTCCCTGTGACCTTCTCCCCTTTCATGTTCTCAAATAAATAAATAAAATATTTTTTAAAAAATAAAATGGTCTTTTGCGGACAGCATACTGATGGGTCTTGCTTTTTTTGTAGTCTGATACCCTGTGTCTTTTGATTGGAGCCCTTTTATATTTAGTAACCACTGAAAGATATGAATTTAGTGTCACTGTATTACTTACAGTGACTGTTTCTGTAGATTGTCTAGTTCCTTTCTGGTCTATGTTGCTTTGAGGCTTTCTCTCCACTTAAGAGCATCCCCTTTAATATTTTTTGCAGGGCTGGTTTAGTGATCATAAATTCTTTTAGTTTCTGTTTGTCCTGGAAGCTTTTTATCTTTCCTATTTTAAATGACAGCTTTGCTGGATAAAGTATTCTTGGCTGCATATCTTTCTCATTTAGTACCCTGAATATATCATGCCAGTCCTTTCTGGTCTGCCAGGTCTCTGTAGATAGGTCTTTTGCCAGTCTAATGTTTCTAACCCTTGTAGGTTATAGACCTACTGTCCCTCACTACTTCCAGGATTTTCTCTGTCTCTGAGATTTGCTAGTTTCACTATTATATATCAAGGTGTTGACCTATTTTTATTGATTTTGAGGGGGGGGGCTCTCTGTGCTTCGTGGACTTGCTTCCTTCTTCAGACCAGGTAAGTTCTCCACTATAATTTGCTCCAATATACCTTCTGCCCCACTCTTTCTTTCCCCTTCTTCTGAGGTTCCAATTAATTTTAATATTGTTTCGCTTTATGGTATCATTTATCTCTTGAATTCTCCCCTCACAGTCCACTAGTTGTTTATCTTTTCCTCGGCTTCTTTATTCCGCATCATTTTGTCTACTATATCACTAATTCTCTCTTCTGCCTCATTTATTCCAGTTATGGAGGCTCTTGAATTACACTGATAGCCTTTCTGATTTTGACTTGATTGGATTTTAGTTCTTTTATTTCTCCAGAAAAGGCTTCTCTAGTGTCCTCTTTGCTTTCTTCAAGTCCCACCAGTATCTTTATAAACATTATTATGAACTCTAGTTCAGACATTTTACTTATATCTATACTGATTAGGTTCCTGGCAGTCAGTACTGCCCCTTGTTCTCTGAAGCAAGTTTTTCTGTCTTGTCATTCTTGCAGAAAGTGGTCACTTTTCTATTCTATTCTTTCTAGTCTATTATTTTCTTAGATACCATGCTGAGTTTGCAGGTGTTTAGAATGATTTGATAGCTATTTAGCTGAATTCCTGGGACCTGATGAAACTAAGGTCTCCTACTCCTCGATAATCTTGGACTATCTCCCACTTTGAGATTTTAATATATGCTCCAGTAGCTCACAGATGCTAGCTGTGATCTGGCTTTGGACGACAGACAGCATGAACCCAACCAATGTACATGTGACTGCGCAGCCTCATCTCAAGCTCTGCCAGTCAGTCAGTAGCCCAGGCACACGGCCTTACCTCGCACTCCCCCACTGACGTCCCCATAGCTGTTGTACTGAGCAAAGTCTGTGGAAACAGGCTGAAATGATAAAGAAGACACACCATTAGATAATCTACTCCAGAGTGATAGTTTTGGAGTCAGGTGAAAAGCAAGAAAGGATTTACAAAATCCTCAGAATTCTTCCCAAGCTGAATTCCTGGACCTTCGTTATTTGTCTTCTATTATTATGCAATCTCTTTGTCTTTTGCAGGGCGTCCAAGGCCAGCAGGAACTGTATAAGCAAGTTATCATTTGCCAATAAATGAAATACATTTTTCCATGCAGCTAGTTACACAACTGCATTTGTTCTATGCTTTTTGGGGAGGGTGATAGCAACAAACTTTCCTATATCTTTTTTAGAGCAGAGATAAGGGCTCAAGTCATTACTTGCAGCTTGATTGTGGAAATATTTACCACACAATTAATTTATGTACTCTTCCCAGCAACTTATACAGGCTAGTCTCTCATCTAGTCAATTTCTCTTTCTCTCAATAGAAACAGCTTATTTTCTCTGTAACTTAAAGTGAGCTTCTAGGAGATCAGGGGAATTACAATTTTCATTATATTTTAATATGAGATCATATTATCAGACATATTAAGACAGTATATCAGCACTTCAACCAGGACTGAAGAGGAAATCAACTCAGGCACAATTAATTGAGAAATCTTACCCGGTGAAGCCCATTTTTTCCATAGCCTGGGAGAGATGAGGTTTTAGATGATAGAACATGTGAAGCTGAATGAGAAAAGGTAAAAAAGGAAATCAGAAGTCCAATTCTTAAGAGCTTCTTTTTTTTTTTTTTTTAAAGTAAACTCTACTCCCAATGTGGGGATTGAACTCATGACCCCAAGATCAAGAGCTGCATGCCATACCAACTGAGCCAACTAGGTACCCTCGGGAAGCCAAATTCTCTTAATGAAACTGGCAATGCATCTTCTACCTTACTATAGAAGATATATAGAAAAACAGAAAAGAAAATAACCCAAATAATATTGGGCTCTAGTGCTCATGAAAGGCCACCATATTTGGGTGACGCAGGGAATGAGTGGAGAAGGAAGAGGTGCTTGGTCCTGCTTTACCTCCAAATCCTCACTACAACTCTAGTGGCACTATTATATTATTTCCATTTTATAGGCTAACAGAAGTTAAGTACCTTGTCCAAGGTCACTCACCTTATATATAGCTAAGCAATGATTGGAACCCAGGGCCATCTGTATGCATAAGCTCATGCCCCAGTTGGTACGGTGGTGATAACTAATCTGAAAGCTACCATGTGTGTCTCCATGCTCTCCTGGCTCACCATAGTTGAATTCCTGAGAGGCACGGGATAGGATATTCCATTAATCAACAGCATGACAAAACTGCGGAGTTTTGTGGGGAGCAGACCTGGGCTTGGATTCTGGCTCTGCAACTTAAAACCTTGGCATAGTATTTCA
This sequence comes from Spilogale gracilis, assembly GCA_004023965.1. Taxonomy (NCBI): domain Eukaryota; kingdom Metazoa; phylum Chordata; class Mammalia; order Carnivora; family Mephitidae; genus Spilogale; species Spilogale gracilis. Next base: position 25,568 of record PITA01000604.1, read on the forward strand.
TAAGTCTTTGTTTCTTGACTCATGTAGATACCGTGCTATATATTCTTACAGAATGGAACTACAGGACCAGAAGGAACTCTGAAGGTTAGTAAACCAACAAATCCAAGATCGATGCCAGTGGAGAGGTAGCAGGGCACCCCAGTTCAGAATGTGGGCTCTGGGGTTATAATGCTTGGGCTCCTGAATCCTAGTTTTGCTAGTTATTAATAATGTGACATTGGGTAAGTTACTTAAACTTCTTATACCTGTCTCCTGTCTACAAAATGGGAATGATAGTATCACCTACTTCACTGGCATGTTGTGAAAATAAATGGAACAATGTCTAACAAAAGTGCTTCCATGTAGTAAACACTAAACACCTTTTTAAAGAACCTTCAAGGTTCAAGGTGTGGCTCAGTCGGTTAAACATCTACCTTTGGCTCAGGTCATGATCCCAGGATCCTGAGACTGAGACCTGTATCAGGCTCCCTGCTTTTCCCTCTCCCTCTCCTCATGCTCTCTTTCTCCCTCTCAAATAAATAAATAAAATCTTTTTTAAAAAGTAAAGAACCTTTAAGAGGGAAAATTATGCACTAGGTCAGAACATGGGAGAAGAAATCTTGTGGATGAAGAGAGAACTGGCTTATGACAAATACAAGCAGGGCAAAATATACTGATAAACTATTTCAGCCCAACAAATAAATAATCTTCAAAAGTGTCAAAAACAACACTGTTGATCTTCAGCTCTTTTACTAAATATCTGAATGTAAAATCATAATATTTTGAAAATGTTATTCAGGTTCTCTACAATCAAGAAGTGCTCTGTTCACCCCACCCCTTTTAAGAGTAGAAGAGTCAAAATGAAATGAACTATAAGGTTCTTGATTCACACTACCATACTGTGTTCTAGATTAAAAGGATGAACCAATTTAATCAATTGTTTCGAAGTCTCTTCTGCAAAACTGAGTTCCCTGAGCCAAAAATCAGTTCTTCTCTAATGGAAATAAGGGAATAGGAACTGAAAGTGCATGGATTTAGAAAATTTGAGACGCTTTCCAGGGTAAGATACTACCAGTGGCCACTTCAGCATGTATGGATGTCTTACTTTCCCAGCAGAGAGCGTAAAACCCCTCAGGACAGAAAATCCTGATCATGTACCTTCCTTCCTTGCCTGATCTACTCCTCTCAATGATTGAGCTTTTTATGTTTACTTTTATTTGTATATATATAAATGTACATCTATTTGTGTGTGTTCCATATATTACAGATATGAGATACACCCATATCTCCAAATGCTTCAAAGCATTCTGTTCTCTATAAGGATTTCCTTTTGCTGAGTCCATCTAAGATGAATATTCTGAATTGACCTTCAGAAAATCCTCCAACGGCAGGACACCTGGGTGGCTTGGTTGGTTAAGCATCGGCCTTAGTCTCTGGTCCTGATTTCCAAGTCCTGGGATTAAGCCCCATGTGGGACTTACTGCTCAGTGGGGAGTCTGCTTCTCTCTCTCTCTCTCTCTATGCTCTAATAAGTAAATAAAATCTTAAAAGAAAAGAAAGAAAGAAAAATCCTTCAAGGGTTCCTCCAGCTCCAACATGAAAGAAATATATACATTTAAAGAAGAACTATTATCTCTTAAAAAAAATTGTTTACTTATTTGAGAAAGAGAGAGAACGTGCGTGCACAAGTCAGGGGGGAGGAACAGAGGAAGAAGCGGACTCCCCAGTGAGCAGAAAGTCCTACATGGGGTTTGATCCCAAGACCCCAGGATTATGATTGGAACCAAAGGCAGATGCTTAACGACCAAGCCACCCAGATGCCCCAAATTATGGCATCCTCATAAGCTAAGTTGACATGCAGTGCATTTTCCACACTTCCGTTCATGTAGAACACTCTGTTCCATCAGGAATGGCCCCGCCTCTCCTGGAACAGTCCAGATGGGCTCCCTGCAGGCAGGTGGCTGGCTCTCAGCTGGGAAAAGGTGGTGGGCCTGCTGCTCACCTGAGCTGATGGGAGAATCATAGCGACTGGCAGTCAGGGATGACCTCTCCCGGCTCTCCTTCTCCATCTCCTCTTTCAATATCAACTGCCCCAGGCCGGAGTTGAGCTAACACAAAGAAAAGAAAAATGAGAGTGAAGTCCACAATTATCATCAGGACGGTGGTTTGTTTTAGAAGGTCCTGCAAGAAGATCCTGACTGTGGAGTGGCCTGGACGCACACGGTGCCAGAGTCTGGTGGTTCCTCAAGGGACAGGTCAGGTTTTGGACCTTGAGCCCCTGTCAGCCTGGCATGGGCCAAGCTCCATGTCAGAAAAATGTTCTCCCTCCTTAGCTCTCCCAAATGTGCCAGCAGGTGACCTCAGGACGCATGTGTGACTGTGTGAAGATTTTTGATGTACAAAGGGGAGTTTGGGGAGTGTTCTTTAAAAAGAAATTATATCAATTTGTTTAAAAACAGGAAAACAGGAGTAACACACGCATGTTGCACAGATTTTAGGAATCTAGAAGGAAAGAATAGCAACCCATAATCCACCCCCCAGGGATAACCACCACTTGCATTTTGATTCATATCCATCCAGCATTTTTCTACACACATGTTGGACAAAACCGGGATCATGGTATAAATGCAACTTTGTATCCTCTCCCTCCATATGTGTCATGTGGATTTCCCATGTGATAATGTCACCTGAAGGGATTCATCAGGCTCTGATTGGTAGGACAGTATATGTCCTGGCTCCCTCTACCCCACGCTATAATGGACTATCCTTCTTGTGCTCTTCCCGGATGCTGTGGGGGTGTATCATGAGGACGTCCTGGTGGCAATCCATTTTATCCCCTCCCTGCTAGCCCAGATAGACATACAAGGCTCTACAAGTCCTGGGAAAAGCCCTGGAGAAATACCCAATCCCGAGGGAATTCCTTCAGCAGAGCCTGCTCCAGGGAAGGCAGGTGGTGGGAAGGAAGATACCGTGCCACACAGGTGAACAGCGTGACTCCACCCGGCCCTTTCGATGCATGCACCGCACCCCTCCACCCCCACCTGCAGTCTGGCTCGCCTCGCTGAAGCTCCGGTGTTCCATGTCCCTCTGGCCTCCAGCTTCCAGGCCATCGCTTCTGGAACCTACTCAGTACTAAGTCCCCTGCCTTCCGGTCACTAGAAGCCTGTCTTCTCTTGCCTACTGGATTTCCAGCCCTCTGAGGGCTGGGATGGCCTCTCCTCCACTTGGCGGCTCGCCCATGGTGTCCACTCAAGAAACTCCACATCTAGGGCACTGAACTGAAGAACATAGCAAAGTAGTTTAAGGACAAACCTTCATTAATTGCTCTTCTTGCAGCTGCCGGCGCCTCAGAAGCTCCTCCTCGTCTTCCTCTCTGCCGCTAGATCTGCGTCTCATGTCGGCTCCTAATTCCACAGCAAAGACAACTTCTCACATCAGCTTTTCCGCTGGCAACACTGGCAGTGGTCTTTAACATTTGTGAACATCATGAGGCAAAAAGAGCCCACCGCCAATTCATTTCTACTGGTGGGATCCAGTAAGTCATGATTATTGGCCTCCTAATAACAGACCTGCTCAATTAGGAGTCTGTGTGCCATTATGACTGGGTCTAAGCCATCTCACTGGTGGCTGGCCAGAGCCTCTGTAGTAGGGGGGAGGGACGTCTAGACTTATTCTGTGGATGTCCTGGAGGTCAGCATTCAATTGGGGAGGAACCCAAATTCATGTACATGCCCGTTAAACAGGTACGACAGTCATTCTCTTGTGACATGCTTTGCAATCTTCTAGTTTTCTTTTTCTGAATATTTGGACTTGTCCTCATTATGATCATCCTATTATCTGCCCTTAATAAATTTAAGAAGCATGCTTTTACTTTTCTTTTAGGAGATGAGTCTCTAATGTTTCTTCCCCTCAATCCTTTGAAAAAAGGGTGACAAAAGAGTTTTATACTAATGGGTCAATAATGTTAAGAGAGCTAAAAAAGTCTTTATTTTGTTCCAATCTAGCAGACCATTTAGAGTTTTTAAGCTTCCTGGAAATGGAGAGTGAGGGAGTGAAAGGGAGGAATCTGTCTGAATGGTTATAAAATTAAGATAATTATTGTTTTTCCTAAATTGCTTGGATTAATCTGGCTGTGGGAGGAAACAGGAAAGCTTGCTAATCTAATCAAAATAAACTTGAACTAATGGTCTCAGTTTTTGTCATTTTACTTAACGGGCCAGAATTTTTCTTCATTTTGGAACCCAAAAAGCTTTAAACTATTTAGTGATGATGATTTTTAACAACAAAATATTAATTCTTCCTTTCCCTTAAATTTAGCCGTTTATGTCTCTACAAAGCAGCAAGACTGAACTAGGAACCCCAAAGGCCCCGGGATCTGCCTGCAGGGCCCAGTCTAGCAGAGAAAAGCTGATGACTGATTCTTACTTCCTAAAAGCATAAATGTCACTGTGAATGCTCACTCTTCAATGTCTACTAATAAAAACTATGAGGCACAAGTTTATAAGAATCAGATAATCTTAAGTCAATGTAATATATAGAGTACTTGCAAATCATAAACCCAGGGAGGTAGATTTTTCCTTCAAGTATTTCTATAAACAAAGATTGCTTTAAAATCCACTTACACTGTTTGTAAAAGTTATTCCAGCAAATAACTCGATGAGAAAAAGCATGATGAAGAAAATTTGGAAATTTGGAAAATTGAAGGCCTTTTTAAAAGGTTGTCAACAGAAATGTGATGGGATAGTTATATCTTTGTAAAGGTGACTCACTTACTTTTCAGTATCAGCTTCTGAGTTTGCTAATGCCACTTTTTAGGCCAAATGATTTTACAACTGACAAAACAGTGAAAACACAGACACAGTTCTAAAGCATGGATCTGTGGTCCAAAGCAAAGAATGAAACAGCTCAAATGTGACATTTTAGCACAGACTTCATGGAAATGATAGATGGAAGATCAGATAACTTTACACGAGTAGAAATTCAGAACATCCACGACTGTGTGTCAGCCCTTCTTAGTGACGGAGAATGTGATCTCGCAAGGAAGGTGCAAGGGCTTCTGTGTTGAGACGGGTTGTTAACAGAATTGAACTACAACCCAGAAGTAGTCTAAAACAAGTTTAACTGAAAGAAGTCACCCCTCTGTGGACACTCAGTAAACCCGCCCACCAGATTCTAATTAGATGGGACAATGTTCTCGGCAGGAGGCTTTGGTTCCACTGTTTCAAGAGTCATTGATTTTGCAGTAACTCTCAAGTCTTGAGAGTCCATTCCAATTATCCGTTTTAGACCAGTTCTGTCTGCCTTTCAGTGGCTTGGTTAGTGCAAGGCTCTGCTGATTGGGTTTTTATAATTTTGAAGCATTTTACACACACATGAATACAACCTCAGTGCTTTCCTCTACCTCTCGTCAGATTTTCTTTAAAGTCTTTATGATAGGACATGTTTTTTTGCATATTTTGCAATCTCCTACCAATTTATCTGTGGGGCTTAGCTGTAGCAGTTGCATACCTACGGCGGCAAGTGAGGGGGGACCAGGCCAGTGGTCCGTCTCAATCTTTGGTATCTCGCTGGGGTCTGGAGCCTGGGCTGCTGGGAACTTGGAAAACTTGATGATATCTTCTGAAGACTTGCTCTGGGCTGCCAAGGCAGCTGCATCTAGGTGGGAATCAGGGGGAGCTTAGCTCTTGGTCTGCACGGCTGTGGTGGTCCAACCCACTTACATAGTTTTCTTGTTTTCTGGCAGAAGTTTCAACTCTAGAAAGCTGTTTATGGCCAATATCAATTGCCTAGTCACTCAGTGGGGCCTAGTACCAATTTCCTTATGTTCTGTCGTAAGCAAAACTTCCGACAGATTCGACATCTGAAATACCTTGTTCCAGAGCTGAGCTACCGGGTACTAGCTCTACCAATACGTGGCTACTTAAATTTCAATTAATAAAATTAAATGAAACCAACAAATGAGTAAGTTAAAATTCCCTTCCTTGGCTGCACTAGCTACATTTTAAGTGCTCAGCAGCCACCTGTGATTCGTGGCTACCATATTGGAAGCATGTTAGGCCATTTCCATCATCACAGAAAGTTGCATCAGATAATACTCTTTGAGAGTAATTAGAAATCTGAATTAGCAATTTGAAATGAAGGAACTAAGTTAAAAACATGACACTGTCATTTGACTGAAGATGGCTGGCTTTCTCTCTTTGGGTATCTGTGTCTTTATTTTAGCCATCATCTGTCCAGTTCCTTCTAATCCTTACATATTATATATGTGTCTTGAATCCTAGGAGAAATGGCAATGGGAAAATCCACTCTTAGCTTGTAGGAATTCAACATGGCACCTTATGAATGCAGAACACTTCCTGTTTTCCTCAAGGGTCTGCACATACAAGTGAGCCATCCAACTTTAAAATAACAAAAACCAGACTAGCAAAGGTTCACAGGGTTCTAAAGGACTCTGCTTAGAGGAGGAGTCCCTGGCTTAGAGCGCCAAATCTAATCATGCAGCTGGAATAAAAGAACCAGGTTTAATGGTCAGACCCTGACTCTGGCTGATTCGGTAGACTGGCCTGGGATGTTACTAAACATTTCAAAATAGAGTTAGAATGCTTTAAATAAAACCTTCCCCCACTCTGGCCTAACATATTTTAAAATCTGGAAATAATTTTCTGAATTCTCAGCTCGAAGTCCCCATTCTTGCAGTAACTTTCTGGGTCTTGTTTTCCTGAAGCGACTTGACCAAGGTCATCCTATGGAGTCGTAAGAGGTGAAGGCTTGGCCAAGCAGAGTAGTGTTTCTCTGACTCTTTAACCTCATGAGAAAAATATTAAAAATTCAACCTGGAAAACACCACAGAGGGCATCTTCTTCTTAAAGAAGGACAACATGGTTAGCATATTAAAGACAGAGGCGGTCCGTTTTCAAAAAAAAAAAAAAAAGTATGACTTTATTTAAATCTAGCATTTTCCAAATGCACTGGGGCACAGACACCAGCTTTTGACATGCCCTGTGTTTCTGTCCCATGGAACTGCTCTTTTGCACGATGTCCTCTGACTGAGCTACTCTCAATGATAACAGATGAAGAGTAAAGTCAGAGTACATTTCAAGAAAAAAAAGCCAGTCTCTTTCAAATAAATAAGCTAACACTATTTACTCTCTTTAAACCTTAATTATTTGATTATTTTTTATTGAGAGAGGTGGGGTCTTAGAGATTTTAGTAATAAAAACAGGTTTACATTGATAAACCAAACTCTTGGAGTCACATTCCTAAATCTAGGGGGAAAAAAAAAAAAAGCAGGACTTCAAACAGTACTTACGCATTAAAATTGGTGAAGTCAGTAAACATTCACATGTTAATGAGTGGGTGAGAAGACATTAAACCATAAAAAAACAAACAAAAACAATGTTAACAAACTTAAAAGAGCAAGCACATGGTATAAAATCTTAAAAAAAAAAGAGAGATGAAAAAAAAATCACAGTTCTAGAACCTTTACAATACCTACATTGTCTTTTTCACCTCCTAGAATGTTGGCCTAAAGTTTTTTTCCTTGTGTATTTTCACCTTTCTTTGCTTTTCATGTCATCCTCATCCTTAAGAACTCAATAACGTCAGTTAACTAGATTTTTTAAAGGCATCCTTCACATTTCCAGGCCCATTCTGTGTATAATTTTCTGAAATCACCTGAAGACCAGTGTTGGCTTTCTATCTGTTCACAAAGATTTTCGTCACCTAATCTATAGAGACCAAATAATGGTGGAGGTAAATGTGATTTACTTATCGTAATGTGAATTCCTGGGTTTAAAAATTCTATGTTTCCAGAAAAGGAAAATACACATTAGGGATTTTAATATGCAGGAATTCCAGAAACAAGCTGGCCGAACTCACTGGTTGTTGCCTATGAGAAAACTGAGGGACAGAGAAATTGTGTCCATGATATCATACAACCAAGGAGGGAAAGGGCTGGGACCAGGGCTAGGTCCTAGGTCTTGAAGTGTGTCCTGTCCATTCCATCGCAAGGCGCAGATACCTGCATGCCCATTAGAAACTAGGGAATTGGACAGTCAAGTTGATGTAGGCTTAGCCCAGCTAATTTTTCTAGATAGTTGGCCTTCAGTATTTTACTTAAACTAATTAGAAGCTCATCCAAATTATTATAGCAGCCAGTTATATTATCTGATGGCAAAAAAAAAAAAAAAAAAAAAAAAAAAGGTGTTCGTGAATTACTGGGAACTTCCTAACCAAGCTAAGCGTTCCCTTTCTAAGAAAACCAATCTCACAATAATTGCATCTTAGGAACCCATAAAGGCATAATATGCTGGGCACCCCAGTTTGATTCTTAAAAGCAGGAGCAGAGAAGCCTTTCAGAGGACAGCAAAGAGTTCAATGGGCACCGCTACTTAAAAGCCACACAGAGGAAAGCGGGTTTTACCATGCTGTTTGTAGATGGGTGGTTTTCGGTAAATGTTGATCCCTTGATCTGTGGAAATGAAAAGCAAAGGTGTGTAATTATGGGAACCGGTCCAGTGATGGGAAAAACAGATCAACCGAGAGGCAAACCAAACTGAAGACTCTTGAACAAAAACAACCCGGAAGGTTAAACTTTCGTATTACAAAGATCAAAGTCACTGGAAGAAGTTGTTCCAGGAATGACTGAATTACTACAGACAGACAAGTGGTATGCAATCCTTTGTAATACATCTTACGATATATACAGATGTAACTAGTTCATGAGCCATTTATTGCAAATACACACTTTACTAAAAGTGGGATTAAAACAGGAAGAAATGGAAGCAGTGGAGGGACTCTAGTGGTGAGGAAGACGTAACCAGTTTGGGGAAGATCCCCAAATTGCTACTGTCTAGAAATTGAGCTCCCAGTAGATACCAAGGGCTCAATTTACTTTTCAACTAATGAGTGGAACAGTGGAAAGCAATGTAATATAATTAAGGAAAGTTTTTCAAAACACAGAAACAGTTTTTATGTGCCAGGCTAGTCTGATGTGCTGACAGAATGTCCGAGAGAATCTTAACTTGATAGGTCAAATTAAAAAAAAAAAAAGAAAAAGAAAGAAAAAGAGATGCAGAATATTATTCATTTGTGTATAAGGACCCCAGCTGATAATGCTACAGTTTCGCTTTGACTGCAAATACTCAGGAAATTTCAAAAGGTCTGTCTCCCCCGACTCTTGGGCACTGTATCTTGGTGGGGGCATTCTTCATGCAAAAAAAGTTGCAGATGTACAACACTGATTTTCAAGGTTCAGTGAAGCTTTATTTAAAAGGCAGTTCTGTCTTACAGGTATGAACCTCATTGAACTTTCCTCTATTTTATTAGGTAAGCAAAAGAAAAAAACTATTACAGATTCCAAACATGTGTCCTAATATTAACATAATGGGTAATTTATGAAACCACTTTCAGTAGCTTAAAAGAAACAAAACAATGTGCTTCCAATGGGAAAAAATATAAAAATATCATGATATCTGATGGCCAATCTTGCCCTTAAAAATTGAGTTGACCCTAAACATCAAGATACTGTTGGGATCTGAGTTTTCCAGTTCTTGATGGCAAATTACTATTTGTACCATGACAGCAAATGCTTATGACTTCAGCAAAGCTTACACACGAAGCCTAAATTGCAAGACATCTTTGTGGGCTAAGAAGGTAGTCAGTTGGCAATACGCTGCAAAACGACAAACCAATCGATCCAATTTTGTACCTCTCTGAAAAGTCCATAGAAAGAATCTCCACACTGGAGACAAACAGGAAAAAATAAAAGTACTCTTGAGTGATGCTGTGGTTCCTTCTTGAGGATGAGATGGTAACTAGATCACCATTGTGATAACTGGCCAATGACCCCAAACCACAGAGTGGCATCTTTGAAGGGCACTCATATCTGGGCAAAATTAAAATTTTAGTAAAAAGAAAACAAAGCAACTCAACCCTCCTTCCTTCACTCTCTGCTTCCCACCTCCCTTCAAAAAATTTTGAGAAAACTTCAACCTTCCATACAACCCTTGGCCTTTCGCATCCCAAACATCCTAAGGCCCTCTGGGTCAGATCGTGCAATTTAGGGTTTATCAACTGTGTGCATCCCGATGAAGAGAGCGTGAGGAATGAGACGAGACAGTTACAGGGCTACATTCTACACCGGGACAGGACACCCAGACAAACACCGTGTCAGCTCCTACCTGGAACATGGAAATGTTTAGGGGCCTGAGCATAGGTTGGAGTGAGAGGACGACTGTCTGGCCGGTAAGGGAGAGGGGAGTTCCGGCCGCTGGACGGCTCATTGCCTCCAATGAGAAGAATGGAGAAAACAAAATAAGAGAAGGGACAGCAATAAAGAAAACAAAGCAAGCATAATAAAAATTCAAAACAAACCGGAAGGAAGTACACCCAAAAGGAGAAACAGAAAAAACAAACTCAATTTATCAACTTGGCTCACAGGGTGATAGAAGGTTTAGTTTTCCGCAAGAGAGACTTGAGCTGGCGTGGAAGTGGGTTAGAGGCAGCTAGCGTCATTCCAATGGCATGCGGTTGAAGGCCGTGAGCTAGCAGCAAACTGATTAGATGAAAGTACATTAAGAGTCATGGAAGGTCACTTTCTAATGATTCAGGATCAGTTGTCAGGCCATTAAATCCCAAGCATGTGAAGGGGCGGGATATGCAAGCCCAAAGACAGTCACTTCCAGGCATGACGGCAGAGGCTTGTGATTGGAATGGATTTCTCTGAATGGAAGGCTATGTGTATCTCGGACTGCATGGTCACCCAGTCCCTCCCCGTAGCAATGCAAAGGGCCTGCACTTGCAGCAAATGCTTATGCTTCCTCACTGTGCAATACACACCGCAGACTCAGAGTCCTTTCTCCCAGGGACTCCGGGACCTCTTATAATAACTCTCTCCACCTGCCTCTTCCAAGGGTTCAGTGAGGCTCCACCCAGACCAACAATTCCATCTGTGAAACAGGTCTGACACCTACCATGGCTGGGCGCTGAGCGATGACTGGGGACATGGAGATGAATGAGATGTCACCCCTGCCTGTGAGGGGGTGAGTCTCGGAAGGTCCCTAAGGAGACAGACCAGGACGCGGATGTGCTTGCTCAGGTGAGGGTGCCATCAATTCTTGCAGACAGCTAAGATGTTAGACTGAGCAGGGCATCAAGGAGTAAGTAAACCAGGTGGGAGGGCAGGCTGAGAGGTGAGCAGGCCTAGATTCTAGAGAGGTTGAATGTCCTGAGGAAGGGCAGGCCTTGGTGTGTAGGAACAACAGTCCTGGTCACTGTGGCTGGAAAGCAAGGTGTTCTTGGAGGAGATAGGGAAGGGGCTAGAAAGCCTAGCTGGCACCGGGCTGCAAAGTCTTAGTGCCTCCAAGATCAGCATCACTCCCTTCTGGCCAGGATGAATTGAGGCCAGCGCTAGGCTGTCAGAGATCAGCTATTGCCCTAAACTGTCCTCCTAGCTCATGTCTGAGAATACATCTGCCCCGAGAATACACCAGAAGGTGTAGGGGACTATCAAAAGAGCGATTACTTTTGTTCCTGAGTTCTAAGACTATATATTCTGGACACAAGTCTCTTATCAGACAGATAGATGACTTGCAAACGTTTCCTCTCATTCCGTGGGTTGTCTTTCACTATCTTGATAGTGCCCTTTGAAGCGCAAAAGTTGTAAGTTTTCATAAAGTGTAATTTATCAATTAATGCTAATGACATGATATAAATCACAGATCTTCAGAAAACAGACCACGAGCTGATTTCTTCAAGTAAGCCAAGGTGCTCTAAATCTGGCTCACAAAGTATAAAAGATACCAAGTGCTGGCGTTTTAAAAGAACACACTTACTATAGCTTTAATGTCTCAATATGTGTATTTTTAGGTACCCAGAGCACGCCTCTGTACTGAATGGGCAGCAAGATCTTCCAAATGAGATCTGAATTTGTTTCTGGCTTCAATTTAGATTTCATGTTTTTGGTTATCATGTTCTGAAGCTTTTCTCTTTTTTTCCTCAAGAGTCAGTTTCACATCTAGCTCTCAATACGTTATAATGTAGACTTTACTATTTAAATCAGATATTAGCTTTAAAAATTATGATGCTTCACCCTGAACTGCTGATCTATTAAAAAGTCAAATTTTTTAAAGTTTATTTCATTTATTATCACTCTTCCAATGAGAAATAACTAGTTCACATCTGAAAAAAATGAAAAGACACAGGTAGAGGCAAGCAGGGGAGGAAAGAACGGGGGTTTATATGTAGAAGTAAATCCTGTTTTAAATCCAAGGCTGAATCAGAACTAGGTCTCATTCATCTTTCTGTGCTCAGCATAGTGCCTGGCCAAGCCCAGGTGCCTTATAAATGTCTGTCAATGAATGACTCAAGTAGCCTACTCATGAATTCTTGAGCTGTTAACAGCCAGATTTAGTAAGCACCCTGCAGGATTAACCTTCATCTTGCTCTGGATAAAGGCAGCCAGATCCTCGTATTGAGTAACAGGGTCACAAGAACATCTCCTTTTCATCACTTTCCTACTAGATCTTTGATAACCCCAGCTTAACTATTTTACTTCAGAGGAATTCTTTACTCCTGTAAACATCAGAATTTACAAGAGTAATCCATAACTGAAAAACAGAATACTTTCTGGGAGCCGTTCTTAAAAGAAGGTCTGGAAAGACAGCTTTCTGCATAACCTGAGCACTGGCTTCCTGCTCCTGAGCCATACTGCTCCCTGCCCATCAACTCCACCCTTCCTGCACGTGGAGAAGAACCTCACACATCTCAGGGAAACGTTCTCCCGGGTTTTGGTGATAATATCCAATCGGATGAAACTCCATTAAATTTGTTTTGATGATGATTAGTCAGGGGTGTGCACACACCAGAATTACCTGCATAGACAGGACACAAAGGTTTAAGGTTACTGGAATCAGCATTTGCCCAAGTACTAAAAAATCTATCACGGAGCTGCTCTGCTGGCAAGGGGCAGGAGGAACCCATCACTTCTCAGGTATGGCAAATGATTCTCAAAGGCTGGGGAGTGACCATCCAGACTCCTAGTGGGTGAATTCTGGCTGAATGCTGTCTCTTGCTGGGCATAGTTCTTTATTTGATTGCCTATTTCAGCAAACACTGACCTTTCTAGTTGCTTAAAAACCAACAACAACAACAACAAAACACAGCACCTCACTACTATGTTCCAGTCCTTATAAATAGATTTAATGCTAGAGTCAATTAAAACCTCCCATAAAACATTTTAAAGAACTAGGCAAAGACAGACTGAACAACACACTCACCTAGGGGGCTCTGAACAATGTGATTTCCACACATCTCACTGCAAATAAGGTCTCAGAGTACTGTTGCTGGGTACCAAATTCTTAGCCCCTGAAATACCAAAGGCATTAAACATCTTTGGCATTTTTTAAAAGTAGGCTCCATGCCCAATGTGGAGCCCAACACAGGAGGCTTGAACTCATGACCCTGAGATCAAGACCTGAGCTGACATCAAGAGTTGGACACTTAACCAAATGAGCCACCCAGGTGTCCCCATTTTTTGGCATTTTAAAAGAAAAAGAAAAATTCTCAAGGTAAGTCCTCTTTCCTTTTTCTAACGTAAAAACCCTATCTTGAAGTGATAGAACTTTAATTCCATTCTAGAAGGAAATAACTGAGGAAGGCCCTAAGATATTATTATTATGCCTAGTGCATGACTTAGGCAAAGTAATATATATGGTGTCAGATGAAAGATCATTCACGGAAGGCATTACCATCGTCATTATCACCCTAGGCTTGGAAATGTAGACACTGTTTAAGTGTATAGTAGTGTATATGTCATAGAATACTGTATCTATCACATTCACAGTCATTTTGTTTCTTAAATAAGTCCTTCCTTGTATTGGTTGACTCTTAGTTGTCAGTGATCCTGGCTGCTGGGCATGAGAAGCTACCGCATATGAATATTTCTTAGCCTTCATTTTTAGCTCCTTCTGTATCAGCTTCATAAGTTGAGTTTTCAGTTGTGGGAGGTCAATCACTTGCAGGATTCTAACTGTACTTAACAAATTCAAATGCTCTGTCCTTGTTTTCAGTCTTCTTTTTGGTACCCCAGGAGTCCAAGTGACAAATCCTAAGACAAGTAAATCAAAATGGCTGTGCAGGTGCCTGCTGGGGGCCCCTGCTGGAGTGCCGCCTGGTTTCCTGGACTCTAAGTGTTTATATTCCAAAAGTTTAAGTGAGTATTTTGAGGGGGCCTTAAAAGTTGGCAGCCTTTAGAATTTCATGACAGAGTTTCAGAATTGCTGGTTCTTGTCTCAAGTTCCAATAAGCACATAGTTTTCTTCAGCAAGTGTCAAATATTTGTATCAGAGAAAACATTTTTACGCAGAAAGCAAAGATTCTTTTCAAAGAGACTTAATATATGTAGCCCTCCTGGTCACAAATCTGATTTCTACCTCGCAGACACAGAACATAACGTCTAACAGTATTTCCAAGGGGAGGGAGGAGAAACTCAGCAAACATGGCACAGACAAAGCTCAGAACAAAGGGAAAAGCTTTCCAAATCTAAGCATGCACTTGTTCATGTGGCCCCAAAACGACATACCAACATAGAATGAGGCTGCAGAGGAGTTTAGGGGACAGAAATAAAAACAAGCGGGAAACAAGGGGGATATTCTAGAACGTGGACGGAGAAGCCAGTGGAAGAGAGAGACAGCCTGTGATGGGCATCTTAGCTTCACACACACGCAATATCCTCAACTCCATGAACCCTGGGGCTGGGACCCATGCATCAGAAAAGGACCAGGAGGTGGACTTAGGAAATGGTAGGGGCGGGACGGGTGAGCTGCACTTTTGGTCGCCAGAGTGGCAAGGGGCCCCCTGCTTCTAGCTACACATTCCTGAGTAGGACATACATCCTGCCATCACAGCCTTATTTGTTTTAAAAATAACTGCCTCAAGACTGTTAAGACGAGCTCCAAGATAAAACGTGAATGTTAGATGAAGGGCCATGGTGGACCCGGCTCCATTTTGAACAAGCCTTAGTTGTGTTTCTCCAATGGCCATAAATGCTCTCTGTGTTGGAATTTCCAAGTGCTGGAGAGGTCTTCCATGGAAATGGACACATGTTTTTCGGAACAACTAGGAAGCAATTCTTTGAAGAATCAGCTTTTACTTATTCAACTATATTAGGCTTCTAAAGCAATATCTTTAATATACAAATTCTTCATGATTTATTTTGTAGTTTAGCAAAAAGCGCAACTGATTTTAAAACAAGGCATATACCATTATGTACATTTTGTATCTGCTGTATGTAAACTATGTTATAGGAATGAACAATAGGTATGTAAGAGAGACCATTAGATGTTTCTTAGTGTGAGCTCAGGGTCAAGCTAATCCCTCTTGGCCTAATGGTCTCTACAATTTAAAATTACAATATTTGTGTCAAAAAGTTTAAATTCAGTCTAAAGACAGAAAAGGATGTACCTTTGACCCTTAAATGACATGAGTTTGAACAACATGGGTCCATTTATATGTGGGTATTTTTTGGTAAACAGTACAGTACTATTTTCCTCTTGATTTTCTTAATATTTTCTTTTTTCGAGCTTACTTTATTGTAAGCATACAGTCTATAATACATATAACATATAAATATATGTTAGCTGATTATGTTATCAGTAAGGATTAACAGTAGGTTATTAGTAGTTAAGTTTTCAGAGAGTCCAAATTCATACAAAGACTTTCAACACACAGAGGGGGTTGGTGCCCCTAATCTCCACATTGTCCAAGGGTCAAAAGTATATCTACATTTTTAATTAGGTACCATTAGGGCACACAAAAGTACATAATTTTTAATATTACTTGGTACATCTATGGAAAAGGAGAATTTTAAATGACTGAAAGCAGTTGTTTATCTTAGCCTCAACAAGAATGCAATTTTCCAGTTAAACAGAAATGGAAAAGAAGTTTGCTTTTAAAATTATCCTTCCTTTCCTTTCTTCATGTGATATCCTTCATGTGATAGTTACACTGAAAGAGATAGGGGAACGAATGGTCCTCGTGCATCACTCCCTAGGTGTGAGTCCTAGGTCAGGGGCCCCTTAACCACAGAATGGAATGGAATGATGTAATCAAAAGTGCTTTAAGGGTACTCCCAGGGGGAAACGGTCAAGAACAAGGTGAGCTGAGTGCTTACTACACACCAGAGCACTTGACCTCACGTACCCACAATGACCTCGGAGAGGCTGTAGACCAGGGAGGCAAGTGACACTCAGAACTTGAAGTCAACAGTCCAAGGTCCCACAGTGAGCACAGGACAGAGATAATATTTAAACCTCGGCCTCCAGTGTCCATCTGGGCATTCCAACTCTCCATAAAGCCATGCACAGATACAAAATTCTGCATCTTGATACTCCGTGATGTGCTATTTATACAAACTCTGTATAACTTTACAGGGCATATGACATTTTTCCTCATACAAAAAGGATCTCTTTGGAAAGATGAAACATGTAGTAACCAAACAAGGCAGCTTACATTTTTGAATTAAAAACCTATTTTCTCTTGCATATTAGAAGCAAACAAAGCTTCGTTCGGCCACAGGCTTCTATATTAAAGTCTCTTTAAAATACATCTCTGAAGTTTTTTGAAATAATTTCTCACGGTTTTAGAAACATTCTCTAAAGCCCTCCCCCAATACTAATCAGCAATAATAACTGTAAGTAATCTGTCAAGAATTTTAGAAAGTGCTGCTCCAACTGAAAAAGGCTGATCTCTTTGCCAATGACAAATAGTGTGTCTTCAATAAGCATGTCAGCAACATTATTTTCACAGCAGAGAAAATGCTAAAGTAGCACACATAAAATAACAGCACGCTGATTGAGTGCAGTACATCTGTATTTTTGGACTCAGTTTCTCAAAAATCCAAGTGAGCAGTAAGAAAATGACTTGAGTAGACTGCAAATGAAAACGCAGTCAACTAGAAGCACATTCTGGCTACTCAGCAGCAGGGCTCAGGATCTGAACACGTGGATCAAAGGGTTAGAATCTGTTAGGTCTGTCTCAAGTCCCGCAACAGCATCTTTGCTCACCTGCCACTCCCCTCCTTCAGCTACTGTCGTGGGTTAATCTGGTTCAAATCAAGACTATGGAACAAGTTAGCATGCTTCTGGGAGCTCATACATATTTTAAATTATGGCCCCTTTGACACCCCTTCAGGGCGATCCCCCAACACACGGAGGGGAACGGAAGTCCCAGTTGAGCACTGCTATGGAAGATGATGGACAAGGAGGAAAACAATGGGAATGCCATAAAGGAAATGGGCAGGGATGTAGGGCAGAAACAGAAAACTGAAGGCATAGCTCTTCTTCTGCATCTTGCAGAGATCAGGACCAGTCAAAAGAGAACTGATTACTCAAAGGGCTGGCTCGAGGAGAGGAATTTAAGTTACATAGCCACAGATCTTTTTATACCATCCAAGTGTTTTAATATCATTAAGTGGTTAAGTGGCTTATCACCAGTAAGACAAGTTTTGCATATTTGTTGCTAAATGCTGGTATAATTTGCTGAGCCACATCACGTATCAAAACCAGGAAAATACCCCAACTATATATTATATTTTGCTTTTGACACACAGAAAAACAAAATGATAATATATGGTTTTTTTCTAAGCGGTGGGTAATAAATCTCAAGGTCTCAAACATCCTTCCTGTTTCTTCATCTAGAGCCCTTAGAAATGACATATTCCTCCAGGGGAGAGATGCCATGTCAGTTCTAAGACGCTGGTGTAGTGATGACACACGCAGGCATGCGGAGAGGCTGAAAGCTGGGAGCTAACTCCTGGAGATGCCTCTTATTAGCCTTCCCAGGGTGCTAATAAAATCTCCACTCTGCGGGGTGCTGCCTGGAGAAGTCTGCCTCCTTACCTTTAATATGGGGAATGAAGTGGTGTCGGAAGGGGGAGTTGGGGCGGGAGTCGCTGTGGGCGGAGCTGAGGCTGCTGGTGCGCAGGTGGGACAACCTCTGCACACCAGGAGGCAGCAGCTCTGCGCGGCAGGGAGCAGGGGCGGGGCCGGGTAGAAACAGAAGAGAAGAACAGAAATTAACACAGGAACAGGGACAACGTCATCATTCCAAGGAGGGTAAATAAGAAAAGTTAATCAGGAGTCTGAAAAAGGAAGAAGGCAAAAGGGTTAAGAACGCACCTGCTGAGGGTGGGGCAAAGTGGGGAGAATTTGCATACAGAGTCACTCTCTGGGAATAAATGGCTTTATGAGAAGGAATGGCCACCAGGACATTCTCTGTCAAGCTGACATGGGCTACTCTTGAGCCAGTACTGGGCATATCACTTAGACTCAGATAGCTGTTTTTAAAAAGTATCTGACAAAACAGGACCCTTGAAACACATTAAAACACACACACACACACACACACACACACACACACACACAAAACCCAATAATCATTTTAAGAACCTTGAAAAGAAGTACTTATATGTAACAGTCAGATTTTTTTTTTTTTTTTTTTTTAAGCTGCCAACTTCTCCCAGCAGTGGTTTACTTATTTGCCTTTGCAGAAGGAAAACCTGTTTGTGTTCCCTGGGTGGTGAAGAGCTACTTGGGATCCTGAGAACTGTGTGATGGCAGCATGGGGGGGGGGGGGCTGCAAGCTTCGTTTTCTTGGAAGGAACATGGACAGTTCAAAGTAAACCCAGACCTGGGGAATATGTACCATCACCTGGCAATCTAGAACCTGCTGAGTGGATAATCAGAGGTTTTCTATACTGACCACAGCCCTGTTGTTAGAACCATACTGGCTTCACTTGAGAAGGGTAGATCTTAAAAAAAGTAATTATAAACCCTAATAACTGGCATCATGCATGCCCAAAATATACTGTGAAAAGGAGGAGGAGCACTTAGAATGGGGAATGTTCTAAAGGCTTCTGGCTTCGGAAAAGTGACTGGAACAAACAAAAACTTTCAGTGCTCAACAGCAACATGATCTTTTAGGAAATAATGTCCCTGGCTGGACACCCCTTAACTATTCATGGGCCCATGGAACAACAGTTTCCCTGTAGCCCCACATCCTTCTGGTCATAGTCATGGTCATGGTCATAGCCTCAGTGACCTCAGCAGAGGCCTAGCTGGAGGGGTGGCTGTGCACAGGATTTGCTGTCCCCCACACAGACAAGAGCCTAAGTCCAGACCCAGTTCCAGGGCATGAGTTAAATGAATATAGTTGTATATGAAAAAAAAAAATCCATTTCTTGAAAACTTCTCATTTAACGCAACTCTACAAATGCTATTTATGACCTACAGAAAACTATGTTATTGAAGAATAACATAGTAAAAAATCAATCTTCTATATGCCTTAAGTCTATGACTTTAAGAAAAAGATTGCAGCCTTTTTATAATCTGTTCATTTCCTTTGGTTCTATTTTATCAAATAAGTTAGCATATGAATGGGTTTGTTCTCTTCAACTTGCACAGAAGCAAGAAGCTTAAAAGGAAGTCTTCCCAGACATTCACTGCCCACAAGGTTGTTTAGAAGGCCAGAGACTCTCCCTGGGAATTTACTTCAGGCAACCCTGGAACCTTGCTGGGATTTCCATTCTTCCATTCCATATGAGACACCCACTAATAGCGATCGGGACTACGCTGTGCACAGATGAAAGTCACCTGAAGTCCACTACTGTTTGAGATTGTCTATCCTAATATGTCTCGAGTGTTTCTCTGTCTTCCAAGTCTGGTTCCAAATCTAAGGGCTAGAATGGATCTGAAAGTTATCAAATACAAGCCCGAGGCTGCGTGTAATACTTCCTTCTAGAAGGTGCTTAACCAAGTATGCTTAGTAATACCCTGCACCTGGTTCAGGGAAACATAGCAAACCCACCAACAAATGACTAATGCTAGATTTTAGATGTGCCTAAAAGATACATCAAAATATTTTCTTTGGAGATCTTCATTTTAAGTCTCAAAGTCATGAAATTTTCTTCAAGTCGAAAGAAAGAAAAAAAAAATCTCCCTGGCTTCCTGTTGTTCATGGTCAAAATGTAATTATTTAATAATTATAATGAATATAATCATAAAATAACATGTATTATAGTTGGATATGAGTCTTCTTTCTGTTTTCCTGGGAAAAGGGGAGATCTATTTGGCAGCTAGATTTTTTTATAATACTATTTTTTTAAAAAGATTTTATTTATTTGACAGAGAGAAACACAGCCAGAGGGGGAACACAAGCAGGGGGAGCGAGAGAAGGAGAAGCAGGCTTCCCGCCGAGCAGGGAGCCTGATATGGGACTCGATCCCGGGTCTCTGGGATCATGACCTGAGCCGAAGGCAGTTGCCCAACCAACTGAGCCACCCAGGTGCCCCTAGCAGCTAGATTTTTAATACACTATCGGTGGTGGGGAAAAAGAAAATCACACAGTAACACAGACTATTACACAGAGTGAATCTCAGGAACAGGCGTCCTTACCAGGTCTGTGAAAATGCTGGGGAGAGCGAGATGTGGTTGGAGTGTAACTGTGGCGGCTGTAGACGGGGGAGTTGATGGAGCCCTGGCTGGTGGACCGGTGGATCACCCGGTCCCGGGAGTCCTGGTAGCCCTGGAGAGAAAGTGCGAGAACCCGGGAGCATAAGACACACATTCAGGCTATCATCGGGTCCCATGATATCCAGTTCTACCAAGGCTGCCTGGGAACTATCACGTCGGCCTGTTCACGTATATAGTTTAGGGCCATGTCCTTCGTAGGCAAAGGAGCATTCTGTGGTTAATGCATTTTGTTCAAAACCCATAGTTCCTGCATTTTACCCAAATTTTAAGATGTAAAATGGTAAACTGCCACATTGCTAGAGCTCTGGGAAAAAGAGAACACGCTGATGGCATGGTGCCTTTCAGTTCTACAAAGTACGTTCATCGTTTCATGTGATTTTCGTAACAACAAAGGTAGAACCACAGGGTCAGACCTCCCTTCTCCACAAAGGCAGGATGTTTCCAGGCAGGTAAGAGACCCTGATGCAGGCGTGTAGCTCACACAGGAAGAGCCTGCTCCAGAACTAGCCTCCCAGCTCCAATCCTACCCTCTGTTCTGGCTGCTGATCCACATTGTCCATAACACTGGTCTGGTGACATTTTAAGTTGATCTTCCTGGAGAACAAGCTGATAGTGGCCTCAAACCCAGGAAATTCTACTTCCCACTTTGAGAAACACATCCCCAGGAAAAAATAAAAAGTGATCTCCAAGTGGGAAAATTTGCTCCAAGGTATTTCCAATACCACCATCTATAAAGAATAAAGCCTTCTCAACAAATCAGGGAATAAGGTGTCTCCATTCAATGGAATATAAAACTAGCACTGTATGCCCACTATGTCCAAATCCAGAAAAGAGCAGATTAAGAATGAAGTCCAAAAAAAATCATACACATACAAACACAATATAAAATGCTTCAAACAATGAAAAGGATAGAAAGGAATGTCCTACATTCTAGGAGTTGGTTGTCTTATGAAGTTTCTGCTGCTATAACAGAACTACAAGTTTGAAAGACTGAATGGAAAAATGCCTAAATTAAAACCTCAATAACCATGGCTGTGAAATTTGAGAACAAATGGCAAGGAAACTATGGTTTGATTCTAGCTGCTTAGAGCAGTATATTAAATAAAAACAAAAGGAAGTCCCCAAACACCTTCAACTTTGCAACTAGTCAATAATAGAAGTTAATGCTTCATAACTTCTGTTGATTAGAATACTAACAGAAATTAATTTTTCACAGCTCTCAGTCATAACCTGAATACTACAGAGTTTTTACTATGTTAAATTATAATGGTTATCTAAGATCAATCCAGTTCTACACAGAGTATCCAGAAAGTTGCCTGAAGATAAGACTTACTCATTTTATAATTCATTTTAATTTTCTTAACATTTTATTTTTATTTATTTATTAGAAAGAGAGAGAGAAGAAGAGAGAATCTGAAGCAGACTCTATGCTAAACACAGAGCCCGATGTGGGACTCATTGTGAGCTCATGACCTAAGATAAAACCAGGATGCTTAACTTACTAAGCCACCTAGACTTATTCTTTTTTATTATTATTATTTTAGGTGAGGCTAGACCTAACACATGAGGAGTTCGCTCACTGGATATACTACATAAGGAAGTGTAAAAAATTAAGAACCATGGTAAACATACAATCCTTTGATTACTGTTATCTGAAGTAGTTAAGATGAAGAAAGTACTGGGTCAGACATTGGTCCGGACCACATTTAGGTCACTAGCCTTGCAGCCACCCACTGTCCCCCACTCCCCGCTCCTAAAGGGGAAAAATCAGAAATAATGGAAGTGCTTCTAAGGCCCCTGGTCACCAAGTAGGCAACTGGTGTGGGATGGGGCAAAGTCGAGAAACTACTGACCCCAGGAGGGAGAGTGTGAAGGAGGGGTTGATTTTCTAGATCAGTATCAGCTTCCTGAAGAACCCTTATTAAAATGGGTTGTGAGAATAATCTGGGGGCCGTGTCTTTGGTTCTGAGCCCTGCGGAGTGGAAGGGGTGTGTGTGGGGATCCATGGCTCACTATGGAATGATCACTGATGGTTCTAAGTGATCCACACAGGAGTTATTCCCCAGGGAAGAGTGGGCCTGAGGGACTGGATAAAAGCCACTGTGAGATTTCTTTACCCTGAGGAGGGGGACAAGACTTGATTTGAGAATAAAAGGAGTGTCTTCCCCTGAAGATGACTACCTACAGAGTACTCTCTGACCACTGGAGGCCATTCCAGATAATCCAGTATGTGGGGATTCAGATCAATTCAATATGCGTGAGGGAAGAGAGACCCCCAGCAGGACGGGGGTCTCACTCCCAGTAAACCCTTACCAGGCACTTAGAGGCATAGGCTCAGATTACTGTATAGCGGTTTTTATCCCCAGTCTCACTTGAGAAAACACTGACTACTGTGCCTTAGAGTCATCTCACATGTAAGGAATCCTACATTCATCATAATTTTGCCCACAGTTTTGTTGTTGTTTTGTTCAACGTCCCTCTTAAAAACTCCAATCTAGGAAAAGTTCAAGTAACACCCAAATCCCACCCATTATAATGTTCAACAATGGCACTTACTTCTGCTGATGGAGTAGGAGACAAAGTCCTTGGAGACTAGAAGAAAAAAAGAGAATTGCAAGTCACAGTGGATACTGACTTGTTCTCTGTTTAGTTTCTCAGAATCCCCTGAAAACAGTGCCCCAACCACACGCCCACTCCCCTCATACATCCCTGTCTTCTGATTTGGTAAGTTGAAAGCGGGGCTCAGAAGAAACAGGACAACCAAGCTCCCAGGAGCCCGGCTCACGTCCCAGCCTAAGAACTGTGGGTTTTGAGAAATACACTTTCATACTTCAGATGCTTAACTTAAACAAACTGGAACTATTTTCCCCCTCTGTGCTCCAACTATGCTCAGTTTACTATTATGAGTCACGGTGTCTACTAAAACACAGAATTTTGTAAACATGGTTGTTGACTCAATTATAATCAGGGCAATCATGTAAGATACAGGCTGGGGATGATCAGGTCTATTGCATCCCGCCCTGGTGGGCTTGCCAATATGACCACATTCATCTTCTGGCTTCTATCTTTTGGGGCACAAAGGCTTCCTTGGGGGCAATGAACAGACCAAACCTTCTCTCACCTCAGGGCCTTTGCATCTGCTGTGCCCTCCGACAGCAGTGCCTTTCACTCAGATGCTTCTTGGCCTTGCTCTTCATTTTCAGTGAGGTCTACTGTGGTACACACAGTGCCTTCTGTGACCCTTCTCTCTGAAGAAGCAACCCAGGCCCACATGCTCTCTCCTTACTCTGCTTCATTTTTCCACTAGCACTATGCCCTGGAGAAGTGTGTTATGTATCTGCTTGTGGTCTGTCTCCCACATCCCACTCCAAGTTCCATGAGGGCAGGAACTCTGCCTCTTTACAGCTACATGTATGCCCAGTGACTAGAGCAGCTCCTGGCACATATGAGGTGCCCAACAGGTATTTCCTAAATGAACGAATGAAATGTTCACAGTTAAAATGCAAAAAGCATTCAAGTGGAAATAAAATATAAACAAAGCATCCTGAAGAACAGGGCCAGGCCAGGGGTGGATTTCTCAGCGTCCCAGTTTTTCCCTCACCCCAAGGTCACAAGAAGCCGCCGGGCTCTCTGGCATGGCAGCTTCCTCAAGCCCCAAGGTCTCTGGACAGCTGCAGCCTGTGTCATCGTTGGGGGGTGGGCTTTGGCCGGGTGAAGACAGGCTCCCTGAAGGTGGGGGCCAGGCCTGACCCTGCTGATAGCGGGCCTCCGGATCTACCCCCATCTCATGCTTTCTGAAGGCCCAAATGACTACACAGAACATCAAGTTTATTCCTCCAGTGTTTCTAAATTGGCAATCTATGGATTCTTCAGAAAAAGTGTTAGCAAGTAAAGGAATAAATAATCAAACGGTGTGTCTCAAGTCTTCTAAGTTGTAAGACTCATGTGTTGGGGAAGAGGTGGAGAACATGTCTGATCTCTGTTCTGGGGGCACCTCCCATTGAGGTTCTGTGCTCCGAGAAACCCACAGGTCAGCATTCCGGGTCCTGAGGGTCATGACACCGACTATGGGAGCGGCCAGCAATTCTGCCGAGCACTCACGTGCCTGGTACTGTTCTAATACAAATATCTCACTAATCCTCACAGAAAACCTCTGAGATGGGTATTACTCTCTTGAGTTTACAGATAAGGAGATTAAAATATGTGTTTTCCCCAAAGTTGTACGGCTAGTAAATATGAGCCTGACTCCAAACCCTGAAATGTTTACCTCCAAGCCCAAACTCAAGTGACTGCTCAAAACGGAGCCACCGGGAAACAGACACATACCCCAAACCTAAAACACCATACAACGACTCACCTCCTCCTTGCTTGCATGGCTTGAATTTTAGCAAATTCTCATCCACAGGCTCCAGGCCTAGGCCCTGTGCACCCTGTTTGGGAACTGTCCTCCCCCCCTGCCCCTTTTTTTAAAAGATTTTATTTATTTATTTATTTGACAGAGAGAGAGATCACAAGTAGGCAGAGAGGCAGGAAGAGAGAGAGGAGGAAGCAGGCTCCCCGCCAAGCAGAGAGCCTGATGTGGGCCTCGATCCCAGCACCCTGAGATCAGGGCCTAAGCTGAAGGCAGAGGCTTTAACCCACTACCCAGGCGCCTTGATTCCCTATGCAACTCTCAGGCCTGGCCCAGGGGTAGCTCAACAATCCAGGCCCGTCAACCCGCAACTGAGCGGCTGCAGATGCAGTTACAAGCATGTGACCACTAGGGGGCAGTACAAGAAAATGGATATCACTTCCCGTCCAATGGACTATTTCAATGCAGAGCTATGCTCTGGCATAAAACCCAAATTGAAGAATATAAGTCAATAAAAAGAACAATATATATTACAATTTTGAATACATATCAACATAATTATAAAAGAGATATATACATGTATTATTGAGAACAAATTAAATAGGAACACCATATTTTCATGGCTTTTCTTCATCTAAGATCTCAAAGCACTATGTGGACGGGTTGTAGTTTACAAACCATTTTAACCTTGGATTCAGTCCAATACCTGCGTAACATCTCTCTGACTGGACTCAAATCAGTCTATAGAAGATTCCAATTTTAAAAATAAAAGGGAAAAACATTGAGTTGAAAAGTGAGTGAACAGGCCAGAGAAACAGACCAGTGCCCACACAACCCAGATAGGGAACCCCCAATCCTGGGAAGTGATGGGGAGGACCCCAAGGGGCTGAGAGGCTGTGCTCCAGCCTCTGGACCATTAATGTTGAGAAAGCATTAATAAACCCTGAGAAGACAGGGAATGACCATAGCAGCAGCTGTCATTTGCCGAACATTTACCATGAGTCTGACTCTCAGGTAATTGCTTTAATAGATCAGCTCTAATAGATAATAAGTTATCTAGATATTCTATAGGTATTAACCTTTAGTCATTTAATTCTTACTAACATCCTGTGAGGCAGATTCTGTCATTTTGTGTGAAGCATGAAGAAATCAGGGTCAGAATGGTTTCTACATGGCCAAAGTCATACAAATGGCATGTGGAGTCCCCAGGTTGAGCCCAGGTGATTTGATTTCAGAACCCTGGCTCACATCACCGTGCCACACTGTGGTCTCTATCTTTCTGCTGTTTCTGTCCTTACACAGTCTATCTTAAGATGCTGTACACAGCAGCTGTCCTGAGGACTTATGTTCTCTTCTTCATGATCCCCATGACTGTACTTCAGCTGGTCCCCCCAGAAGACTCTCCTTCACTCCCTCAGCCCAGATCACACAATCTCCCCTGATGACTCTGACTTCCCTCCCAGTATATCCACTCTGCCATCCCACAACCTGCTACCAACACTCATTCATGCTTTCCCGCTGTTTTCTCTGGGCTGCTCTGTTCTCTCACCCCACTGTAACTTCCCAAGGCCAGGGATGGTGTGAGGTTGCTGAGCAGCTCAAAGCACCTGGTACGGAAGCCTGCGAATAGCAGGCAATCAAAAGAACTCTCTGACTTATTCTGATTTCAATCAGTCATTCTTATGCACAGGACGAAAGAGAAGTTGTTGTATAATGCACAGCTCCTAGAATGTATTACCTCTCCCAGGCTCTGCCTCTCCTGTTTGTCATCATAGCCCGAAGTGTAGAAAGGCTCATAGGTAATAAGATCCGGACGTTCAATATCATAAATTGCCTTCACCTTGGGAATGGCTGCTAAATCCTTATAGTCCAGGATTTCATTGTCCACTTTTGCCTGGCAAAGTTAAACAGAAAGCAAAATTACTCTTCAGTTTCATCTCTTTGGGAAACTATTGTTAGTACATTTCACGTCCTGCTTAAAAGGTGAAGACCTTAAAAAGAAACAAAAATCAAAACATTTTGCTCAGTTTTAAAACCAAAAGCATTTTGCTTTATATAGTTGCCTATTTATACCATATATTAATCATGTTTTATTTTTAAAAAGTCATCAAAAGCTTAGGAAAAATTCTATGTAGACTAAACCAAATAGAAACACCTGTAAACCTTCAGGGTAATTTTCCTAAACTTATTACAGAGATGGAGAAGCTCAAACAGATGGTTCCCCCCCCCCCCAAAAAAAGTCCTTCCAGATAGCTAAAAACAAGAACTGCGTATCTGATAAACTAAATATTTAAATATCTTTGTGGCAGAATTTAAGAATACTCAGTATCAGCCTTACGAAATGTTTAATTAATCCCCAAGTGTCTCTATCCAAGTTAGCCCCAGCAATTTTTAACGTCCTGCATGGTATTACTGCATTTTACAGGTCATTGACATCGATGGTCACATTTGTATATAAATTTAATTACCCAAAGGAAAATGTGATTGAGAAGGCTGATCTTGAACAAGGAAAACTGGATCTCATAACAGAAATAGAAATTGTTTCAAATTACTCAATTTTGGGTTACCCACCCCCCATTACAATCTGCTACTTCACCTGGCGCAGAAGGGTCTTTGTCGGAAGTCAATACTTACATAGATAGTATGACCCGGGGAGCCAGGGATGCTGGAGCTGGGTCTAGAATAAATGCTTTCAGAGGAAGTCCTGGTAGGCTGTAAATAAAAAGTGCCTTGTAAGATTTCAGACCGTGGCTTCAGAATCAAGACTGGCCCGAGTCCCTAGCATTCATTCAAAACTAAGCTAGTTAGAAAAGCTCTATGTTTTTTTTCTGAGTAAGGAAAAATAATAACCTAGACAGAAAAGTAAAGGAGAACCAGCTGTGCAATCAACCTTGAAAATGCATTTGGGGACTGGTCACCTTCTCTTCCTCGTCCCCTCCAAGACCCAGCTCTGCCTTCATGCGCATTTCCCTCCATCTCTGCTGCCACAGCCCCAGTCTCCAGCTCCGCTCACCCAGACTGTTGCAATGACTTTGCCTGAGGGTTTCCTGCCTCCATTCTTGCCCTTGTCAAATCCATTTGGTATCCAGAGACCAGACAGATTTTTCTTTTAAGATTTTATTTATTTATTAGAGAGAGAGAGAGAGAGAGAGAGAGAGAGAGAGGAGGAGTGTGAGTGAGGGAAGGAGCAGAGAGAGAAAGACAAGCAGACTCTGTGCTGAGCACAGAGCCTGATGCGAGGCTTGATCCCATGACCTTGAGATCATGACCTGAACTGAAATCAAGAGTCAGACCCTTAACCAACTGAGCCACCCACCCAGGTGCCCCCCGAGAGATCTTTTAAGAGAGCAGAATTTGGTCACTACTCTGCTTTTGGCTTCAGCAACCACTTAACATCACAACTCCAGCACCTCAGTTTTGATCCTGCTCTCCTCTCCTACCCTCTCACTTACTTCCCACCATCACTCATGGAACATGACGCACATCCCTGCTTCAGAGTTCTTATCTTCGCTGTCCCCTCCTTCTGAAATGCTCTGATCCTCGGTGTTAAATTTTTTTTCTTCCTTCAGTTTTGGCTTTAAATGTCACCTCCTCAAAGAAGCCTCCCTGATCTTTCAATCCAGAATGCTTACCCTTATTTTCTCTCAAGGTCATTCTCTCAGTTTTCCTTCATGAATTATAAATTTTATTTATAATACACCCAAGTGTATTGTTTTTTTTGTTTTTTGGGGTTTTTTTTTCATCCTATCTCCCTCATTAACTTCAGGAACCATCTCTGCCCTCAAAACAGGATTTACTTTTTCAACACTGTGCAGGCCCGCTGTTTTGCACAAATACAGAGAAAGCATAAATATTTGCTGAGGGAATGCGCTAGAATGTATTATTTGTAAACACTCACTTTGTGAAAACCTGGCTCCTGTTAATTACATGACATGAGCCTAACCCCACAGAGAGTCACTGAAATAAGCTCAGCGGTCAGCCGCTGGGAAAGACAAAAGAAACTGGACTTTACAATCCTTGCTTAGAGGGCCGAGGTAGTGGGTGGTGTTGACAGCAGTGGGAGGGTGAACCGCCTCCCACTCTGCCTGGCACATTATGGAAAGTTCTGCCAAGAAAACCAAAGGCCTAGTCCTGAAAGACTTGCTCCCCTCTGTACAGATAAATACTTCTGGGAGAGGAAAATGTGTAGTTCCGGGTTAGGAACTGGATCATTCCTCTTCAATACCGTCTCTACCGATAGCCGACACCTTGACAGTCCTCATTATGTGTTCACATCTGGAACACCGACAGCGAACCCACCTGGCCGATTCGAGTTGGACAGCAATTAGGCTCACGAACTCATTGGACGGCTGTGATGTAGCATCCTCATGTCTTTGAGATACCGGGGTGGGGGGGGAAGGGCTGCAGAAGTCAACACCGTGCATAGTGGAGGGGTCGCAGGCTCATTGCTTCTGGTCCCCCTTCCCCAACACCTGCCACATACAAGTACCTTCCTCTTAGACCTAAATGCTCCAGTCACACACGTATCCCAGTATAAGAAAATTCTTGATTCTGAGTCTACTGGGAAAGGAAGGATTCATAATAACGCTACTCAAAAAGTCCAGTTCCTTGATCTGTGTCCCATTCAAAATAGAGAAGTGACACAATCAAAGTGTGGTCCTCCTTTAAAAAGAGACACCACCGGCTAATAAAGTGGAGCCAATATGCCTCTCTGAGGTAACGTAACTACAGGTAGTTCATCGGCCTCAAGCGACCTGGACTGGACATGTGCCCACCCGGTATCACGATGGAGCCTGGGAAGTAATAACACAAGGATGTGAGTGGCAGCTAATGTTGGTCATCAGCCTAGGATGGGGCAGGTGCTGACTGGAGTGTGTCCTGGGCTTCCTCTCCCCTTCATCTCTTCAGTAACCCCCGGCGCTGGGTTCTGTTGTCACCCCTGATGAGGAAAGAGGGTGCAACCAGGATACGAAGCCAGATGCTCTGGAGATGCAGCCCAAGTTCTCAGCCCCATGCACTGAAAACTCCCCCATATCGTACAGTACACGTGACCATTCCTCTCTCATCAACACAGCTATGGGACAGGTGAGGTGAAAACAGAAGAAAAAAATGTGTGATCACCTAGCAGGAGAGAGTGTCTTTAGCTGCAAGAGAAGCCTGCAGTGGCTCCGTGCTGGCTGGGGGCGGGGGAGGTAACGCAAGACATGCGTCTTCAGGTACTGAGGTTGCACAAAGCCATTTTCATTAACAAACAGCAAGGACATTGTGTGACCAGCCAGAGGATACACTGAGCCTTGGGGGTCTCTCTGATCCTATTTTTGCCAGATGTGGGTCAGGGCTCCTTTCTGCCTTCCCTGTAATCATGCACCTGGGGATAACTCTGAAGTATTTTGATCCCTTGTGTGCGACACACATGGATCGGAATGTAGCTGGACAGCCCCATGAACACACGCCCAGGATGGGGTCTGTGATGCTGTCTTCCAGGGAAGAGGAACTCCATGGAAGAGGAACCAGCCTGTTTGCATTCAGGCTTTCTCTGCCTTCCTTCTTCACTGCCCAGGCGGATCTGTGAGTTCTGCGGCCTCTGGAGCATTCGGCCAGTCTGCGTGCCACACGGCAGTGGCAGCGCTGATGGCGTGAAGCTACCCCACAACCCGAGACCTTGTCCCGTTTCATTCTTCAAGGTTTCGGATCTGAACCACCTCCATTTTGCATACACCTGCCCCAGGTTCTCTGATGCTAGAATAAAGATTTCGATTTTTATAGTCAAAGACCGTGTTCAAAGTCAAATCAGCTGGTCACCAAATCCAACGATGCCCTGGCTCCCGTGGAGAGCTCGGTCGGCTGTGAGCGTCTTCCCGCCAGCACGGCGAGATGCTCAAGATGTCTACTGCAGATTCAGAAATTGCTCTTTGTTTCGCTGCATTTACTGGGGCTTAATTTTGCTTCATTCTGGTCTCCTTACTTAAAATCTATTTCCATAGGCATCTTGCTTATGGGTTGAGTTACGTCCTTGCTTATTTTCTTACGATGGCCCTTCTTTGTTCTGCTTTCCCATCTAAAATGAAATAGTGGGATCACACACAACTGTGTGTAATAATAGAGGGGGGTTAGGGTACTGGATCTGGAGTCAAGTGATTTAGTTCAAAACCTGGCTCTCCTCGTTGCGTGACATTCTGTGAGCTTTTCTCTTTCTTTCCTCTCTCGCTTTCTCTCTTTTTCTTTTGACTTCCTTGAGTTTCAACTTCTCATTTCTAGAGTGGAGCAGGGGGTAGTAACACCTAGTTCATAGGGACAAAGGAAACAACACCTATAAAGCTTCAAGCACCTTGCCTCGCACAGGGCAGACCCATATTCAGCATTTTCCATACATTGGACCTTAGACTGGATTTCTTCGTCTGTTAATCTCACATAGTGAAGGACACCACCGCCTCTGCTTTGCTCTTCATGACAGAACAGTCCTTGCAAACGTGAGCTCCGTGGACGAGATGTCTGCAGAACTCTCTACAGCTACTGCGCCTGTGTGCCTTCCCATCAGAACTCAGATACATGACGTCATTTATCTCAGTCCAGGCGGCAGCAGATTGCCTAATGCCCTTCCCCTTTTCAAGAGCTCTAGGAAGTGTTTATGTACCCGCCCGAGAGCGTGACTTCCAAAGCGTATGTCTCAGCTTTATTAATTTATGCCCTTTCCCTGCCGGATGGCAAAGACATTGCACAGGCCTATCTCATCTGCTGGAATGGTCCCTGGTGTGTGGCCTCTTCACCCGCACTCAAGGCTCAAAGAGCACACATGGATGGTTTGCTTTTCTGCCACACTCCCAGTGGCTCCCCAAGTGAATAAGCTCATCTGGAGGAGGTTAGAGGTCCCTCCTTCACGAAGATAGTAAGATTACTTTTTAAAACTCAACTATTAGTTTGGGTATTTTAATCTTAAGTATTTGGAATTTTACAGTTCAATTTTAAATATCCAGAATTCTAAAAATATTGAATGTTAAATGAACAACTTTATTATTAAAAGACTTTATTCTTCTGGCTGTAGCCCCGTCCCCCACCATTAATAAGTAACCATCTCTGATGGCCAAGAGAGCTTCAAAAGGCACACAGCTATCTTCCAATATAGCAGCTCAAATCCACTCCAATTGAAATGCACTTAACCTGAAAAGCAACAACTTTCTGCTATGTTTTCCCTCTTTCAAATTCCACTGTTTCCTCTTTACCATGAACTTGACTCTAGTGTCACCCAGATGGGCTAGAACAAATTTTAGGGATGATCCACATTTCCACAGATGATTCTTAAATGCAATTGTTTAACCTACATTACGATTTCAACCCATTCTGATATCCAAGTTAACAACAGTGACTTAGTAATTACTAATTGAGCCCAGTAACCCAATGGGTCAGCAGTCTTTGTGAGCCCCTATTAGAGTTGTAATGAACACGATTACTCTCTTGCCTATACAGCTGACCCCTGAACAATGCCAAGGTGAGGAGCACTGACCCACTGGGCAGTGGAAAATCCACATATAACTTTTGACTTCCCCCAAAACTTAATTACCAATACCCTACAGTTGAACCGGAAGCCTCACTGACAACATAAATAGTTGAATAACACATATTTGGTATGTTATATGTATCACATACTATATTCTTAAAAGAAAGTAAGTTAGAGAAAAGAAATGTAATTAAGAAAATCCTAAGGAAGAGAAAATACATTTGTGCTACTGCAGTGTATTTACAAAAAAATAAGAAGTGTATGAGTGGACCCATACAGTTCAGATCCGTGCTGCTCAAGGGTCAACTGTATCATAAATGAAGATAATTTCTAATATTTATCCTCAATAATTTCAAATATTTATCTTCTGCAGAGAAAGGAAATAGGATCTGTTATTAGAAGCAGAGGCAATTTACTTATTTTCCTTTAAGCACCTTCTCCCTCATGCCTTATGGAAAAACCCAACTTGAAAGCACAGTTGGAAATTTCTCAGTTTTTTTAGGGCCATCCTTGGGGGGAAAAAGAGGCAGGGCAAGGGTGGAGAAGGCACCGTAGACACGTAGACATGGAAAGGATCATAGACTGGCTGTGATCTCTCAGAGAATTTTGCTAATACAATTAGGCGAAGAATTGAATCCTTATTTTGGCAACAGGAGGAAAGGAGCTTCAGCAAGAACCTTGTATTGTGTATCGTTGGGCTCGTCACTCTCTCATTGAGGGGTCCCTGTAACCTACATTTATTTCCATGGGACATGCTCATGGATCCAGTTTTGATTTTAAAAAGGTTTTTTATTTTTCTCCAAAAAAAAAAAAATCAACAAAAAGTTGATCTCTGGTGAGACTTCTGGTGAGACTTCTTCTCACCAGAAGTCTCACCAGAGATGAGTAGTTTGTTTCAAGAAGGAAGAGAAAAAATGGCATTTGATCACTTACAGTAGTTGCCCCGAGATACATGCCTCTTTGTTTTCTACAAGAAATCTTTTTAAAAGCCCTCTTACTACCTTACAGCTGAGCTTTGCTCTATGCCTTGACTTGGTCCATCTGCCCCCCCCATTCAGAAGGCACAGTCACAAAGTGAGAATTCCACTGAACCCGTCTTCTTATGCTGCCACACAGTGCTCATCCTTCTTCAGATCCTGACCATCAAAACACTTACCAGAGCTCTGCTGGAATAAGCAGAGAAATAACATTTTCCATTTACTTTCATTATGGGTCACAGTGTACATGGCGGGAGTGCTGGAGAGCATTCTGCTGCCCCCCCCAACCCGCCCCCTTTTCAGCAGAAGCAGGGGTGTGACAACTACCCATCTAATTTGCATTCCTCCAAAGCCAAACTCTAAGAAGGGAGAGAAACTACAGGCAACTGGCAACCAGCTGGGAAAGAGCTGATGAACCCCTGGGGGACAACTACCCATTTAAGGTGATCAACCTTATAGGAAGTGCTGCTGGGATTGACAGTACCTGCCTTGGGTTTCTGTTGAAGTTCACCAGACAAGGTGGTGATAATCGCTGCAGAAGAAGGAATACTTTTAAAATCTGCATACATTGCATGTTCACTGCTAAGTCAAGAAAGGGTGAAATTAACTCCTTTGGAGAAAGGGGTTTTATGTTTCAGGGGAACAGGAGCTCAGGGGCACAATGTCCCTTCTCTGGAGAGTTTCAAAAATGCCATCAGCCTTTACTATGGTCAAAAGCCACATGTCTTTCCAGTATAAATCTTGACCCCATACATCCTGATGCATGATAAAAACACACCAAAAAGAATAAAAGATTCTAATAAAGTAAAAGCTTGGAATAAAGCAGTATGTATCGTATTGATGTTAATAAAAAATAACCCATATTATCTCCTTGTTCGAGACATATATAAAGCCTCCAATAGCTCCCAAAAGATATACACACATATAAAAATATGTTTGGTATGTTATAGATTTGCAAGTGCGTATTATAATAGTGAATGTTAGTTTCAAACGAAAAGAAAAATCTCATGCCCATTTTGTATGGCAGTCCATTCATGCTTTAGCCTCCAAAGGCGCAGCAGAGAAGCTCCTTTTTAGAATACAGCAAGTGATCCACTGTGGATTATAACAAACTGTGAACTACAGCAGAAATTACAAATGCTCACTACTGAGTTTTACATCCAGACAAAATTCACTGTTCATATAAAACTCTTCCAAGCAAATAAAACTGAGTATGTTTTTCTTAGGCAATTCTATTTCACCATTTTCTTTTACCTGTACCTCAGCCTGAGAAAAAAAGAAACTGCAGAATATTAAATCATAAAATGACCTTCCTCCTATCAGTTTCCTCCACAACAAAAGCAGGGCTTACTTCTGGGGCCGGGAGGGCTGAACATCCCTGTGAGGAGTACAGCTGGGTTACCTAATAACTAAAAAGGTTTGATATTACCTGGTGAAATGAGCTGCTGCTGGAAGGCATCTAATAGACCAACATATCTGTGGGACTTGAGAATTGCCTTGGCGTTTCCAGGCTTCTTAAAAGTGAGCTCTTCCTCAATGGCCAATGGGCCAAGGGAGACCTTGTCTAAGGGCCTATTTCTCTGCCAGCGCCCAAGCTGTTTACAGCTCTCTGTGATGGAGCTGAAGTTGACTTCATTGATATTTACGGCCAGATAATGATAATCAGATGTCCCTTTTGAACCAGGCTAGGAAGAGAGCGGTTATTAAAAACAGAGCTCTCTCTCCTCTAACCCACCACTACCTAAGAAGCTCCCCATCTTTTAAACTTAAGGGTTTGGACCAAACCAAAGAACCTCAAACTTGATGATGATATTTTTGTTCAAGTTATGAAAGTGCATCAGTTGGCTATAGCCTCAGGCTAACAAAAGATGATATTATCGGAATGATAAAAAGTACTTTTGGGAAAAGGACCCAAAAACTATTGAAAAAGCTACTTCTTGCCAACGAGAGGTTCTAATTCTGCGCAACACGCCTTTGCAGTGGGGACCATCTTTGGCTGTCCCACTGGATCCCTGAGATAGAATTTCACTGCACATGAAGGCTCCACCACTGGAACTGAATGAGCTTTAGGACAGAATGATGGTCATAATGACAAATACAAGTTGGGAGTGTGACCCAGTACCGTCAGCCAAGAAACACACCCAGGGCCTGGAATTTGCATCTAAGTCTTGCTGCAGATGCCTGGCGAGCATGGGGGGCTGACCTCATTCTCCATATGAAGAAACTTGGGGGCTTGATGTCTAAAAGGTTTCTTCCCACTCTGAATGTATATACTGTTGTCTTCCACACCATTTAAACAGAGAAGGAGAAGTTATAATAAAAGTACACTCAGCCAACGTGTCCTCAGCCTTGGCGTGATCCTGGCAGGCACAGAGCCTAGACTGGAGTGATGTGTTGTGATCCTGAACTGGGAGCAGAGCTAAACACGGGTTTGCTCTGGGCCAAGACGGGATTGTGGAAAGTTATAATTTAACACGTTTCAACGGATTCTCTGAGACCCCTGAAGAAGGGCAAGAAAGTGGTGGGAGCACAGTCCCCTGCTTCACTGCTCATCTGGAGAGCTGGCTTAGCCCCCCTGGCTTCAGGATGGTCCTACAGGTCAGTCTGCTCTCTTTCTCAAACACATGAGACGTAGCCAGTATGCAGTGCTTCCCTCCAGTCTTCCTACGCTCCCCTGTGCCATGGTGGGAAGAGCATGAGTTACGAACTCAGAAACCTGGCTTCCAGTCTGCACTCCTCCACTTACCGATGGGCTAACTCTGGGGAAGTTACTTAACCGTGATGGGTCTCAGTCTCTCCATCTGTAAAATGGGGGCAAGGACAGCTACTTCACAGGGATTCTTAGGGAGAGTACATAAGAGTCTATTTAGATCCCCTGGTCCCTCTTGTTTCCTCTCTCATTTCACTATTGCTTTCTTGAGCGGAACCACTCCCTCCCCAACATTCCCCTGGCTCCACGCTGCTGCTGCTCTTCTCCTCACTGGCCGTTCTCGTCATCTCCACATGTGCTCATCTCAACTGACCTCCAAGATTCAACTCAAAGGTCACTTTCCCCAGGAAGTGCCCCTTGTGACCCTTTCTCTCACCTGACATTCCTGGACCTATGTGATGTGTTTCTATACTATTATATAATTATTTATCTATTATTCACCTGTCTTCCCTGCTAGTCTAAGTCTACACCATCCAGCCTAGCACTCACTATACCTGGGAGCCTGGCAAATATTTGTTCAATGAACAAATGTGTAAATACAGGACCAAAAGGTGAGCTTCTAATGGGCTCCCTTGAATGAAGATAATGCTGTAGCCAGTACTCTAAATAAAAACAATACTCAGGAAACAGACAGAATCAGAACGTGAGATGCACTCTGCGGGGTGAGAAAAAGCATCTGCTTCGGCAGGAGCCAGAGAAGTTATGGGGGGAAAGCAGCACGGAAAGGACAAGTGCCAGAAGCCTGGGGCCAGGACAGTGGCTCGAAGCCTCAGCCTAGACACAGCGCCAACCTGCAGAGACGGAGACCGTCCTGTGCGTCGAACCAGACTTTTGGGATAAGAGAAATCAGATGAAGAACGGTGCGTGTTTGGCAGCTGCCATAAAACATGAAAAAAGGGAAGAATCAACAAAGAAATATCCTCAATTTAGAAACACTATACAACAAAATAAAACAAAACATTTGGAAAGAAGAATTTGATAGTAACTGTCAAGGGGCATCGCTCTATCGTTGATGTGTGTGTATGTGTGTATACGTGTGTGTGTGTGTGTGTGTGTGTGTGTGTGTGTTTGAGGGCCCATGGGTAGAAAGCATATTTACTGGTGTTCAAGTTACAATTTATTTACCTACATTCTAACCCCCCATAATCCCCTTCCATTTATTTTGGCTTAGACAGTTTTACATATGAAGAGTAAGAAGCCAGTGAAGCCACTGAGACATGGCCTTAAGAATATATCATTACAAATGGCCTGTGAGTTCTTAAACATCAAGAATGTGGATTACTCAGAGGGTTGCAGAAAAATCCTTAAAACATTTTCAATTTGCTATGGTAACTGCACTGATGTGGTACCCCGTGAAAGGCTTGGAAATCTTGGCTCTAGGTCTGCAATCTGCAGACACACCCTCAAGAGAGCACAACAGTTGCTCCCTTATTCAAAAACCAATTCCCCTGGAAACCCCACAAACGTCAGCACACACCACACTCAGGGCATCCTGGAATCTCTTCCCCTCTGGAGTGTTCCATCCTACGGACTACTGGGCTTCCCAAAGGTGAGCAAGCTGAGGGTTAGCCTGACCTCCCAAGTGGTTGAATGTTGGCTTTAGGAGAAAAGTTTTAGAATTTTCTGGAAAACCTGACTAAACGAAGAAAAATTAACAACTCTTCTTAGTCAGAGACAGGAGAAATATTTCACTCATTGTTTTTGCAAGCTTATCCAGAGAGTTCTATCAAGATGCAATCAAGAGTGGTTTTTTTTCCCCTTTCTTTTAAAAATATCCTTTTAGTCACACTATCTGCAAACTCAAGTGATCCTTACAGAAAAAAGACATACATTCCATGCAGTCTGGTCTCATTAGCATTCTTCTCCTCATCTCCAAAAAAACTTCATCAGGGATGAAGTGAAATGATTATTCAAAAAACTGAAAGCAACACTGTAGAGATGGTATAAACCACTAGCTACTTGGGTGGTTCCTGGGCAGCACCCCCAAGTTATGCTATGAATTTTACATTCTTACGATAAAAGTGACAGTTATTATCTTTAATATTCTAGGATTTGAGAAAGATAATCCATTTCCAAAGCATTCACAGTTCCTCAAAAATCTCAGACTTTGGTGCCCAACAGAAGTGACTGTTTCAGCGTGCACCTGCCTAGTGGATGGACTTGAGGGTTAGACACACGCTCAAGCTGAAGCTGCTGCGTTGGAATAGAGACCAAAACCCTCCTGATACTGGTGGACAAATTCCTTTTCAGTTTGTCTTATTTTTACTCCATTACTATGAGAATAAGGGTTTTTTTTTTCTTTTCCATAAAAGTATGATGCCCATGGGGTTACAATCCATAGCTACTTCCACTTACTAATGGCAGTTGAAGAAAATCTGATACCACAATCTAGAGTTTGGCATCCAAAATAAATTCAGGCCTTTATTTCTTTCCCCTGAGATGCCAAGTGGAACACTGTCAAACTACAGTTTTTCCAGGGGTACCACTAAGGCAGCTAAACCAAGAGACTGGGATCCCGTGGACTGGGATCCAGCGTGATTATTGCTCAGAAAATATTTCACAGTCCAAGGGGAAAACTAGGGGCATCCGACTAGGATACAGATAATGATATTGACTTATAAGTGTGCACAGCTCTTTGCTTCTGAAACACATAACATAGTGTCATTTGGAGGTGTTGTCGGGGCTGAATAAGACAAGAAGAAGGTTTTAGAAGTGAGAGGTGAAGAGGGTCTGGCCTTT
This sequence comes from Spilogale gracilis, assembly GCA_004023965.1. Lineage (NCBI taxonomy): Eukaryota > Metazoa > Chordata > Mammalia > Carnivora > Mephitidae > Spilogale > Spilogale gracilis. Next base: position 64,347 of record PITA01000604.1, read on the forward strand.
TGCCTAAGTGCTTAGTGTTCAAGGACAGTTACTGAAACATTTTGATGTTACCTAAGAGTTAACAGGATGCTTATTCCCATTGACACTTCTGGATTCATCACTGTTTCCCCCAAAAGTTTTATCTGACAAGCTACTCGGTGAATTTGGATTTAAGAGGTCAGTAAAATGTACCATGGATGCAGAGTTTGGGGTGGTACATTATGGACTAAGTACAAAAAAGTCTGGTGAGGTCACCAGATGTTGGACCTAGAACTTGATGAATCATTTTTCCCCATCTGTATGGTTTGACTGTTCCTTAAATGCTTTCCTATGAACCTGACTAGTGAGGCAAGGCTTACTTTCTCCAACACAAGCATTGGGAACAAAAACCACAACTGGTTTAATATTAGAGGGAAGCGAACCTCCTTCTCTGGCCAAATGGTTCTCAACTTGATCTGCTCTTAAGAAAAAAAAAAAAGTCACGAAACAGTAATTTCCCCCAAACTCCAGCCCTGAGAATAGGTGGTGATGACACAGACAGCCAGCAAATGCACCTGGCATCACAACTCAGTTTCCTTACCCGCAGCTTTTCCTCAGTCTTGGTAGATTGCTTACAGTCGGGATGCCAAACGGTAGAACCTGGAAAGACATAATGCCCACAAAGAATTAAAGGAAATGGAAAGAAGCCATAGTCCTATCAGCCAGGACTTCTGAGAACAGTTCATATTCGTCTCTCTCTATCAGGGGGGAGTGTTAGAGTCCTGGGCCCAAGTGAATTATGACAATTCTAACTACCAGGTGAGTCTTCCTCATCCAGTCTGAGCTTGCTCTAGAAAGGTCGTAATTCTAGACCACAGAGATCACTAACGGGCCCAAGAGTGTTCTGATGCAAGAGATGTTTAGTTCTTGAATGAGTGTTGTTGCTGTTGTTTTGGATTGTATCATTATCCTTTAAAAGTCACGTCTGGGTTCTTACTACAAGCTGTATTTAATGTAAATAGAAGCCATAAACCATATTTATAGAACACCAAAACAACCACGCAATTTAGATGAGGGAAATAGGGTCAAACCAGATAATCCATACCCAGAAGCAGAACTCACTGAATTTTTTGTTGATCCAATTATACACAGTCATTTACAAAGATATGGAAAATCAAGCCAACTCATAGAAAGGTCGAAAGTTATGTTACAAATGCAGAAGTTTTCTTTAACTTTTAACCTTTTAATTAAGAACAACAAAAAAATTTTCACTCTCAAATGAGTGAAATTACTACTTAAGGTCATTTTCTGTCCCTGAGTCAATGCCCCACCTTCTCTGAGTATGAAGCCCTTCCCTGGAATGGTGCCCGCATCACAGAACTAAACAAAATACTTAAATCCCATAGAAAGCTCTTGTAAGAATCCAAGCCCATCAATATGATTTTGTATGCCTAGATATATATGTCATTTATACAGCTGTGGGTCCAACCTTTATGTAAGTCCTATGTTTGCATAAGGATATGTTCAAATATGGTTATGGGTAGAAGAACCAAAGAAGCACTGGATAAGACTTGAGCAGATAAAGTTACTAAGTTGAAAGCAGTGAGTAAATGATACAAATTTACTAAGTCTCAGTCTGAATACCAGACTTTCCACACATCATTGTTAAATCCTTATCTCTTCAAGCAACCACCTAGGTGTACTTAAAAAGTCACCAAATTAAAGTAACTCTTGAATTATTTTATACCACTGAGCTAAAATAGCTAAAATATTCATGATAAGGATAATGCCTTTTATATCAGAATAATACTTTAATCCCTATTTTGCAACCATTCCTATGTTGCTTAACCCAGAGCCAAAAAAAATTAAAAAGGGGGGGGAAGGAAAATGAAACAAACAAACCAGACACACACATAGTCCTTTCAGCATTACCATTTACTCTGAGGCTGGCTACAAAGCACAGGAAATCCTCTTATGTGGAGAACCAAGGGTCAGGGGTGGGCCCAGAAGCCGCACTCACTCTGAAGGTTCTACTGAGTGGGAGCCCTTGGCCAGATCACTGGGTCTGCACACAGGGTCGCACTGTTCTCCAGAGGTCAGGCACACAAGGACCGCAATCGGGGACAGTACCAGATGCCGAGGAAGATGAACCACTCATTCGTCAAGGATGTCGAGAGGGCCGGCAAAGAGTGCCGAAACCCAACTCTAGAAGACATTTACAACAATCCCTGGAATTCTGAGCATAGCCCATCTTAACGGAGAGTTGTTTATTTGTAGTACGAATGCGCTGTTGTTTGCGCACAGCTTGAAGTTACGCTCTATTCGGGTTCCAGAACCATGTGAACGTGCAGAGCTGCACCGAGAGGCTCTGAGCCTCAGTCCCCAGCACACACGGGGTTGACACGCACTCTCATGTCTTTGTTTATGAGTGCTGTGATCGACACACTAAAAGCTAAAACAAAGCCTGGAGACCAAATAGAGAATACATTGGCTCCATGCTGAAAATGCTAAGTGACACCTGCCTACGGCCATGGAGATTCATAGCCTGCACTCAGAGAAACGTGTCATATAAAGTCCACATGAGACCATGGGTTTGGGGGCCTGTCACTTGCCTTTACTGGGCCCTTTAAAATTCAGTGACTTTTTTCACGAGAATTTTCCAGAGTGATCATCAGTGACTTTTTTCATGAGAATTTTCCAGAGTGATATTTGGGTTGCCAATTTCTCTATAGGTAGCATTTTTCAGAGGACAGTAGATAAGGCTTTGCTTTAATATTCAAGAATCATTTTTGTAGACTCTTCTTCGTTGTACAAAAACAAACCAGAAAGCATAGAAAACCATTCATTAAAAAATACACATAGTATTAAGTGCAGAGGGACAAAGAAATGAATGTCAAGGCAGATGAGACCTGGTAATTACCAAACTGAATGAGCACCAGCTCCCATGGTTCTTGCTAATTTTACTGATAAGTCTTTGTCGATTTAATGACTCTTTCTCCAGCTAAAAATAGTAAAATGTTTGTACAGATGGTGCTGTCTGAAGGGAAGAGAATCCTCCCCTAAGCTTCTTGCTGAGAAATGCCAGCATTTTAAGGGTGATAAAAACTAGTCATAGTTGTACACTGGGAAAATTTCCTAAAATAATTTTCCATTAGAAAAAAATCTGGGGGCACCTGGGTGGCTCAGTCGGTTGAGCATCCAACTCTTTTTTTTTTTTTTTTTAAAGATTTTATTTATTTGACAGAGAGAAACACAGCCAGAGAGGGAACACAAGCAAGGGGAGTGAGAGAGGGAGGAGCAGGCTTCCTGCCGAGCAGGGAGCCTGATGTGGGACTCGATCCCGGGTCTCCGGGATCATGACCTGAGCCGAAGGCAGTCGCTTAACCAACTGAGCCACCCAGGCGCCCCAAGCATCCAACTCTTGATTTCAGCTTAGGTCATGACTTCAGCACTGTGAGACGAGTTAGACACGGAGACTGCTTAAGATTCTCTCCCCTCTGTCCCTCCGACCATCACCTCCAAAAATCTGATGGTCCTCTCGTGATGAGAACTTCTTTGCCACCAGGAACTTCTCCATTTCTTTTTCAGGGACTCTGGATATGTTCTCTCTCATTCTCTTGCTGTCTCTCTTTCTTTCACTATGAGAGCTACGTCATCGTAATGGGATGAAATATATCTATGATGCAATTCACCAAATATGAGATTTTCTTCTTCCCAAAAGCCTGCATCAGAGCAGGCTGGAGGCATCAAAAAGTCCTTCTCGCAGGGCAGTGAAAGGAGCAAAGACAAAGGAGCATCTAGAAATGCTTTTTCTCTTTCATCTTGTTTCCCAAACCTCCTGGGGTCTCTTGTCTCACCTGCACAGGACCAAACACTAAGTCCTATTCGTTCATTCCAGAAGCAACACATTCCTTTGTTAAACAGACTGAAGGGCTCACTGCCAGCATGTCAACTGCTTGGCTGATTAATACTAACTGATGAGATAACTTTTAGCCACATTCATTTTGGATGTGGGGAGCCCGGCAGCTAATGAAATGCCTCCTTCTCTAAAAACAAACAGGCAAACAGACAAACAAACAAAGCAAGGGTTTCTTTCACCCAGGCAGGAAGAACTAACTGAACTGAGCCCACCTTACCTTGAAGATACATTTCCTCTCCTTCTGTGAACATCTGGTTGCATCTGCTGCATCGTGCACAGCTGGGGTGGTAATGCTTGTCACCTGCCTGCAAGGGAAGAGGTAGGGACTGTTTAGTTTACACCTTGTCATAGCTCCCAGCCTCTTTTCTGGACCTGGGGATTTGGAGGCAAAGAGAAAGAGCTGAGGCAGGAAAAATAATTGTCCAATTGACCTAAGCTCCTATACCAACAGCCCTGGAAGCAGAAGGTGACCCCATTCGAAGTGGAGGGGGCTCAGAGACCAGCTACGGATGCCTGGATGATGGGGCTGCCTGCTTCTTGGGGTTTCTGGTGTCTAATCTCTCTCTTGGCCTGGCCGGTCTTGGATTGTTACGAGTTACATACCATTGTCTGAGATGAATCCACTCCATCTCCAAAAAACCCCACCCTCAAAACATTAACATCTGAATTGATGTGGAGACTCATACTGATGTGTACTAAACCAATACAAAGAAAGGATTCTCATATTTAGCGGGTTCTTACTTTCTAAGCTTAACTGTCTAAAAATAATAAGACCTATCTAGCTTACATCAAGCCAGGAAAAACCATAGTAAAGGACATCATCCACAGCTTTTCACCTTAGAAGGACCCCAAATTCTCCTCTATGTCACTTATAACAGTATTTTGCCAAAGTCTTCTATTAAGTGTTTTCTAAAGAAGGCATTTTACTGAGGTGGCTTTGCATTATTCATGAGCATTTCACATTCCTAAATATGACAGACGCCATCACAGTGGGTGCTGACTTCCCCAAAGCAAAATGTCACTGGACACAGGGACAGTTCTCCAGACAGGTGCCAAGTCACATTAGAGTCAGGCTCCAAATGCATGCCTGACAAAATGAACTCTTTTTCATTTATAGCTCAGCAAAAAATCTTCACCACCTAAAAATTATCAAATATACTCTACAATAAAATCATTTCACCAACCAAGTGTGAAATATTTCGTTTGCATGAACCACGTGCAAGGCAGTGCTGAGAGCCCAGGCTAGAAGCAGCTGCCCCCCTGTGTTTGCATGAAATCTCAACAGGAAATCAGAGGTCAGGTAGTGATTCCTTTCTCACATCCTTCAGTAGAAACTACCAAAGCCACTTAGCAACCAGAGTGTGGGATGGCAGTTGGTTACTCAAGACAATCAAGTGGAAAAAAATTAAAGGTATTTAAAAATAGAAGGCAGGAATGAAATCCGTTTAATGGTGCCAATCAGAAAATTCTAGAAGTGGTGCTCTTGTTTTGGCTCACACCAAATTTAATCCCCCCCCCCCCGCCCCCACCAGGGGATGAAAGAAGCATAGGAAATGTCATACAAAGTAGCTCCTTCCCTTAGGCCATCCAAGGTCAATTGTGAGTGAAAGGAAAAAGAGAGAAGTCACAATAAGTTCTAAAACCCTGTAGATCAGCTGGGTTGCTAATGCTGAGAGTTCCCAGCCAGTCAGGACAATCTCTGGATTCTCAAGGAAAATGTAAGTGAAAGAATTAAGGCACCCTGACAGGAAGTTTGTGTAGTCTACAGTGGAAAGCACACTCCCCAGTAAAAGGGGAGTAGGAAGATAGATCTTCAAACTGATACAGTGTATCTATTATTTATTGGGGCAACATTCTGTGCACTCTCAACAAAAACACCAAGACAATGACTTACACTTTCACCAAATCTTTTTTACATTGTTTTAGTCTAGCCAATGCGATAAGGCAAGAAGAAATAAACATGTAGGTCACTAATGAAAAAGTTCTAATAGCTAGATAAAAACCAAACATATAAAACCCCATAGCTTTCCTATTGACTAGCAATACAAATTCAGTCAGTCTCATGGGAAAACAGGACTCCATTTCTAATAGCAACAAAAAAATCCTTCAATGTGAGATCTACATAAAGAAAACTACAGAATTTAATTGATGGACAAAAAAGGCTAACAGGCATATAAAATTTCCGGATGAGAAAACTAAATATTTAAAGATGGTCAATTTATCTAAAATGAACCTATTAATGCCATGGATTCCCAATCATAATACTCATAGGGGTTTTGTCTACCGACCTTGACAACCTGATTCTGTACATTCATATGGAAGAAAAGAAATGCACACAAATACAGGCATTTTTTTGAAAAACAGAGCATCAGTGAAGGGGGATTTTCCCTTCCTGACATAAAAAGTTACTCTAAGGCTCAAATAGTTAAAGTGCTTCAATATTGGTACAAGAATAGAAAATAAATCATGAAAGTAACTCAAAAGCCACTTGCACAGCTCTACACAAGATAATTGTCTATGATAAAGGAGGCATTCCAATCAGTTGCAAAATGGATTATTCCACGAATGGTGAGAACAATGAATTCTCTACACAGAGAAAGGTAAAGCTAGAGTCCTAATTCATAACCTACAAAAAAAAGAATTCTAGAGAGTTACAGAGCTAAGTACAGAAACAAAAATGTAGAAATACAAGAAGGATATATAGGAAATAATTTAGTGTACTCAGAATAGGAGTGCTTTCCTAAATAAGGCAAAATCTAGAAACAAAAAAGGACAAATAATGACTGTGCAATACATAAAAATGTCTAGATGTAAAAAAGTTAAAGGAAGAGTAGCAGGGAAAAAAATACTTTCTGTGCATGCCATACAAAAGATTATTACCCAGAATATATAAAGAGAATCTCTAGTAAAAAAAATAAGTGGCAAAATGAGCAAAAAGCAATTTCCAGAGGACACACAGAAGACTCAAGAAATAAAGAATTAGCTCAACTCTACCAGGAATCAGGGAAACACAGTTTAGAAAAAAATATTTTTCTTGAACCAAACTGCAAAGATAAAGAGAAGAGTAATGTGAGGGTAAAGACATTCCCACACATTGTTGGTGAGCAAAATTTCTTTTGGAAAGCAGCTTTAGCAATATTTGTTCAAATTTAATATGCACATACTCTTTGATGTGTGATACCACTGCTAGGAAGCTATCCTACAGAAACTCTCACACCTGTGCCAAAGAGTCTACGTATTAAGGATCTTCACCATTATTTATAACAGCAAAAAACAAAACAACAGAAAGCAACCTAAATAACCTAAAGAAGAAAGTAGTTAAATAAAATATTGAAACCTACGCAGCCACTAAAAAATGAAATGAACTTACATGGAAACAAACCAATGCTGCCAAGAGAAAAAATCATGCAGGAAAACAACACCTATAATTACAGTTGCATAAAGTCCTAGCTGAGAGTGTGGAGACACTGGGGTACATCTGACTGGATTCAAATCCAGTTTCAGCACTGTGTGGTCTTGGGAAGGTGGCAGGCTCTCTATAAACATATGGCACTCTGCTGCCGTGACTACCTCGGAAGACGTGATTACGGTGAATGATCATATGACATTTTGAAAATGGTGTGACACATCATTACATAATGATAACAATCATAGAAACAACAACAATGAACAGTAACCCTCTGAACAGAGGTGGTCCCAGGGCCATTCACAAAGAGAAGGCTTGTCAGTGCAGGTTGGTGTGCTGGTAAAAGGCCCCCTCAATGCCCGTTCTTTCCAAAGGACAGGCATAGGAGAGTAACCGTGTTACAGGAACTGTCATACAAGGTGAATGGAAGATACACCAAGGCCCAGGTGGTAGGGCAGTAGTCTATAAACCGTTAGCGAAAACACTGCTAAGAATCAATACCGTCGTAACTCAGGGCCATCGGTCTTGACCCATGCACTTGCTCATCTCACAATGCTACACCTGTCAAGTAGTGCAGGGAGCCAGAATCAAAGGCCATTTCGCAGCCATTCAAAAGTCTGGTTTTGTGGCAGTGCAGGCCCAGTCCCTGGTCTCAAGGACAAGGGAGCCTCTACTTTGCATGTGAGAGACACCTCCTCCCTTTCGTTTCTTCTTAGGCGGGTACCCACGACGGTTCCCAATCAAGCCCTATGCACAGGGCCCCAAAAAGGGATCAGAGCTGAATACAGACATGGGCTCCTATGCAAACCAACCTCCAACATGGACATAGCTGAATCAAAATCATTTACACTGGAGTCATTTACAGAAGAAGGAAAAGTATTTCAGATCATGAGCAAAATGGAAGACTAACACTTCTGTAAGAACAGACAATAAACATACAATTCATTGTGGAGAGGAGGTTATTGATAACAAAATTTTTTAAAGCATAGTGTGGGCTTTGTTGTGACAGGTGACTTCATAAATGACAGTGACTAGGTAGCTGGCCCCAAGCCCACACCATACCCCCTGCCTGTGCCTGGGCCTTTGAGGCCAGATGCATTGCTGGGGCCCCCCAGAGCCCCACAATCGCTGTTCTCCACCCATCTTTCTACCCTACTATGTAAAAGAACTACAACCTATTTTCTTCTTTTTCACATATTCAAAATGCACATGTTAAAAGCCTACATTCTGGCTGGCATTAAACTCCATGGAAAGTAAACAATTTGCTTATTTAGCTGAGTTTTATAAAGCACCTGCCTACACATTCAAAGTGCAAAAAATGGCTTGCCTTTAATAGTGCTGATTATGTCAGAATTCTGTGGTAATTATTACTATTTGGTTAATCTCTAAATTGGAGTAGGAACTTGCGCATACAGACTAGAATACCATCTGGAGTAATACCATTCACTATAAGGCAGGCTTTAGTTTAATACACTTTTTTTTTTTTTTTTAAGTAAAATCCACTATCTAGCAGAGCAGATAATTCTGAATTCCTTGTAGATGAGGGGGTCCCCTGGGGGAAGGGCTACCATATTTGCAATTAAGAGACTGGGTACCATATGTTGTCACTACTTAACCACTACTTGGAGCTTAGCTCCAAGCCCCCAGACCCCTCATCTGTAAAAAGTGAAGGGCTGGACTTGACAATTTCAAGTCCCATGCAGCTGTAAAATTCCATGATTCTGTGTGAAGCCCCATACCTCTACAAGCCCACACAGCAGTGTTAACTGCACAGCAATATGGGTAGAGAAAGGAAATTCCTCATGGCACGGAATGGGGTTTAAGCAATGACTCTATAGTGCCTTATACTGAGGAGGATTTCTGGGTGCTCTAAGCCCCATGCTGACTCTAACCACCCAGTGGGAGTAGCAAAAGAGAACTGTAATCACACAACCCATTCTTGGGCAGATAAGCTGCTTGCCTGATAATCTGTTGAGCTCCCTCTTTCTCTTGCCTTACTCCTAACATGAGCCCAGGAGATGTGGAAAATGGCCTCTGAGGTCAACCTTTAGCCATTTATAGTAATGTCCTACCTATTTCCAAAAAAGAGACTTGCAGATTCTTATCAGAGAAGGTCATGATCTATAAAGAGCTGGACAAAAACCTTAGAGGAAAAGAAAATATCAGGACTCCAAACTCAAGCAAACTTGTTGTGATCCAAGTTTCTCAGCAGAAGAGGACAAAAAAGAAAATGGGCCACTAGAAGTCTCACTGTGTGAAAAATGGCCACATACAATTGTCACTAGAGAGGCAAGGTTTCTTAGTCTAAATTAATACCAGTAGTGTAGGCTGAACTTCACAGGGTCTGGCTCTATGCCAGGCATTGTATCAAGGACTGTTTAAAGTCTGAACTCTCAACATTCCTGTGATGTAGGTGCTATTTTATCATCCTAGACTGCCAGCAAAGAAACTAACACTCAAAGTGGACAATTTATTCAGAGCCCCCAGTGCTTCCAAAAAATAGAGCCAGGCCTACCCTCTAAAAACACGAAAACAATTCTCATATATGGACCCTGGCTCTGGAATGGAAAATCATCTTCCATACTAGTTGTGCTGATGGTTGGCAATGTTGAAGTAGTTACTTCTTATACAGACCCTTGAGAAAAACCAAGGGTGTGACCCTGAGAGATAACTGAACGGAGTCATTGCCATATGGGGAAGTTAAACTATCAAGGTCTAGGTTGCAGGGGTTTTTTTAAAGTTCTAACTTGATTCAGAGATGATTTGCTTAGAATACCCAAAGGAATAAACAAATTGCTTTCCTGTCCCCAAGACGGTTGCAAACACAGCTCTGGCTGATGGTGACTTTAGATGAAGGACATGCAAATACTGGGAGGTAGATGTTGACCTAGATCAGGAATTTTATAACATTATTGTGCGTAAGCAACACTCAAAATCCTTTCAAAAATGGGTTCAGTTAATGGCCTTAAGGTAGAACCTAGGAACCAGCTTCTTTCTTTGTTTTAAAAACACTGATGTGACTACACAAATCATCATGAACTGGGGAAACACCAGTCTGGGTGGTCTCCAAACCCTAAACCTGACAGTAGACGAGGAGGCCAAAGAGAGCAACAAGGATCTGTCACTTAACACAGCGGGTGCATGGGTGGGAAGGGAGAGGCAGCCTCATGTAAGTTCCCTGTCTTACTCCTGCAGAAAGGCGGTGTGGGGGCTGATTCAGCCTTCTTTATGTATGCTGTTTTCTCCTTGAAGTGGGAGAGGTTCCCAGTGGGACTGGACTAGCTTGATCTCCAAGTTGAACACTCACTTGTTTCAGGAGTGGTTTGCCGTTGTTTTCCTAACGCAGGATCCTGAACAGGCAGGATAATGAGGGTGTGCCTTGGCCCAAAGTCTGTATCCTGGACAAAGGTGAGTAAATCAGTTTGCCCAGGCAGTGTTCATGAAGCCCAGAGGGTTCTACTCAAGTCTATACAAAGCCAACCTGCATAGACAAGAACATCCTTCAGCCAGACACGCTCACCCACCCAACCCCAGCTGCAACCTCTGCCCCAAACATGTGTCAGAGGGAGGGGTGGAAGCTCATCTTCCCCAGTGAAGACGCACAGAATGGCAGAGAGAAATACACCACTGTGGCCAATGATCTGGTTCCCTTTGACCAGCTGCTCAAGATTTAAAAGAACATCAACAACCTTCTATTTAAAAAAATACATTTATTTATGAGAGAGAGAGAGAGAGAGAGAGAGAGAGAGAGAGAGAGAGAGAGAATCTTCAAGCAAACTTCCCGTTAAGCATGGAGTCCAATGCAGGACTTGGGCCCAGGACCTGAGCCGAAATCAAGAGTTGACCATTTAACTGACTGCACCACCACCTTTTAATGAGGGTAAAGAATGAAGAAAGTGGTAACATCCCAGTGTAAATGCATTTGTGCAGATGAATATTGCTTTCTCATCTCCTTCCAAGGAATTAAGTTAAAAAACTTTAAAGCAGTCTTTACAATTTAACAGTGCTAGATAAATGTTATCTGTAAATGCATGCATTCCCCACAGAACCTAACCAGTGTCTTTAAGTTGATCTATAGATTCAACGCAATCTCTACCAAAATTCCAGCTGGATTCTTTGCAGGGATTGAAAAAATATCCTAAAAATGTACGTGGCAACAAAAAGGACCTAGGAAAGTAAAAAAACTTTTTAAAATAATAGGATAAAGTTGAGAGGACTTACACTACCCCATTTCAAAAGTTGTTTTAAAGCTAGAAGTTTTTATAAAGTAGAAGCATGGACTGGCATTGGGATAGACATATAGGTCAATGGAGTAGAAGAGAAAATTCCAAAATAAACCTCCACATTCATGTTTAATTGATTTTAAGTAAAGTGCAAAGGCAATTTGATAGGGAAGGAATAGTCTTTCCAACAAATGATGATGGGACACTTGAGTAGATATACAATTTCAATCAAGCCCCTACCTCATACCATAAATAAAAAATGAACTTAAAATGCTCATGGACCTAAATATAAAAGCTAAAACTATAAAACTTCTAGACAAGAACATCAAAGAAAATCTTTGTGATTTTGGTTTAATATTTCTTATTCTACAAAAACATAATTCATAAAAGAAAAAAGACTGATAATTGGATGTCATCAAGATTCAAATCTTCTCTTCAAAAGGCATGATTAAGAAAATAGAAAGATGAGGGCGCCTGGGTGGCTCAGTGGGTTAAAGCCTCTGCCTTTAGCTCAGGTCATGATCTCAGGGTCCTGGGATGGAGGCCTGCATCGGGTTCTCTGCTCAGCGGGGAGCCTGCTTCCTCCTCTCTCTCTGCCTGCCTCTCTGCCTACTTGTGATCTCTCTCTCTGTCGAATAAATAAATAAAATCTTAAAAAAAAAACAGAAAAAGAAAATAGAAAGATGAGCCACCGACTGGAAGAAATTTCTGCAAATCATATGTCTAAATAAGGAATAGTATCCAGAATATCTAAAAACCAATTATAATTCAAAATAAAAGACCAAGCAACTCAGTTGGAAAAAAAGGGGCAAAAGATTTAAATAAACAATTAATTCACAAAAGATACACATATGTTGAATAAGTACATGAAAATATTTTAAACACCCTTAGTCATAAGGGAAATAAAATGAAAACCACAATGAAATACCACTACACACTGGCTACAAAGGCTATAATTAAAAAGACAGACCGTACCAAGTGTTGAGAAGGATGTGGAGAAAGTGATACACTCATCCAGTGCTGGTGAGAAAGTAAAATGGTACAGCTAGTTTGGAAACCTCTGGCAGTTTCTCAAAAAGCTGAACATAAAAATACCATGTGAAGAGCACCTGGGTGGCTCAGTTGGTTAAGCGACTACCTTCGGCTCAGGTCATGATCCCAGAGACATGGGATAGAGAGAGCCCCACATCGGGCTCCCTGCTCAGCAGAAGCCTGCTTCTCCCTCTCTTACTCCCCCTGCTTATCTCTGTCAAATAAATAAAATCTTAAAAAATAACCAAAGTTAAGTTGATAGCATAGTATCTGGTACAGTCAATGTTGGTGAGCTTTTTCTCTCTCTTTCACATTGGATTATGCATTCCTTTGAAGACACAGGCCACACCTGTACCTCCGTAACTCTGATCTCTCTTGCTCTCCACACAGCATATGTTCTAGAAACGTCTGGTGAATTAGTATTAGAAACCCTTATCAGAAAACCTCTAAATCAATTAGCCACCATTCCCTGCACAATCACAGCAGCCCAAAGAGAAGTAATGGATGAATTTCAGTGCCCTAGCTACAATTTCATTATTGACTTGTTTCCAGATACTGTGCTAAGTACCTCATAAACCACATCCCATCTGGCCTTCCCTGCAACACTGAGAGGTACGTGTTACACCCATTTAACAGATGAGGAAATCAAACTCTAGCAAGATCATGAAATTGAAATTGTCCAAGATTACTGAGCTAGGGATAGATCTGTCATCTGAATTCTGGTCTAACTCCAAAGAGCAGAACCACCCCCTATAGACTTCCCAGCCCTTGGCAGCTCAGTTAACCGAGGAAGCCCCCCCGCCCCCCGATGCCCCAAGATCTGCCCTTACTTCTAGGACTTTACAGGATCTTTCAACTTCTTTTTCTTTTTCTAAGAATACAAATAAAAGTTTATCATGCAAAATTAAGGCCTTCGTATTTTTAAATTTGTTAATGCCAAGGCAAGACCAGATAATGTATTAAAACCTTAACAGAAGTGTTATTTTCACTGTTCCTCCTGACCCAAGCTATCAAGAATGCCATCTTTTAATGCCATTTAAAAACCACTATAAATAACACCAAGGCTTTTAAAGTCAACTACCCTAAGTGTTCTTTCTTGATATAGGCAATCTTCATGGTATGGGACAGTATGACCCTAAATCCCTATAAAGCAGGCCCAGCAGCCCCAGCCTGCCTGTTGTTTCCAGATTCAGTAATAGCAAGGTCATGTCTCCCAGGTGCCCAACTTCCTTGAAACTAAGAACTGATTAAACAGCACGGATAACATCATCCCATTATTCTCTTCCAGTAAGTTATGAGGAAATACAACATAGTTCAGAGGGTAGCCAGGGACCCGAGGATTTGGTGTGGAATTTCCTTGGGCGTTAGCTGAAGTTGGTATTCCCTGACCAGGTGCTTTATTTGTGGTTGTTGCAATCTGTTCCATAGTCTGGGGTTTTCCTTTTTGTGGTCATCAAAATGCCATGGATTTTACATATTATATTATATTTTCTCCCTTATAAGGGAGGTAGAAGGTCTTGAATATACTTTTCTCTCCCTCTTCTTTGGAACAGGAGAGAGGACTGCCTTTATTTTTTCATTTAGATAAACTTCTTTATGGACGTAAATCATGCACCCAGAAAAATGCACAAACTGCATTTGAATGACTTTTCATAAATGCACCATGTCTTATAACTGGCACCCAAAGCAAGAAAAAGAACATTATCTGTACCCAGAAGCTCCCTTTCCACTTTCCTCCAGTCACCTGGCTTCTATTCACTATGCTGACCTCTAACTCCACAGCTGAGTTTTACCTGGTTTTGAAGTTTACATAAATGGAAGCCAGTATGTCTGGTTTTCTTTACTCGGTGGTACGAGAATTATCCATGAGGCGGTATGCAGTTTTCTTCATTACATCTTGTGACTACATGGTATTCGTTTGTGTAAATATGCTACCTTTTATCTATTCATTCCACTCTTGATGGACATTTGGGTAGTGTGAAAGCACTGGGCGTTCTCAACAGTATTGCTGTGAAAGTTCCCGCCTGTGCCTTTTGATAAGTTATATACAAGTTCCAGTTGCATATATCCATAGGAGTAGATGGATACATGGCAAGGTCATCGGGAACGTGCACATGGCAAGGTCATCGGGAACGTGCACATGGCAAGGTCATATCGGGAACGTGCACATGGCAAGGTCATCAGGAATGTTCATACTGAACTTCAGCAACCAGTGCCAAACCGCTGTCCAAGGTGGTTTTTGCCCTCTATTACAATTTTAATCTGAGAGGAATTGAAGGAATTAAATAAGAAGAATCAAATTAAGAGCACTTGGCCAAATGGATTACCAAAGTGTTTTCCTAACCTCTGTGAAGCGAATGATCTTTTTTACATAAAATGGTCTCTAAGTAGACACGCTGTAGCTTAATCCCCTCAGGTCTCCATTATGCCAGGCCCTCCAGAGTGCCACTGAGCAATTTTCAATCCTTCTTTCATCCTTGTCCTTCTGTTGGCCCTATCCTTTCAACTGATGGAGAGATGTGGATGGAATGCAAATAATGCTCATATTTAAATCCTAAATTGACTCAAAATCAGCAGACAATGCCTGGCTTTGCCTGGATTACTTTGCAGAAGGCTTGGCCACGCAGCCTCAAAAGTGGCTTCTTCTAGTCAGGGCCAAACCCCACTGGAAAGAGTAAACAAGAATTGGGTTTGGAAGGTTGAGCGCTTCAGTGGCTACTAAGAGATCTAATTTTTCCTCTTATGATTGAGCTTAGACATTTCTTATATCCATTACTTTTATTAGTAATAATATCCTTTGCATTTGTTCTATAGAGGAAACCTATTAAGTGTGTTCCCATTTAATCTACCCAGGGCTTTGTGGGGTAACCTATTACTTTTAGGCCAATTTATGCACTCAGAAAAGTCTTCAAAGTTACAGAGCTAGGGTTTAAATCTATGTTGTTTTATAAGGTCCACTTTCCCCTCCCCCAACAACCTGCTATGTCAAGGGTCAGAAAGACTGAAAATCACTTTGGTGACAGCTTAAAAATAAGAAGCGTCTATCCTCCCTCCCTCCCAGAAATTACCACAGAATACAGGAGCTAACCACCCAAGTAAGATCCAGTGGAACTTTGTAAGGCTACTTACAATACAATAGTGACTACAATAGTGACTCACTTGAGATAATGATAATTTGAGACTGTTGACAAGCAAAGGATCTTGGTTCCTGGGGACTCCTTAGGAGGACTCAATCAGCCTGCTTTAGACATGTTATTAGGCTGCCCCAGTTTCCATATATGCAAAAAAAAAAAAAGGTGGATGTCTGAGAAATTGTTTTGTTAAACTTTCAGAATGTAAATGAATGGATACACTGGGACCCAACTGCTCACTTCCCCTCATCCTGTATGTTCTAGAGCATTGATACTGGTCCTGCCTCACTTGCAGGACTGCTGTGTAGATAAAAGAAATGTGACTTATACACAAATTCACTTTGGGTAATACAACACAGGGAAGGAGAGGATGAGCCAGGCTCCAAAACACTGGATGACTCTAGGTTCTTTACAAACACTATACTCTGAAAGGAATTTTCAAGGAGTCTCTTCAGGAAGTTGAAGCCCAGAGGGAGAGACTCTTAGAATCCAATGGAATGTTACTATGAACCTGACTGGGATGGCCAGTCAGCTCGGCCTGGGGCGAGGACTATTAGCGCAGTTCCTGGGAAGGAACACTGACAAATGCACCATGCTTCTAGCTTACTATGACTCGCTTTCCAAACTCAGACACCACCCTGCAGTCAGGGTCAAAGGTTTTACATCCTTTCTTAACATCAGAAGATAAATATTTGCCTTCAAGTTCAACACTCTTGAAACCTAATCCCAATTGGATCATTTTTGTCTCTTGCGCAAGGGCAAACGCTTAAGGTTCTTTGTCGCTCATGATCTCATTCCTGGTCTCCTTTCCAACAAAGAGCATGCTGGAGTCAGGAAGGGGTAACAGCAATCCAAAGGGGCTCTTCCATGCCAGCTGCTCCAAGGGAATCACTGATCAATACACCAGTCCTGGTGTCGAAATGGCACAATTAAAGGCATGGGGGGGGGTGCGGTGGGTGGGAAGGAGTATGGTAGTATCAGATTACAGGACCTGTCCCCTTTACTGAATATCTTAGTAAGGACTTTGCAACTTGTAGGAAACGTGCAGAAGGAAGGAGTTTTTATTATATTATTAAAACATCCAAGTTTTCACTGTATCGGCTAATTGAATTTAAATCAAAACATTTTTTGATGTTTGTTATATAGCATACAGCAAACGTGTTGTCCCAATTCAGTAAGATTCCTGTTAGCCAACTGCTTTTCTTAGCCCAGTTACGAATGACTCCCCATCCCATCCCACTCTGTTTCCGTCCTTAGTATTTCTACTCTAAAACAACTCTTATAGAACCTGGTAGGAGCTGGGTAAGACCCAGGGCCCTGGACACGGTCCGTGACTCACTCTGGAGCCCTGGATGATGCCTTACACGTTATTTCCACTAAAACCATTGCTCTGAGCTGCTCTGGGTTATCAACTCCCGCGCAAATGGTTCAGTCCTCGGGCTGCTGAAAGCATACTATCAGACTAAAAATATTTTTTCTTCCCCAGGGTTGGAGGAGCCTTTGGGGTGGGAACCAATACTAAAGCAGTCAGAAAAACACAGCTTGCTTTTAAAAACATCCTTGTCTGATTTCCTATCCCATTGTAATTGGATTTCACCCCCTTTAACAAACAACCACGCTTTCCAGCCCTGACTCTCCAGAGCCCAGACATTTCACTGGGAGCGGTGGGGAGGGGTGCTTCCACCCATCACTGAGGGTCACTGCTAACTGCCAGGAGGAAGAAAAAACAGGGTGAAAAGTAGGAGAGGAGGCTTATCAGAGAATTCAGGACCTCTGGGTTTGGCAATACCCCAAATCAGAGCCTACTGAAGACAAGGCCCTGACCTCCGGGTGACGAGGACAGCATTTCTGTACGCTGCAGAGAAACGGATACGCAGATTTACTTTCCAGACTCCGCAGGCTGGTGGGGGAGGGGGTGGTGTTTGTCTTGCACTGTATCCTCTGGATTCCTCTGGAAGGGCAGGCCTCAGGGAGCAGAGCCAGGATAAGTAGGGAGTGCCAGGGAAGGCAGGTTCCCTCCCAACTACACCTGCCATACCTCAACCGGTCACAATCAGGTGACAGGGGACCGGCCGGAGTGGAACCGGTGAATCTGCCGCGCCTGGACGCCAGGACCCAGATGATAGCCCAAGCCATGTACATCAACCCACGATTTTGTGAACTTTGGGTCCCATTTTGTGTAGTCCTCCGGCTCCATAACCTTCAAAGTCCCAGACTGCATCACCAGAGCTGATGTCAAGCCTGCACTTGGCCTCGGGACAGCAGACCAGCCTGAGTCCTGAAGTGCAAGCATCTAAGTACTCCGTAGCCCAGCCTATCAAACTTATAAGTCAGAGCCAGTCAGCTCCTCTGATGACAGAGACCGGCAGACGGACAGACAGGAAAAGCCCGCTGCCCGGGCAAACTAGCAGCTCTGCCAAGAAATGTGGGCGGTGCCTCTTGGGTTAGTCCTCCCTTCTGCTAATCAACCTAGACTCCAAGGCCTTTTCAGAGCTCAGGATAATTTTTATCACATACCCCATGGATCACAATATTCAACAACTTCCATAATCTAGTCTCAATCACCTGTCCAGCTTTAAAATGTTATAGGGGCCCCATGAGAGAGACAGAGCAGCTCTGGGGCAGGGCTTGGGCATCAGCGCCTTGAAAAAGCTCCCCAGGTAATTCCCCAGGTGATTTCTCGGTGTGACCAGGTTGAGCATTTGTAGACAAGAACAAGCCTTCCCCAGCTTTCCCGAATTCAGCATTCCCCTCTATATGCATTTTTTTCTTGTTCCAAATACACACTTTCTATACATTAATGTAAAGTAGACACACATTAGTATAAGAGATTATACTATAACTGCTGGTTACTTAACAGGTTTTCTCACTAGACTTCTCAAAAGCAAGGACACTGCGGGGCACCTGGCTGGCTCAGTCAGTAGAGCATGTGACTCTTGATCTTGGGTTGTGAGTTCGAGCCCCATGTTGGGTAGAAAGATTATTAAAAAAAAAAAAAAATCTTAAAAAAAAAAAGGCAAGGACATTGCCTTAGTCATTTTTTGTATTTCCAGAGTCCAAAAGGTACTGAGCACCTATTAAGTATTTTATTGTAAAAACAGTCTATTTTAGGGGCGCCTGGGTGGCTCAGTTGGTTGGGCGACTGCCTTCGGCTCGGGTCGTGATCCCGGAGACCCGGGATCGAGTCCCACATCAGGCTCCCTGCTCGGCAGGAGGCCTGCTTCTCCCTCTCTCGCTCCCCCTGCTTGTGCTCCCTCTCTGGCTGTGTTTCTCTCTGTCAAATAAATAAAATTTAAAAAAAAATTTAAAAAAAAATAGTCTATTTTATACAATAGAATACTAGTGTTCCAAAGCTTGGTTCAAATGCTATCTTCTCTAGGGACTTCTCAGCAGTCTCACCTGGACGTGATCTACTCCTTCCTCTACACTCTGAAAACATTTATTAATTCCACTCATATGGCCTTGAGCTTATAGATATCTATGTGTTTTATGACTTCTGCAAACATCTTTTAGAGATTTTATTTACTTATTGAGAGAGTGAGCATGAACAGGAGCAGAGGGAAAGGGAGAAGCAGACTCCCCACTAAGCAGGGAGCACAATGCAGGGCCCAAACCCAGGACCCCGAGATCGTGACCTGAGCTGAAGGCAGATGCTTAACTGACTAAGCCACCCAGGTGCCCCTGACTTCTGCTAATTTTTTTAAAATCAGAATTCTTTTTTTTTTAAATTATGTTCAGTTAGCCAGAATATAGGACATCATTAGTTTTCGATGTAGTGTTCAGTGATTGGCTAGCTGCGTACAGCTCCCAATGTTCATCACAACACATGACCTCCTTAATACCCATCCCCGATAGCCCATCCCCCTCCCTTCTGTCACCCTCAGTTTGTTTCCCCGAATCTAGAGTCTCTCATGGTTTGTCTCCCTCTCTGACTTCTGCTAACTTTAAAGTTCCATGAAGGTGGGGACTGTGTTTTTATAATTGTATATTATAACTGTAATTATGTAATCAGCCAGCACAGTACAAGCATGAGATGTTATATTCTTGTTTAAAGAATGTGTTATACATCAAACTAGTAGACCAAAAATATGTTATCTAAGTATAGTCCTGGGAAAAACTGTAGCGCTGCAGAGCACAGGCAGAATTAATTTCTGGGACCAAGTTATCCTGGAGAAGCCACACTAGGATTTTGTTCTATTCTAAGCTATGTTTTCCTTCTAAAAACTCTTTTTATACCTCCTCACCTCTTTCTATAGAGAAATAGAAAAGTCCTATTTCCTATAATATTTTTCCTACTGCCTTTCTTGGAAAAGTGATTCTCATTCTTTCAGTCTGTAACAAACAGGTCACCTGCACAAAATACACCCCCTCAGCAGAAAAATCACTGTCTACATTCTCCAATACTCCCCTCCAGATGCCCGGAGCAGCATAAAATTTGAAGGCCTCCCTCTCTTATTGGACGAAGGAGTTCTCTCTCTCTCTGCCACTCTCTCCAACTTGAACTCGGTGGCATCACTTTATTATCAACAAACGACGGCAGGTAGACAGATGTTCTCTCTGTGTCTTCCTGGAGCAGAAGAGCCAGCCCAGGGAATCCTCCTCCAAGACAAGTCAGTCGCCTTCTGTCCAATTAGGACAGTACAGCTGCCCCACTTCCTTGCTGCAGGCCAGCCATGATGAGCATGAGATGACTCAGATGAGCATTGCAGGGAGGCGGGGAAGACTGCTATCAAAAGTAATCAGTCTATTAAAGGCGGATGTGTGAACAAATGCTGTTTTCTCTTGTGCATAAAGAGGGCCAGTACTGGTCATGCAAGGAAAGAAAATGTGTGCCAACCTAGTGCAATGCACACATGCTGAATAACTCCTGTGATGTCACACCCTCTAGGACCAGAGGCCTGTCCGCCCGGACCAAAAGCCTTCAGGCTGGAGCCTTACTCATCTTTGTACCCCTAATTCATGCAAATCGCAAATGCTCAGTCAGCCTTCATTGAATAAAACAGTGTGACCATGAATCGGGAAGAGGGGACAGTGGTTAATGATGTTTCAAGAAGTTTCAAGAAGTTTCAGAGAAGACTTTGTGGAAAGTGGACCCACGCACTGAGATTAGAGAGACGAGCTGACCCTCCCTTTCATTCTATCTGTACCAAAACACCAGAACTTCTTTCCTATCACTTGCACTATAGTCAAGAAAATATTACCACTCTGTTCACCCTGTTTCCCCAAGAAACAAAGGTAGACCCAGAAAACAGGACATTTCTTTATCTAATGTTACTTTTCTGTGTAATTTCCAGGTACAACAATCAGCTAACAGTTCATTTCTTCCCTCTTGTACATTTAACTGATAAATGCAATGACCTCCAGAACAAAAACGACAGAAGAGATAGAAAGAGAAGAGAGAAGAACACTAGTTCTTCATTGCAGGAAGGCAGGTTTCTTAGGAGAAAACTGGGTTTCAAAGGTCACTACCCTACGTATAATGGCTAAGAACAGAAAGAAATTAGCTTTATTTCAGTAACAGCCTGTATTCCACCTCCTCTTAAATCAAGCAAAAGTAATTATCTTACACACACACACACACACACACACACACACACACAGGCAAGGCAACACCCGACAATAATGATTCCGTAGTCCATTTATCCCAAGCTGGTTTATACCCCATCACAGCAATCTCACCAGGTTCATGTGCTTCAGCTCACCCCTTCCTCAGCTACACTAAATGGCCAACAGCAGTCCAGCTCAGCCTACGGTTCCAGGGTGCTGAGAGTCCAGGTGAATCTAAAGCCCTTCACTAATTCTGGTGGTTGGCGGAGCAGAAGGTGGCTTGCATTAACCAGGAACAAAAGAACTGCTAAATGGGATTTTAGTACTTGCCACCTACTCCAGAGCTCATTGATATGAACAACTGATTTCCATGAAAAGTGATGAACTCAGTGCTACCAAGAAATATATCCCTTACCAAAGAGACAGTAAGGTTTAGTGTCCTGGTTGAGTCTACTTAGTTACTGGGATGGCCAACTTTGGGTCATACTCTAAATTTCCAAGGCAGAGACTCTTGAGAACATCATCACAAGGGCGGAAAAGTTTTCAAACAATGCCATCCCTCAAATGATAATGCCCATGGGGTCACTATGCCTGATCTTGAGGCTGTATGGGCCTCTCTTCTGGGCATTATCTACAGATTAGTTATCTCAGGTGGCTTCCTCTATGCTGATCACAGTAGACTCAGAATAAAAAGTTATTTTCCAATAGTAGCTAGAAGCAAACATAATTAAGAAGTGAAATGAGCTTTCTGAATTATGAGCCATTTTGATAATTTATACAGTCATTCCCCTGAATTAAGTGTAACAGTTGCAGTGGAATGGTACCTTTTGTCCTACAGTCCATTCAGCAGAGTTTAAAACTGTTTCTGCATTACTGTGATCCTGTTGAGACGTTTAAAAGCTTTAGTTTGACAAGTGAGAGACAGAAAGTACCTGCTGTTGATATGTATCACCGTGGAGTCCTTAGGGATTAAAGATGAAATTACTAGTCTCTGTGTGCTTTCTGCCTGAATGCAAATGAGCTGACCTTTCAGAGAAATTAAAAATCTAATAATACATCTGAGGACATCTCCCAGAACCTGAAAGTGGGTTAGTCCAGGTTAATGCTCAGGGGATGAAAAAGAACAAACCCACGCACGAGATCACATTAATAGCAAATCAAAACAAGGGTCATTTCAAAGTAACACAGGACTGCAGTTACACCAAGCTCATATCCTCTCCCTGCCCTCCCCCCGCCGTGGCCACGGCAAGGCCACCCTGGTTTTGGGGGGAGACTCATCCTCCCTCAGCTCCCAACATGGGAGCTGCCACTTTCTCCACCACTGCCTCTGGCCATGGTGAAGGGTCCAGGCTGGACAGGGGACCACGCTGCAATGACATCTTCCCCAGGACTTCCTGCTGTAATGTGAGCAGGGGAGAGTAGGGCCCCCTCCACGGAGGTGGAGCAGCTCGGAGCTATTAGAGTGCATGGAGAATGGGTCTGCGAGCAGGAATGCACCCTCCGAGAAACAAGCTGGCTGAGCTGAGGGCACACTAAAGCCACCCAAGGCCCAGGCTTCAGCCACGCTGGTCCCCTGCAGCTGGGAGATGTTAGTCCCTTTCTGCTCTAGCTGGTGATAGGGGTTGAACGCTCTCTCTAAAAAGATAATTTTGAGGTTCTAACCCTCAATACCTCCGAATGCGACCTTCCTTGGAAATAGGGTCATTGCAGATGTAATCAGTTGAGACGAGGATGAAGGTTGGGTCCTCCTATGAGGAGGGAAGGAAACCTGATGAGAGAGGACTGCCAAGAGACAAGAAGGCAGAGATCGGAGTGACCTTGCCATAAGCCAACTGATGGCTGGAGCTATCCCCAGTTGGATAGAGCAAGAAGGATCGATCCCTGGAGGCCTCAGAAGGCCCTGGCCCTGCCACCACCTCGATTTCAGAGTTCCAGCCTCCAGGATGGTGGGAGAATACATTTCTGTTGTTTGAAAGCCACTACTTTGTAGTCCTTTGTTATGGCAGCCTTCCGACCCGAATTCAGCTGCTTTCAGGGGGAGTTTCTATCACTTGTGTCCCAGAATCTGAAGTGAAAAGGCGTTCCTCGATTTTAAAAATTAAAACCTTTTTGCATCCAAGTGCCTTGCAACACAAAAAACAGCTCTTTCCTCAAACTGTTATAAGCAGATTACATACCTAGCCACAGTCCTTGACTTTTGCAGTAATACAAGTTTCTCCTGAGAAATGATACAAATGAAATGAAATGCATGCAAATTATACAAAGGATGGTATTGGTTATCCAGCCTGCACACTGGATTCAAACTCCCAAAGGCAACAATTAGTGCTGGTTAATTTCAGGGAAGGCCTGGCATCCACTGAACTAAGAACTCCTGGGGTAATAAAAGACAGTTTCCTTCTGCTTCCTTTTCAATTAAACGATCGGATATGCAAACACTTTACTCATTCGCTTTTCATTTTGCTAAACTCCCAAGAAAACTCCTAGAAGACTGGCAGTTCTGGCTGCTAGTTTTCTGCAACTGATTTCAGATTTGTCAATGACTAACAGCAGGTGGTGTTCCCTGGGTTGCCAGGGTTCTCAGAGAGCAGGGCTTCTGAAGAGGACAAGAATAAGGCTTTGCCCCTTTCCTCACAAGCAGGAGGAAAAAGGCTGAGAAGGAAGAACACTGGTTTTCAGAGAGAGAACCTGGAGTGGGTTGAATGGTGACCCTCAAAAAATTTGTCTACCTGAAACTTCAGAAGGTAATCTTGCTTGGATTAAGGGTTTTTTGCAGATGTCATTATCATAAGGATCTTGAGATGATGGTCCTCCTGGATTCCCATGGCAAGAGAAGGGGAAACAGATTCAGAGGTACAGAGAGAGGAAGGCTAAATATTGGAATGATATGTCCCCATGCCAAGAAAGGCCCAGGATTACATGCGGCCACCATGGGCTAGGAGACAGCTAGGGACAAGTTCTCTGTCAGAGAATCCAGAAGGAACCAACACCTGCCCACACCTTGATATCAGCTATCTAGCCCCCAGAATTGTGACAGAATAAGTTTTTCCTGTTTTAAGCCAAGTCTATGATCTTGTGTTACAGTGGCTCTAGAAAATTAACACAGGGCATCTCCGAATGCACAGACCTTAAAGGGAGAGCACAGTGTGTGATGTGGGGTCTGTCCTGTTCTCTACAATGCACACTCTATAACATTACAAAGCACCTGGCATTTTCAAGGTTTCACAGAAATGTCCTCATAATCAACCATGATACTAACCCTAAAACTTGCTCTGAATGCTTCATAGTCTCGCAAAATCATTTATTAACTCACCACTTGGATGCAGTGCTGAGCTGGGAGGAAGTCAGGCAGAATCTTAGGACCCTCTTTAGAAAGGCTAAAGGTGGGGGGCACCTGGGTGGTTCAGGTGGTTAGGCACCTGCCTTCCGCTCAGGTCATGATCCCAGGGTCCTGGGATCGGGTCATCCATCAGTGTACCTGCTCAGAGGGGAATCTGTTTCTCCCTCTGCCCCACCCCCATCCCTTCCTCCACCCCTCCCCCCGCTTGCGTGCATGGGCTTATGCACAAGTGCTCTCTCTTGCAAAAATAAATAAAACCTAAAAAAAAAAAAAAAGAAAGGCCAACATGAGTGTCACCATGTAACAATGTGAAGCAAACAAGACATTATCTTTGACTGTTCGCCAGTAATTACTAGTATATACAGTTGTATAGTTGTATAGTTATTCTTTTGTATCTGGGATGATTTCTTGGTGGAAGGTAGAGATGGAGGCCACTATATCCCACTTATAAAGGACAACAAAGCACTGACACTAACCGTATGGTCCACTGACACTTATAAAGGACAACAAAGCACTGACACTAACCGTATGGTCCATGAAGCCAAAAATATTTACCATCTGGCCCATTACAGAAAGAGTTTGCTGTCCTTTGCTTTTTCTGGTACAATAAATTGAAAAGTAGTTGAAGGGTGCAGACTGGGGTGTGTTGGGGGTTGGGGGGTACCAAATTGCTCTGAGGTCCACTTGTGGCTTCCTCACCAATGGACTATGCCTTCTTGTGTTTCTTGGGTCTAGTGTCCTTAACTTTAAGAAGGTCAGACTAGATTAAATCTATGGAACTCTCGTTCTAGGAGTCTTGTGCAGGAATTACCTTTAGCACAGAAAGGCAGGTAGAGAAGAGATCTCTCTGGTTGGTGCAAGGCCGAGTCTGGAAACCAGCCAACTGACTTGCAACTCTTGTTGGTATGAATTTAGAATAGGCAAGGCCCCAGTTACTAAATGGCTCTAGCCTGGGAGTGGCATGAGTGAACAATTAACCAGTCAGAAACTCCTTTCTCATACTTTCATTGCACAGTAAGTTCAACTGCAAATCACAAGACATATTTACCAGTGAGCACATCCAAGGCCATTATGCCACCTGAGAAGCTGCCTTAAAAAGCGCAAGTCCCTCCAACCTCGCTCAGGGATGTTTGTTAAAGGGCCAGTAAGTGGCTGTTTTCTTTGTGACGGATAGAGAAGCTGGCTGGCTGGCTGGGGCTCACCCAGATTCCTCAGGCATGCCCTAGCGGTGCTCCTGCCCGAGGGCTGGAGGCCTCTGGAGTTTTGTCACACCTACAAACAGCATGTGGGTGCCACCTTCTTGCCTAGCATGCCTCCTACCAAGAAAGATGGGAGTCCGTGGGTTGGCCCAAACTGGGTGAAACTTGATCACGCGCCAAGAGGAGCTTTCACGCGCCAAGAGGAGCTTCGATGGACCAGCGTGACGAGGCTGCAGACTCTGCCCAGCTAGAGCTGTCATCAGGACTTATAAGCTGGGAGATTCGGCTGTCAGACAATGAGGGACCTGCCACTGTTCCACCCGGAGGACCAGTGCGGAAACCCCTGGCTGTGAGCACAGTAAACGATTCCCACCTCAGCTCTACGTAAAGATGGCAGTTCTACCGTCTTAGAATGGGTGAGAGAATTACACCTGTGTGTCAGCAAAGGCTCCTGAACTTGGCTTTCTACTTCAGTGACGGAATCTCTTGGGAACAACCAAACTCATAAAGACTGGTGTGCTGGCAAGCCAGGTGACTGGGAGCACTTGGTTATGTTAAAAACACAAAAGAAATGCTGACACTTTAAAAATTTTTAGGCCTTTTCACAGAAATTCCTACCCACAACTGCCCAGTGGAAACCCCTCTTGGTTGAAGTACACATGTGTGACTCAACAACAGCTGAAATTTTACTAATAGATGTGTTTATATAAGAAAAATGAGAGTTGAATCAATCAATTAAGCTCTGACAGTTAAAAAAAAAGGGGGGGACATGATGCACAAGCTAGTTGTCCACAGAGATGAACTAATAAATAAGCTCATATTTATAATGTTTTTTATATAATTATTACAGATATTATAAGTAATGTTTATAAGCTCAAACAGTAAGGAAGGGAGGGAGGAGGTGAAGTCTTAGGTTCCATGCACTTGGCAAACATGGCAGACCTGTGAGTCAGACACCTGATGAGGAGGAGGAGGAGGCCATGCAAGCTGGGCTTTGAAGACAGACATCTTGGATTTAAATTTTGACCCTGCTAGTAATCAGCCGAATGCCTTGGGGCGGCTGCTCTGAGCCTCAGTTTTGTCATTTGCGAAATGAGGATGAGAGTAATAGTGAGTACTGTGCATAGAGTTGGTAAAAGGACTTTAATGAGCTACAGGGTACAATGCTAAGGGAATGAGTCAGAGAAAAACAATCACCATATGATTTCACGCATATGTGGAATTTAAGATACCAAACAGATGAACTTATGGGAGGGTGTGAAGGGAAAAAAATGAAAAAAGAGGGAGGGAAACAAACCATAAGAGAGTCTTAGAGACAGAATAAACTGAGGGTTGATGGAAGGGGTGGGTGGGGAGGGGCTAGATGGGTGATGGGCAGTAAGGAGGGCAGTTGCGAAGATGGGCACTGGGTGTTGTATGTAAGTGAGGAATCACTGATTTCTCCTCCTGTAACCAACATTGCTCAGCATGTTCACTAACTAGAATTTAAAGAAAAAATTGAGGGGAAAAAAAAGGGACTGGAATGAGATAGGTTTGTGAAGTACAAAGGCAGTAAGAATGGGTAGTAACTACAGCCATAACTGCCCTTTATTAGATTACCCCTCTGCAGGGTAAGCTCCTGGAGGGGCGCCTGACCTGGAAACAAGTGCCTACAAGCGGGTAAGAACACTGTGTGATGCACTGAACGAGGTGGGTGTCGGGGAGAAAATCGTCCAGGACGGCTGTGCAGGGGAGGCACGGAGACACCCCACAAGAGGGGCACTTACTTAGATTTAAAGGGGAGGAGGCCTTTACAAAGCACACAGTCTCCCCCCGCCAACCATCCCTTCCCATCTGTCCATTCACTCAGCCATTTATTGGGCACTACCTTCTGGCACATAATGTTTTAGGTACTGGGGGTACGGCTGCACCTGTCATGAAGTTTGCATTCTACAAACGGGTGGCAGAGAGCAGACAAGTGTACGAGCACAGAAGAACTTTAGATCATGGGGCAGGGTGGTAGGGCGCGGCAGAGTACCACGAAGAAAATAAAACAGGTCCAGGGATAGATGACCTAGCATTGGGTGGGTGAGGCAGCTTCAGCTACAGCAATCAGAGGAGGCTTCTCTAAGGAATGGCAGGCAGGGTGAATAACGAGTATACACGGGAACTTGGCGGAAGGATGTTCCGGGCAGAGAACAGCGAGTGCAGCAGATCCTAAGGGACAGAAAACATGCCAGGGGGCTGGTATAAAAGAAAGGGACATATGTAGGGGACCAGGAGACAGAGCTTAACCATAGAGGGCTGGATAAGCCAAGATAAGATTTTTCAATAGGTTTTTTATAATTCTGAGGGTTAAAGTCAAAACAAAACAACAAAAAAAATCCAGTCAATAACATTTTTTTTCTCACGCTTTCAATCCCTTAAGAAAACACAAAGGGAAGCCTGGAAATCTCCCCTGCCTCCCCCCAGTCCTCAGGCCCTCAACTTTGTTATGTAAGAACCCACACCCTCCTTTAATCTATTGCCAGAACCCGATACACTTTGCATCCTAAACTAGCTGCCAAAACAAAGCAGAAAAAGCTGGGCTTCAACTATCTGTTAGAGGATGTTCTAAACTTTGCAACAACACATTTCTCTATCTTTCAAGTATGTTTATTTGGACAAGGTATACGGATATATGCACGGATACAAGGGGCCAGCTGCAGACAACCAAGACAAACCAGCAAAATGATTATTTAGCAGCAGGGAAAGATAAAAGCCGTCTTAAGTATAAGCAAACATTTCTGCTTCATCTAATGTTTATGAGCAAAACACGACCTCAATGTGAAGCAATTCTGAGGACGACACAGACGCATACTGGGCCCGGTGAACAGTAAGAGTAGCAGGGTGCGCTTCCTCTTTTACTAGGGGCCTTGCTCCCCGAGGCCATCCCTTGGTGCTGGGGAGGCTCCTTGCTCAGACAGACTCCTAGCAGCAGCTCTGCTAAGGAAAATGGAGCTGGGGTCTCAGGGCAGCATGAAGACCATCTTCAGCTTCTCTCCCATTTCAAGTCATCGGCCTTATCTGGACACCCCACATCCTGACCCCTGCTTCAGGAAATGGAATGCAAACTTCCAACCACCCAGCAGACACCCTGGGTGTGTGATGGTACTCTAGGATGTCATGCTAGGGTACCTGGAGTTAAGGAGGCATATTTTTTCATTTGTGATCTA
Source organism: Spilogale gracilis (assembly GCA_004023965.1). Classification (NCBI taxonomy): domain Eukaryota; kingdom Metazoa; phylum Chordata; class Mammalia; order Carnivora; family Mephitidae; genus Spilogale; species Spilogale gracilis. Next base: position 93,293 of record PITA01000604.1, read on the forward strand.
CAAGTTCCTTTTTTTGACCAGATAATTTTCAACAAAGAAGTTGAGAACACCATGCCTTTCGGTCAAATCTTAGTGCTGGTCTGCTTTTTAAGTCACTAAATCTGTGCAGCACCTTTAGCACGTGGGATTTTAAATAATAGCAGACGTTTAATTTCTGGGCCTCATGAAAAAAAATTTATAAAGCTCCCCCATTCTAAATTCTACAACTCACAGATCCACTTTTTCTGCATTCTTGAAAGATTCCTCTGGTAGTCCCTCAAACATTAAAAGCTGCTTTGATGGGAACTGGATTTGTCCTTTTGGGAAAATGACAGATAGACAGACCAAGTGAACATAGCTGTGAGGTTCTCACAGACCAACCTCCTAGGCGATCTTTGTATGGGAGTCATTGACATTCACCCACTTATTCATCAGTTACTGAGCAACCAATACGGGTAGACATTGGCTACATCTTGGGGAGCAAATGGATCTAAATACTAGCATTCTCTGTGCCCAGAGGTCTAGTGAAAGAGGGAGCAAATTCTAATGAGGAGAAAATGGTTCTAAAAGAGCACACGGTGTGTGATACACTGCTACCTCTAGGTAGAGGTAAAAGAAAGGTTTTTGAGGTAAAAGGAAGGTTTGCTTTGCAACCAAAAAGCAAAAAACGGGGCGCCTGGGTGGCTCAGTTGGTTAAGCGACTGCCTTCCGCTCAGGTCATGATCCCGGAGACCTGGGATCGAGTCCCACATCAGGCTCCCTGCTCGGTGGGAAGCCTGCTTCTCCCTCTCTCACTCCCCCTGCTTGTGTTCCCTCTCTGGCTGTGTTTCTTTCTGTCAAATAAATAAAATATTAAAAAAAAAAAAAGCAGAAAACATAATTTGTTGGTAACACTGTGGGCCAGTCTAATCCTGGCACCAAGAATGGACTCCAACATGTAGAAGCATTTCCTGATATGTCTGGCCAAAGCCAAGTGCCACCATCCCCCCTCAACCCCCCACCCCAGCTGGGCTAGAGAGGAGTCCTCCTGAGTGGCCTGTCCCCCCCTTCTGGTGGTAGCTCCCGGAAGTCATGGTGCTCAGTGCAACCTACCACGTTCTTGGAGGATCGCCATGAAAAAGTAACTCACATAACTGGATTGCAAGAGAACTATTTTATGAAGTTATGAATGTATACTTAAGAAATTTAAAGCTATAATTGGAACACGGGTCCACCCAAAGAAGTGGGACTATGAAAATTTGGCTGATTCAGATGTTTTGTATCAGTGTTCATTGGCTACCACTTCACTCACAGTGTGTGAGCTTTTGAGAGCCAACAGCCAACAGCACATGCTAAAGGTAGAGAAAAAACAGTAAAAAAAAAAAAAAAAAAAATCCAGCCATGGAGTTTATTGTTGTCTGTGAGCTAGAGGAAGGCTGTGAGTATTCTATTTCATTGACAAAAGAAACACAATTCCCAGAAAATCAGAAAGTTTGAGACCTATTGGTATAGAAGGGAAAAGGAAAAGAGAAATGAAAGCAGTCAGTTGCAGGTTCCAAAAAAACCCCCCAAATATGCGTGCCCAGATTTACTCAAAGCCCACATATCAAAAAACCTCTATTTGCAGACTCGTTAAGTTATGGGTAATTATTTGCTTTACAAAGTGGGCTATTACATGAGATCCTTAAAAAAAAAAACAACAGTGATTCTTGGGATGCACTTAAGAGAGGATTCAGTTAAGAGAAGTCCAACTACTATACAACCAAGGCACTGTATCAAACAAGGCCCCTAAGGGATCATGATGGAGGTGGCCAGGAACAGAAGAATGTATACCCAGAATAGTGCTTAACCCTGCTCTCCTGTTCAGGCCAGGACGTGACTGCAAACAAAGCGGAACAAAATAAAAACCAACATAGGGCAAAGTATGTGTCCTGTCGTTGTTCCTTTGACTCAGCCACTCCCTTGGGGTCTGCCTCCCTCCTCGCAGACCTCTCCTCTGTGACAGCTGGTTTCAAAAGTGGTGTTTGTTTCTTTGTTGTTGTTGTTTTTACAGCAATGGTTCAACTGGTGGGTAATTCTGCCCTGCAGGGAACCGCTGGCAACATCTGGAGACATTTGGGGATGTCATAACTGGGGAGGGAGGGCCACGGTCAGTAATGAGTAGAGGCCAGAGATGCTGCTAACATCCCACAGGACGGTCCTCCACAACTAAGAATCAACCCATCCAAATGTTAATAGCCAGAGCTGCAAAACTCTGGTTTACAGGAGGCAAAATCATGACCATCTCTCTAGAGTTGGGATTCAGGGACTGAGTTATTTTGGACTTTCCCATCCTTTTAAATGAGCTATTATTTAGTTGGAGGGGAAAAAAACCCCTACAGATCCTTTGTCCTGATATGATAGTCCGCGAATCGGCTGGATAAGCCTCGATGCAAGGGTTAGACTCGCTGACACATAAAAATAGCTAAGGACCCACTTGAAAACATTTGGTCAAAACATGCATTCAAAGAACCATAACGAGACACTTGGCAAGGCCGCATACTTAGTCTTAAAAAGCCTTCTCAAAAGTAATTTATGCCAATGAGCCGTAGCAAATTCACCTATTCTGTAAGTTCATCGTGACTCAACAAGCCTTTTGATCCATTACAGTATGGCAACAATTATAGTTTAATGAGTTATTTTCACTTACTTGTCAGAACCTGTTCAGATAATCTAAATAACTTCACATCCTCTTAACATTCCTCAGAGACCGTCTCAGAGAAAACAGGCTCAACTTTCCTTTAAATCCCCAATCCCAGTTAAGTGACAGATGGAGCTGCTATAGTGACCACTCTCCTGCTGGGCTTTGGCTAGATTCTTTTTTTTCTTTTTCCTTTGCAGAATCAGAAAACTATTTCTTTCACAGTTGAGACTTTCCTCGTCTCACTCCTTTAGAGCTAGCATAGCATATTTTAAAACTTTTTTCCTTAAAAACTAAACCTTACAGCACAGTTTAAGAAGCAGATTTTCATCCTAAGGGCAAGAGTTTTAGTTGCTTTTCTTTCATGCTCAGAGATGGTGGGGCAGGTAACACACAAGCCTTTTCAATCTGTAGCTATAACGATATATGAATAATACCCCAGCGTCCTACTTCCTCATTTTCATTCATGGGGAACTTCTTAAAAAAAAAAAATCACACATTTATAGTAACAGATAAATCTATCAAGTCCCTGCACCACCAAATGCCCCAAATAGGACTCCCAAAACCCTTTCATCCCAAATATAAATTCCCCAGAGCTCCACGAACCACAGACAAAATAAAACAAATCTGGAAACCACACTCTCTCCTTTCAATCTTGGGGGGCAGTAGCCTGAAAAACACACACACTGTTAAAGGATCCATAAACTAGAACTCTCAAAAAACCGGCCTCTCCTGCTCTTTACTCTCGCACCGTGTCAAGGAAAAAAACCTCCGTCGATCATTTTGTTTAAAAGACAAAACAAAACAAAACAAAACAAAAAAACACCAAGAGTTTAAGTAAAAATGTCGTTCAGGCCAACGGCAAGCGGCTTCTGTGGCCAGCACCCCGCAGAGCGCATCTGGAGGACCCTGGGCAAGGGCGCTCCCAGGTCACCAACGCGGCCAGGAATCTCAGGTCCGCCCTGCAAAGCAAAGGACCGACAGCGGCCCGGAGCACCGCCTGCTTTACCTTCCGCCCGGGCTCTGCTGCTGCTACTCCTGCTCCCTCCTCGGCGGTGCTGAGCGGGGATCGCCTCTGCTCCAACTCGGAGCGCTGCAAAGGGGCTGGTGTGCACCGGCCTCCGGCGCCGCCGACGGGGGGGCCCCCCTGGGCTCCGGGCTCACCGGCGCGGGCTTCTCTCCGAAGCTCGGCAAAGGCGATGTGCCCCACTCGAGTGGCACAAACACCGGAAAACAGAACCGGGCAGGCGTTCTCACGCCTCCCGCCGCTCTCTGTACTCACTAGTTCAACACACTAGCAAACCACTACGGGCCAGTCCAAGTTCCCACAAAAAGGAGGGGGGTAGGCTTTTTTTTTTTTTTTTTTTTTTTTTTTTTTTTTAACGCAGGTTGGGGAAAGTACCATTTCTTCTGGGTCACTCAACAATTGTCTGCATCACACATCTGACAAGCATTGTCCCGGAGGCAGAAGCTTGCACGGAAGGAAACCAGATTCTTTGGCTTTTTAAAGTTTCTTTCTTGGGTTTGAGATGATGGAAAGGTGTTTCAAGCGAACACAGCTGTGAAGCAGCAGGCACCCTTCTCCTTCAAGTCGCTGCTCTTGAGGTACATATTTTGAACTTCTTTATGGAGTAAAATTGAGAGCAAGTTGATTTTGATTCCCAACGATTGTTCAGAATTTTCTGATCCTTATGGTCATATTTTGTTTTTGAGAGAAATGTGACCCCAAAATGACTTTACTTATCAAGCTTCCTTGACTCATATTTTTGCTGTAGTTTGTACTGTGCTTTTTCATTGCAGCCAAAAAAAATCAATAGAGATCTTCTCTAGTCCAAGCACTTTACACACATAACCTCACTGCCAATGAAAGCATTCTGCAGAAATCCCAGATGAGCCAGTAACAGAAGGTGAAGCCACAGGCTGTTCATATATGTGAATAGAGAAAAGGGGCCAGAAACCTTCTACTCCGATAGCACAGCACTTTTGATGGTCCCTTTTCACAGAACTAGGGCAGGATTCTGTTACAACTCTTGTTATTTTTAATACCACTGAAGCGATTTAGGGAAATTTTTCATGAAGCTTATTTGGCCACAAGATGAGCTAGTGAAAAGACCCCTTGTGTACAGGTGGAAGAAATTCCCAACACTGGTGAAGAAATGTAAGGTTTTTAGCAACAAAGCAGTGCTTCTAAAATGAAGAGGAAGCTACTGGATTTGCACATTATAATAATTAGAGGGCATTTTTTAACGTGTTTTTTTCTTTCAAGGAGTCAAAAGACACCAGGAATGTGCCTTCACCACACCCTTGTAAGGTCAGTTTCTCTCAGTTTCTTCCATTGTGAGCTGGTGCCCCCCAACCCCCTCCCCTACCAGAATCACCCACAGCAGGGCACCATGTTAACATGCAGATTCCTGGGCCCAGGGCGGGAACCGCCCTCCCCGCCCCCCCCCAATCAGAATCTCTGGGTGAGGCCTGGGAACCCTCACTTTCAACCGTGTATCCAGGTGATTCTCATGCACAGCTGTTGTAGGATCCCAGCTGTTGTAGGATCCCAGCCTTAAAACCTTGGCAGTCAAAAAACAACAAAAAACCTTGGCAGTAAGGGGCTATACCTTTTATTTCTGTGATCCCAGAACTCTGTCCCACGTTTCAGAAATTAGCAGTCAACTTTTTGTCAGAGGAGCGAAGGAGATGCTCATTACAAAGGAAAAGGGGAAACTCAGCTGGGCTCTCAGTCATGGCTGGAAGTACGGGGACATCAGAATTGGGATCACTGATCCCCCGAGTTCATTGGTCTACTCTCCTGCACTTGCAGGACTGGCCCCTCAGATTTTATTTAACTCCCTCTCTATCTTCCAGGATGGAGAGAAAGAGGATGGTTCACCTTCGGTTTACTCAGCAAACTGCCAAATTTGTGAGTGTCCAAGTAAAAGGGACCAAGAAAGAATCACCATGTGGAGTCTCGAGGTTTGAGAAGTCTGCCTGTGTGGACCGTCTTCCTGAGCAATAACGAGAACCCTTTCCTATTGATCTGCCTTCTCTTGTCCATGCATATGGACATATTTGGGGAAAGAATACGAAGAGTAAAGAATCACAGCGTGGGCACAGGGATCTATCTGAGGTGATTCCAGACTCTATCCACGTTTCCAACATGCCTGCAGCTTTGGGGTTTGCTGCAAGGCCATGAAAATAGGTAGTTTATAAATCATTTTCATTTGTAAGGCCACTCCGAAGTGTCCTTTTGGGGGAGGAATTACCGGACCAGTTCATTTCCGCTGGGCTGTATGGGTCCCGGCCTGAACCGTCACTCTTCCTGACTAGCTGGCAAGCTCGGAGCAGGCCCATCTGCTGGAACTGGCATAACATCCCTCACAAGGTAGGAAGCCGTGAGGTCCAGGAAGCAAACACGTTCAGGTGGAAAACAAAAGAGAAGGCAGCCTGCTCCTGATAGGACAGGCCAGAGGGCAGCATTGCTGCTCGGGGCCAAGAAGACCAAATGCTCCTATGTCCCCTGGAGCACTCATCTCCTGGGCTTTGTGGCAAATCTCGCATCCTTACCTACAGAAAGCTGTGCCCAGTATGGAAGTTGTCCTGGTGACCTTTGTGCCCCCTGGTTCAATGCTCGACTGAGAGAGGCTTTGTGGACAGAGCACAAAGAGAATACAGCAGAGGTAGCTTGAGTCTTTTGTCTGTGTTGTCATGGATCCAGAAGCTAGAGAAGATGGCTGGAGACTCAGAGGGCGGCCGTAATGCCTGCCAGAGGTACAACCTGGATTCCAAGAGAAAGGGTCTAGAAAGCCCCTGGGCTCTCCTGCCAACCACCATTGATTGGCAGATCCAAGACGGCAAGCATTTTCTAACAGGGCTGATCTTTCAGATGGAAGATGGGTCCAGTTGAGCCCACAAAAGTCAGTTTACTTCATAATTAAACTAAAATAATGCCAGTCTTTAATGGAAAAACTTCAAAAACATTTTGGTCTTTACAATGTATAACCTGACTACTTACAAAAATGATCTGAGGTGGAAAATAGCATGTTATAAGCATGTAATTAAACCAAATAGTAAAATCAAATCACCCATTTAAATCAAAGAAACAAACAAGGCTGGAAAAAAGTGACCTAAGACTTCAATAACAACAGCAAATGGAGATAATTTCGCACTCGCACCCGCCGGTGATGACCCATGTCTCAAAATCCAAAGCTGACTGCTTTTGTAATAGTTGACAAGCAACTCTTTTAAACCCAGGTTATTCGCTGTGTGCATCTCCGACTTGGTGCTCACACTACTGTGGGTCCCCACTTAGCTTCTGTGTACTGATATACATCACCAAAGGTTAAATTCTTTTTCTGCCCCATCAAGAGAAGGTCATGGAAATTACCTTAGAATTCACTGACCACCACCTATGCAACGCAGCTGTGAGGCACCTTGGAATCACTCACTTAGAAGAAGGGCTATATTATCCTTTTTGGAAGAGCAGTTTAAAAAAAAAAAAAAAAAGACATGAACAGGGCCAGGAATGGAAGCAGGTAGGCAACTGTGGGAAGGGAAAGGATAGGTGCTCTGGGTCCATGAGAGAGCAGACACGTGAGCCCTTCTGAGACCCAGGAAGGGCCCTGGAGAGTAGAAAGGACAACTCTGATGGGTCATCACTTCTGGGCCCAGAACACTGGCCAGACCAGGAAACCCATCCCATCACTATGCTGTCTAGGCGGGTAGTCTCTCTGCTGTCAGATCCTGGTCATTTCTTAAGTTCAATACCACTACTGATGATAACTCTTAAACTCAGAGGATGCTACAATAGCCTTGGGCATTTGAGAGCTGGAGGGTTGCCTGGACCCTACAGGGGGTGTAGTTATAGACTTGGACACCTTATTACCTTTAGAAATGCATATTTTATTTGAGAACAAGTCCTAAATCTTACATTTTCTTCTGTGGCCCCCAATGATGGGCCCAACATAACTTCAATACTACTTGTTCACTTCTCTGAGTTATATTCCACAGCTTGGTTCAGCCGTCACACCTACCCGCCCCCCAAACACACAATTTCACCAGCAATAAGCTAAACTCTCTGAAATTAACACCAAAATACAGAACATACTTTTAAGTCAAAATACAAATTCTTTTCAAAATGTCATTTCCTTACCTTCTGTTTGTGCTGACAGGAAATGGGGTGATTGTTTTTTTCATAAATATAGAAACTTTATGGCTTGTGAACATAGTCCCCCGTTACCCTGATGACACATTTTGTCTTGTTGTTAATGGAGGAGAAAGTGGATAACTTCAGGAGAATCAGATAGATTTTCCTCAAATCATTTATCATGTCAACATGATCCTGCGGGGATCCTACTGGGCCAACTCCAAATCTGTTCACCATGGAGAGGACAAAATATGAGCACCAAATTACTCTTTGCAAATAAGCTGTTGCAACCAACACATCATAAACCATACACTGAATATAAACTTGAGTTCACTCTCCTGTGCTGGGAAGAGCTGGTATTAATCAAGTCATTGCTTGTGATCAAGGGCACAGTTCTGCACAAGGCAACCCGGGGCCACACAGGCAACCAAAAGTTGGAATGCTCAGGAATGGAAAAGCCCCGGGATACAATGTTGCAGGACAGTGACTGAATGGAATCTCCAGCTCTCGCCCTTTCCCCACTGTTCCTCTACCTAATAAGTTAAACTACCTAAGACTGGAAGAAAGGAGAGAGGGGGAAGGAAGGAACTTCCCTCACTACTAACTATCCCTATGCCAGCGGTTTTGCCTGTCTTCTCTTTTTTCAAATTCTGCAGCCCTAACATGTGGTGAGTAGTACTCTCATTCACAGGTAAGAAAACTGAGAATAACAGGAATCCAGCTCTGTGTCTCCTGTATGTCTCTGCACAGACAGATGACAGATGAGTGTGTGTGTGTGCATTTATACATATATAATTAAAATGGGACATGATTCACATACCATAAAACTCATCCTTTTAAAGTATGCAATTCAGTGGTTTTTATATATTCAGAGTTGTGTGGCCATCACCACTATCTAATTCAAGAATGTTTTCATCAAATCCCCCCTAAAACTCTGTACCCATTAGCAGTCATTTCCCCCATTGCCCCAGCCCCTGGCAACCACTAGTCTACTTGGTCTCTGCGGGCTTGCCTATTCTAGACATTGACACGTCACATAAATGGAATCATATGACGTCTGTCATGCTGGGCATCGTGTTTCCAAGGTTTATCCCTGTGGTACTGTGTTATCCATACTGCATCCATTCTGCTGCTGAATACTATTCTATGCTGTGGATATACCACATTTTTAATTTGTATTTAAAGATGAACCCATTTCTACAGTTTATTGTTCAGCTGTAGTTTTAAATGAGGAAAGATGACTGGTATCACGATATTCCAGGTTGGCCCTGCTTCAAAGGACCTTCTTGTTGACCTGCTGAGCTCTGGAGAGTCCTAGACTAGAGCTCTATGAGGAGAGCACGCTGTCTAACCTGAGATGGCTTCATCCATCTACAGTATTCGCCAAGCGCTATGCCTTCCTGGAGCGTACAGCTAATTAAAGGAGATGAGACACTATGAGTTATGACTGCACAGATTGGATGCTGAGAGCTATGACTGCATAGACCAGATACTGTGAGCTATGACTGCATAGACCAGACACTGAGAGCTATGACTGCGTAGACCAGAAACTGAGAGCTATGACTGCGTAGACCAGACACTGAGAGCTATGACTGCATAGACCAGACAGTGTGAACTATGACTGCGTAGACCAGACACTGTGAGTTATGACTGCATAAACCAGACTGTGTGAGCTATGACTGCATAGACCAGGCAGTGTGAGCTATGACTTCACAGAGCAGACGCCTTGACCTATGACTGCGCAGAAGTACGAAATACTCCAGGGGAGGGGTCACTGACTTTCAGCTGACATTTTATATGAGTAAAAAGTTAACGAATAAGCAGCAAATATTTATCATCCTGAAAATAGGTATAACAGGGCCACTAGTGAGATAGACTTTCTCTGTTTCGCCCAGAGTGACAAATTTTGGTCCTTTAATAAGTCATTCTGGGAAGCAAATTAATTACCCATGTTCTGCAATGATATCTTCCAGGTGGATCATGAAGCAGTGGGCATGTTCCTAACTTCTAAGAATGGAGGGACCTGGCTTTTAACTGTGGTCTGTTACCAATTAGCCCCCGAGTGGCTGGCACTCAGTAACCTCCTCTGTAAATGGAGGTCAATAGTAACTGCCTTGACCACTTTACGGGTCTGTTGTGTGAATTAAATATGTATGAGGTCATTAGCAAGCATTAAATATAATATACAAGAGCAGGATATTGTGCTGTTTCACCATCCCCCGAGACATAGATAGACCATCTCAACCAACACTACCGAGATTCCTTGATTCTTTTTCCTCTCCCTGATCCTCAAACACATTTATGTTCAGAGTTAAGTGGACACGTGAATTCCTCTGAGCACAGTGGGAATGGGAAGAATGCAAGCAGTTTTCAGTGAGAACATGGGGTGCCCTGCTTCCATTGTGTGTGTATGACAATAACCAAGGACAGAAGGGGCAGGTGGCATTTCAGCCTGTCTTTTGCAAATGACATCTTTGATGGTTGCAAACAGACCACATACCGTGCAAGTGCCATGGGATAACCGCATCTCTCACTACATAACGGATGAGGCCAGAACAAGACCAGCCGGTCGCTCATGGCTCTTATAGCAAAACATGCTTGGAATACCTGCACCAAAAGGAAAGAAGGCGCCAAGGGCCTCCACATTATGACATGAATTAATTTCATGGGAACATCCTAAACCAGGAACATCCTGGGCTTTATGAAAAAGCAGTCAAAAAGTTAAACAAAACAAAGCCACTTGTTTTTAATCCCTGGGAGAATCAAGGACAAAGATTTGGCTGAATTATGTTATTATCCCATTTCCTCTGCTACAGGAGTTCAGCAGGAGGGGTCTAAAGCCCATCTAAACCATCCACGGTTTCCAAGTTGTCAGATAAGATAGGAGGGCATCACCCAGGAGGTGTGAATGGGAAGGCACTGAAGGGCCAGAGGACCTGCCCTGAGCTGTATGGGAGGGTCTCACTCTTACACTGTGCAGTAGGCATGCTGAAACATAACGCGCTTGTCCCCAGAGGGCACGAGCCGCCCAGTAACCACCACCCACGTAAAGACGCATGTCACCAGTCTTTCTGGGAAGAAAGGTACCCAGGACAGGAGGATTGATTTCCTGGGTGTGGGATGTGGGCAGCAAGGAAAGGGAAAGAATAGGAGACTGAGCAAGAAAAGCAGAGCTCCGCCTTCCTCCTCTGAGTAAGAATGCCAACAGCACAGCTTTGCTTTGTCCCTCAGAGAAGAGCTTCTAGAAGGCGGCTCTGGAGGCGTGTAGCCCAGCAGGTGTCGGCTCAGGGGGCCACCATCTGCAGAGGGAGCCAAGCTCCCTGGGGTGAAAGCTTTTGCCTTGAAGGAATCAGTGGAGTGCTGGGTAAACACAGAGCCCCTGACAGAAGGGAATTGTGTAAGAGAGCTGAGAGAGTGCTGATGGAACAGCTCAAGACTTTGGTCTGCTGATGGACAGTCCAGGATTGGGGGAGGGAACGAGGGACAAACCCTTTTTCTTTACCCTCAACACTTCTGGGTCCAGTCTGACTTTTTTTTTTTTTTTTTTTTTTGTGCTGCCTTCATTTTGGAATTATTTTGTTGCTGGTTCTTTTCTTTATGAAGTTGGCAGGTAATGACATTCTTGCACCCAGGAAAGGAATTTTGCTGGAGTAAGAGATCTCCAAGAGCCATTAAGCAAAGATGGAAGGAAATTCATACCAAAGGGATGCCCCATGTCTGCTGACAGCTGTGCTCTAAGCCTGAAGTCTCCTGTAGGTTCCTGCACCCTTAGTCTGCTAAAGCACGAGGAGGGGAGAGGAGCAACTGGGGGTGGAAAGAAAAAGGGAGGAAGCTTGCTTCAGAGGAGTTTTGAGATACAGATGGAGACAGAAGACTATTAGCAAACTTGAGTATTTCACACTAATTTGATTCTGGACTTAATTAGAAGGCAGGTTGTAAACATCTTCAGAACACTCCTGAATTTACAGGTTAATTAGCATAAGCTAATAAAGATGTGCCATTTATAGCAAGACCTCTCAAAAAAAAAGAAAGTCTTGTTGCTGAAAACAAAACTGAAAGCCAGCGAATGATAAATAAAGCTACGATCTGAGTGTATGCTCCATGCCAGTTTACAAGAAAATCTCTCTGGGAGAAAGAATGGCTGACTCCGACCCGTGAGACCTAAGACATGAGAATTAGAACTCAGGTCCTAAGAGCCAAAGAAACTTGGAGTCAATCAGTCCAAGGCTTGGATATATTTTTAATGCCTGTACTGAAAAACTGAGGCTCAAAGAAGTTGAGAGACTTGCCTGAGGACCCACAGCTGGGAGTTCCGGAGCCAAGCGCAGATACCGGATTCCCTATCACGTGGCCAGGCATCTCCGGTGACAGGATCCAGAGAGGAGGTGATAGGGCACCTCTGATGCTTAGTGAGGGTCACTGGATGACACTTGTCTAAGTTCCCAGATTTACTGGAGTGCACTTGAAGGGTGACCCAAAAGACATGTCCACATAAAATCTCTGGAACTTGTAAATGTTTGGAAAAAGGGCATTTGCAAGTGTAATCATTAAGTTAAGGATCTTGAGATAAGATCATCCCACATTATCTGGGTGAGCCCTAAATCCAATGACAAGTGTCCTTCTAAGAGCAAAGCAGACGGAGGGGTGACGCAGAGAGAAGACACCGAGGGGAGGCAGAGATCAGGGTCACACAGCCACGGGCCACCGCCTGTAAGGGGCAAGGGAGAGTTCTGACACACAGCCTCTGGAGGGAGCATGGCCCTGCTGACACTCTGGGACCGGACTTCTGGCTTCTGGAACTGTGACAGAGTTAGTTTCTGTGGTTTTGAGACCCCACTGTTAGAGCAGATCCAGGAAACTAATACATTTACAATCTCTATATATACATATACAATGTGTATACACATATACACATATATATACAATATATATACAATATATGTATCTCTACATATACAATCAATCAGAAAAAAACACCAGTAACAACAACAAAAGATAAGGATCCCAAAACAGAGAAGCAAAACGTGGTATAGCCATATAACTCAATATCATTCCGTCATTGAGGAAGGAAATTCTGGTACATGCTCCAACATGGATGAATCGTGAGAATATTGCAAAGTAAAATAAGCCAGTCACACACACACATGGACACTATATGATTCCACCTATGTGAGGTGCCTAGAGTAGTAAGCTTCACAGAGACAGAGAATAGGATGGTTGTTGTTGGGTCTGGAGGGGGAGAGGAGAATGAAGGTTTACTGTTTAGTAAGTACAGTGTCTCCACTCTGCACGCTGTAAAGCATCACAGAGATGGATGGTGGCCCCACACGACGGATGTATTCAATACCACTGAACTGTACACTTAAAAGGGATGAAGATAGTAAATTTATGTCAGGTGTGTTTTACATCAGTGTGTTTTACTGCATTTTTTAAATGGGAGGGAAAAAAACAAAAGGCAAGGATCAAAGCATTTACAGATTCACAGTCATAATGTTTCAATGATGGGGTCTGAGAATGAAGGCATGCTAGGAGGACAGAGTGTTGAGACCTGTCCTGCTTTACACAAATCCCCAAGCCGAGCTGACTCAGAAGTTGGTCCTGGTCAGTGTGCTTGCGATTTAGGCAGGACCTTTCTCTGGATGACAGAGGCACTGAGGCACTGTCTCTGAGGACAGGGGCACACCTGCGGGGTTTACTTGAAGGGCGGGTATGACTCTTTCATGAAGCCCGTGCAAATGACTCCCAGAAGTCCCAGCTCTGCAGGCACTGTGTGCAAAGCCTCCATGAGGTCCACCAGACAGACACACCTCACTGAACCCCGAAGCCAACCGGGTGAGAGGCTCCAGCAGCCACGGTAAACAACCGCTCCGGGGAGCCGGAGGAAGCAGATGTTTCTGCAAAATGGCATCTTCTTGGACCCGGTGTATTTCACACATTCCTTCTCGAAGCTGTTGAACTAAATTCAAAGTCATTGACAGCAACCCCTGTGTGCTGCCCCCCAGCTCTTTTTGAGGAACACAGTTCCATCAGGGACTGAGACAGCTGTTTTGGTCCATACCTTCTGTAAATGTGGGGTTATGCTCAGTGTCTTCTCACCACTTTTCCATAGCCAAACATTTGGGAGATGGTTCTGATATTTTATTATTTTTGCTTGAAATGCAATTTCCCCCTTGCTCCCAATTTAATGGGTTTATTTCAGTCTTATACAGGTCAAACTTGGGAACCCCAAAGGAAATGCACTCCCCCACCTTGAAATCCGCAGAGGAAGGAGCACCACGTTCAGGGGACAGGTGGGGAGTGCCCACCAATGCACTTTGAGTCTTGTGGTCTGACCACCTGGATTTTACGCTGCACTCGGGATAGGGCACACCATCTTCTCCAATTGCTTTCCTGCAGGGGTACTTCACCAAGGGCCAAAAACCCAGCATTGACCACATTTGGGCCAACTTTTTTTCTTTTTTGGAGATTTATTTGACAGAGAGAGAGAGAAAGAGGGCATGCACACAAGCCGGGGAAGCAGCAGAGGGAGAGGGAGAAGTAGATTCCTGCTGAGCAGGAAGCCCAATGCGAAATTTGATCCCAGGGCTCTGGGATCATGACCTGAGCTGAAGGCAGACACTCAATGGACCGGGCCACCCAGGCACCCCTGGGCCAACTATTAAAATCATTGAAAAGGCCATGAAAACTCCTCCCCACCAACTGTGTGTGGAGGGTGGGTCCACCTCCTGGGGTTCCCTCCCACCAAAGCTCCTACTGTTTTGTGCCCTAAGTTCTGCGGTAGTCTCCTGTCTCTACCCTCACACCCTCTCCAACCATTTTTTTTAAAAATTTGAGGTAAAATTCACATCCCATAAAAATTCACCATTTAAACATGAATAATTCTGTGGTATTTAGGACAGTCACAATGTCATGCATTTATCGCCTGTATCTTGTCCCAAAACAGGATGTCATTTGCTCCAGTTGGAGACCCATGAGCAGTTAATCTTATTTCCTGACCCCTTGCCCCCAACTCCACACAATCACCAGCCTGCTCTCTGTGTCTATGGATTTGTCGCTTCCGGATGGTTCATCTAAACGGAAGTCAACAGTACGGAGCCTTTTGGGTCTGGCCTCTTGCCTTTGGCGTAATGTTTTCAAGGTTCATCCGTGTGGTAGCAGGTGTCAGAACTCCTTCCTTTTTAAGGCTGAGTATTATTCCTTGTTGGTATATCCACGTTGTGTTGGTTCATTCATCCATGCATGGACAGTGGGTTGTGCCCCTCTCTGACTATTGGGAACAGAGCTGCTGTGGATGTGGTTCTATGTATATCTGAGGATTCCCATCTATTCTGTGGTTTTTTTTTTTTTTTTTTTAAGATTTATTTATTTCACATGGGCTGCCCGGGGGGCTCAGTTGGTTAAATGACTGCCTTCGTCTCAGGTCATGATCCCGGAGTCCCGGGATCGAGCCCTGCATCAGGGTCCCTGCTCAGCAAGAAACCTGCTTCTCCCTCTATCACTTGCCCTGCTTGTACTCCCTCTCTTGCTGTGTTTCTGTCAAACAAATAAATAAAATCTAAAAAAATTTTTTAAAAAGATTTATTTATTTTACAGAGATGGAAAAAGAGCATGAGCAGGAGGGGCAGAAGGACAGGGAGAAAGAATCTCAAGCAGACTCTGAGCTGAGCGCAGAGCCCAACACGATTCCAAGATCATGACCTGAGCCAAAACCAAGAGCCGGACGCTTAACCGACTGAGCTACCAGGAGCAGTCTCATGCATTCTTTACACAGTGACGTGATCCATCACCTTCACCTCAAACTACAATCACTTTAGTGGCTTCCCACCATTCGTAGGATAAAGCCCAAACTCCTGAGTGTGACTCTCGAAGTCTTCATGCTCAGGCCTCACCCTGCCTTCCCGCCCCTCCAGCATCATCTCTCACACCTGCACTCCCGCCCATCTGACCTGTTTCTCTGTGCTTGTTCTTGCCTCTGGGCCTCGGCCCCTTCTTCCTGGAACCCCCTTCCCCTGGGTTACAGTCACTTCCTTATCTCCCAAATCCAATTAGCTACACCTGGTCCTAGCGCTGAGCCAACGTGGGACCTGCTGTGTCTTCTGGAAAAAAAGGCACCTCAGAGCTTGCGGTGGGAAGAGGAAAGCTAAGCTAGACCTCGCTGTGCAAGCCCACAGACACTTGCGGGCCTCTCAGATTTATGCCCACTGTCTCCAAAACGCGCCCTGCTGGGAGGTCTGAGTGTGGTTATATGGAGCCGGTGCCCTGGTGTTTGTGAAAGCTGCAGGACCTGCTGGTCGGCTTCCCAGCAGCTCCCCGTCCTGACTCACCTCTGCCCGGGACACATTCTCCACCCTGAAATATGGACCGATATGATATAATCTACCTTTATTTTTTATCAGTTCTGGTTAACACCCACAGTCCAGGGAGAAATGGGACAGTGACTCCCTCTGAACTGTGGCCCCTAATTCCACAGGACGGGCTCTGGCTCATGAGGGGCCCCCGCTCTGCCCAGAGGCGGCCGCTGCTGCTGCTGCTGCACGAGCGGGAACCAGGCTCTGCGACACGGGAGTCACGCCTGAACCTGACAGGCTGTGGCTCAGCCCAAGCCACGGGGTGTTCTGGGTCACACAGGATGTGGGTTTTTAAGGGTGGAGAAGTGTATGCCTTCCTCTTTCACCCACCCTTCCTCTGCTTCAGTTCTGAGGCCCCGCTCCCCGAGTCTGTACGCACACGCACACACGAGAGCACACATGTACACACGCATGCACTCCCACAGAGGACCCACACATGCGTGGGCAGTTCACACACATGTGCAGATGCACACGCACACATGTGGCTCTAACACGCTCTTCATTTCCTATTTTCTGATGTCCAAAAATAGTCTCAGAGAGCCCTTCTTTCTCCATAATTCCTCAATGTCCCCTTAGCACTTTTGATAAATTCTCTGTCATTCCAATTGTGCATGAACACTGAGTAGAAACTGCTTGTGAAGACAGCCCGACACGTTAAATCTCTGAGAGATCCGTCATCGACAACTACTCTCTCTCCTCCAGAGGTGAAGATGAAAGGGAAGAAAAAAAAAGGAACAAGAGTCTCTTTTGTGTTTCTGACGACTTCTCAGGAAACTGACCGTAGCTCTGACGGGAGCCACTTACCTCCAGGACCTTCCCTGTGATGAACTGGTGACAGGCTTCGCATTTCACCCCGAAGAGTCCCTGGTAGTCCTTTTCACAGTACGGAGTTCCGTCCCTGCAACACAGAAGGCTGCTCAGCTCCTGAG
The DNA here is from genome assembly GCA_004023965.1 of Spilogale gracilis. NCBI lineage: Eukaryota > Metazoa > Chordata > Mammalia > Carnivora > Mephitidae > Spilogale > Spilogale gracilis. The sequence continues at coordinate 110,345 of PITA01000604.1, forward strand.
GCGGGGCCGGGGGCAGGGAAGACGGCAGGACCCCACTTCTCGGAGCGCCTCCTCCGCAGAACGGAAGCAGTGATTCTCGCCCACCCAGCATCCTCACGCCCAGAGACCTGCTCAGGGGTATCACAGCGCAGGGACCCCAGCGACGGGGACAGAGGGCTGTGGTTCTCTGGGCCACACAGAAATCACGGCCCAGTTACCACAGGATCAGCACTGCTGCCTCCCTGCTGCCTCGAACAGCAAACCACAGCCACCATTCCCTTTCCCCACCAGGCCGGATGGGCCGCAGACGTGGCAGCGGCGTTCACTCTCCTCTGAGGAGGCCCCAAGGCCACCTCGCCCTCCCGGCGTCCTTGAGCTCACACGCCAGCCCCTGCAGGCAGCGCTGAGACGCCCCGTGTCCTCCACCCTCAGGAAGCCGAGGGGCGCAGGGCCTCCTCACCCACCCTCTCAAAACCTCCTTCTTTACCTCAGAGCACAGTAAAAATGCTGTTTTCTAGGTGTGCCACTGAGTGGAAAAACCAAAAAGCACCACAGCAGGCAGCTCAGGGACCTCCTCCCACACAGCCTTCCGGGTTAGCAGAACAGCCGGGCACCTTCCTGTCTCCTCTTACTTTGGCTGTGTGCCAGAAATCACCTGCGATGTTTCTTCCTTCTGATGCAGGCATTTTGGCTTCACCCTGACCTACAGAATATTTTGAGGGGGTGGGGCCCATGCTACTTTGTTGTTGTTGTTTCCCTCTATTCTTAAATTAAATCCATTTAATTTTTTTGAATAGCTGAGATATTGACCTGGTTGGAGAATACTTTTTAAAGCATAGAAAGATTTATGGGGGAAAATTTTTCCCTCATTGCCACTGGACCCCCATATTCATTATTTCTTTCATTAAATCAAAAGGTAACCACCGTAACTATCTTCTCCTACTAAAACAACAACGCTTCACTTCCTCTAACTATTATCTGCACCAGCATCGGACTCTCACATGAACCCATTCCGGGTGGGTTGTTTTGTGCATTGGTTCTAATACGTGCAGTGCTTAGGCCCTGTATGTGTGTGTGTGTGTGGGGGGGTGTCTACAAATACATTCAAGACCTAGAAGGAAGTCAAAGGTTTACTAGCTCCAAATAGGAAAAATAAAATGACTAAATGCTTAATTGATGACAAGAGACAGTGTAACATTAAGTTAGCTTTGCTAATTGCTGACTTAGGCAAGGAGTCACATGTCATTAACTTTATTGCCGCAGACTATTGCAACAGCAGAATAAAATCTCTTTTGTGAAAACTAAAGAAGTTGTACAGCAGAAGTTCCCATTGATGGTGAGATGCAAGTGTCTCTCACTGTGTCCGGTGGGGTGGGGGTGGGGAGGGCCCCCCGCAAGGATCCCGCAGCCTGGGCCCCAGCCTTACTTGCTGATGTATTCCCCGGTGAGAACCTTCCCACAGGACTTGCACTTGAAGCACCCCAGGTGCCACTGTCTGTCCAGGGCCAGCAAGGCCTGCCCGTTCTTGATGTCTCTCCCGCAGCCGGCACAGTCTGGAAAAGAGCAGCCACTAGCCATTATTCCATGTTTGTTCTGCAAAACCCAAGCACGCAGGCCAACTCTGAACCCCAGTGTGCGCCTGCCCCACACTCAACAAGTAGTTACTTAAGCACCGTGTCATTCCACTCCCTTTCCCTGCACTGAGTCTTTCTTAGCCTCACACAGCATGGAAACCTCAGGAACCTCAGTGGATCCAAGGGGATGGATGTCTTTCCTCTGTTCATTCCCTTGAGGGGTGACTGAAATATTGTCTGAGCTCCAGCTGGGCCCAGGGAACATTTCATTATGTTGTCTTGGCTGTGATCTTCAGAAGGCTCTCCTAGGCCTCTATGAATTGACGGCACATGTGAGCAGCTGAACATCGCATGCCGGACGCTCACTGAATAACATATATGGGATTCCTGACTCTCATTTTTATAAATGGGATTCTCCTGCCTTATCAACCCAAACCAGACTTTTGAAGATTTGTGATCATTTGAATAGCTTTTAATTCCTTAGCTTTAAATTCTCTGTGGCAGGCTCCTGTGAAGCAGATGAAGGAGAAAGTGTTTCTTTGTGGTAAAGGGTGTGAGCTCTGGAAGGAGCTGGCCTGGTTGCTGGGTCCCCGCTCACCAACTTGTTGGCCAGCCACGTTACCCAGGCCGGTTCTCCCCGTTTCGAGCCTTGCTTTCCTCATATGGAAGCTGGGGCCTTGTGAGTGCCTGTCTCAAGCCCCCGATGAGAATTCAATGAAATAATGGTTAGCACCGAATTTGGCATGTAGGAATGGCCCTATACACGTTTCCTATTATTACAATTGCCATTATTCTGATGATTAAACACGTCCTTGTTAGGGAAGTTGAGTACATAAAAGAACCCAGAAGAATGTAAATTAATGCAACCTTTTTGGAAAGCAACATAAACATCCACAGACAGTTAAAATCAATGCAGCTGAGAAGATGAAAGGCAGCATTTTGGGGAGTTGGCTAGCGCGTCCCCGCAGATGATAAGAAACACACATGGAATAAAGCAACGCCCAGACAAGCCCAGTCGGTGCACAAAATGATGACACACCCCCTCTTCTGACTACATGTGTGACTGCTGCTCCTTTACTAAGGAAATTCCTAGCCCTACTTTAATCTCCTCCTGGAAAAACCTAGTGAGATGCCCACCCACTGACCTGCGCCTGCTCCCCATCTGGACTCCTCCTTACCACTACCCACCAAGGGCTCCCATCGAGACATTTCCTCCAGAGATGCTCGCGACTCCCCCGCTGTTCTCCCTTGCTGCAGCTTAAGTTAATTTGAGTATTTTTCCTTTTCTTGTTGTTTCTTCCCTTTTTTGATTACATGTGTGTTTCTGGTGATCTCTGGTCAGTGGGTATCAATGTACCTTTATATCCAACAATTTCCTATCTAAGATTTTAGTCTACAAAACAAATCTGCAGAAGGGCATGCATGTTTGTGTGGCTGGCATGCGTCCATGTGTGTATTCCCTGAGGAAAATAAATTTATTTCCCGTAGCACTTTTGTAATGACAAAACTGAAAATAGCTGATGGGGACATTACTGAGCAGCTTGTGATATTTGCTCATATACACACTTTTTAAACGTTAGGAGCATAGGATCAGTAAGGTGAATTGACAATTTTTAATCCAAGTTGAACTGAATTTTTTTTTATTCTTCTGATTAGATCATGCCCACTAGGTGGCAGTAAAGATTTAAAATAATAAGGAAGATGATGGTAGATTTTTTTTTTTTTTTCTTTTTTGGAGTCAAAGATTTGAGAGATGGCTTTCAATTTTAGACACCGAAACAGTTGGGCTCAGGAGGGTTGGCAGAGCAATATGAGATCTCCCCCTGCACAGCGCTGAGATCTAGGGAGACGGAAGGTCAGGGGATGGTAAGAGCCCAGTAATTAACGTGGGCAAGTTACGGTCTCCGAACCCTCACTTCTTCATCTGTGAAATGTCAGCTGTGATGTGCTTTGCACAATACTTGGAATGTCTGGTCCATGTCAGCCTATCGATGTGGCTCCACCTTTCTTTGGTGGGAGCAGAGCTAGGACTAGAAGCCACGTTTCTGAATGCTAAGTCTTGCTCTCTTTACAAGCACATAAATGCCCAGATATCCCAGAGCTTTGAAAGCATCTGAAACACAATTTGAGAGTGATAACGACTTCTCTGATCATTCCTCACTGCGGCTTTTGAATGAACCAGGTACCATGCGAGGGCTTTATGGAGAGGATGTCAGTTATTATTCAGTCATATAGTCAAATGCCTGCAGTCTGGAAGTCTTGGACCTCACAGGTGGTGCCCCACACTTGTCAGATCCTCTGTGCCCCGCGGGTCCCATGGACGGTGGATGTTCTGCAACTGACTTAGATGGGGACAAGTCTCCTTCCTCCCAAACCCGTAGACACAAAGCAAGCAGATCAAAGACTCCCTCCTAGAATGTAGAACACTGGCCCACACTGGCTGAATCACAGTATTCTGGCATGTGCCACAGAGACTGCTCACTCATTCCTTTCTGGACAAGACCATAAATTCTCCACTTAAGCCCGATGTCATGCTGGGAACAGTGGAAACAATGCAGAGACAAAAAGATTTGTGCTGGATTGTTCACTCCTCCTATGCTCATCCCAACTAAGCCCTTTTATAAAGAACAAAATGTCCTACTCTGAATCTTCATGGTTTTCAGCTGCTGAGAAAACTGTTTCCACATCACTGAAGCAGCTGCTGATAAATATAGAAAGCTGGCGACTGGCACTGGTATTATTACCGAAGTCAGAAGTAGGTGAATATGGAGCGGCAGCAGGGAAATCAACTCCTCTAGCAACTTGCCAGAATTCCATCAAAAACAAAGAATCACCAAATGTGGCAAGAGAAAAACATAATAACCATAAACACTTTCCCTCAAGCCTTTCATTCTAGGCACCAAGAGCCAAGGCAGGAATTTGGCTACTTACGTCCGGGTTAAACTACTATCTAATGACACACCTGGTTCCATATTTGTATCACTTTGTCCCAAGGCAACAAACACCCTTGAGAACAGGGACCCTGACTGTCTCCTTTAATTTCTTTTTTTTGGAGGGGGCATTGGGTGGGTCATGCACACCTGGGCTTTGAAAGTATTTAAGTTGAAGAAGGTGACAAATGGCTCTCAGCAGAAAAATTGGGTTCCCAAGCCAAGAACAATGTCCTCACTAGGGCAGCACTTAAGGTCCTATCAGACTGGATACATATGTTCTCCTTGAGAACTATTTCTGTCTTTTTAGAATGTCTCACTTGGGAAAAGTAATGGCTGAAAAAGATGTCTTACTCTGTGAAGATGCCTCTCGGAAGAAGAGGGCCGAGGACATGGAGCCCTAGAAAAGAAAACCAGGTGGTAACTAAATTCCCACCCCCACCTTCCTAGGCCTGCATGCTTTAGTCATGCCCAGAACCATCCATGAAGGTGGACCTCACCAGTGACAGCAGCTTCTCACCTGGGATCAAAGCTTTCAGAATACAGAATGGGAAGTTTTCTAGTGTTCTGGAATTTGGGGCCATGTGTAAAAGCTGAAAACGGTGCTGATAAATATTCCATCTCCTGGAGAAGGATGCCAGGAATACCCTTGCAGGACTTTCCAAAAGACAGGAGACTCACCTGATTACCTATCTCTACTGCCCACTTACCTCTGAAATCAGAAATTAGAAAATGCACAGAGGAGTCAGCAGGGAGCTGTCCACACAGCAGGATGCTGGGGGTGTTCTCTCCCCTCTGATGTGACAGGGATTAGAGGACCCTGGGAGGAAGGACCTAGAAGTTTACTGAGTGAGGGAGCTCAGGCCCTAGTGCTGCTATGAATCCAAGAGAAACTTGATGTTAGAGTTCCTGGAACACACTGATTTGAAGGTCCTAGAGCTTGGAAGCACTCATAAACAGAAAAATCTAGAACCTGCTGAATTTGGAAGATCTGGAAGGCGGGAAGCTGGTTAGAAGCTCCCCACCCCACCCCAAATGGCAGGCTAAGGAGAGGATGGAGTGGGAATGGTGTTCACTCCCACCATTTGGCCCACTGGAGGATGCACGTAAGTCTTGTAGCTGGTACCCACGCCCAAGCATCTAGAATGAACCCACTGGAGAAAACTGCCGCCTGAGGGTAGGGGACTTCATTAGTAAGAGGCTAGGAGACTACAAGGGAGAAGGAGGTGGGGGGAGTTTGTTGCAAGAGGTCAACCTGAAAACTCATGCTTTTGTCAAGGAACTCAAAGTGCACCCCCATGAAAAATGTCTCCAGCCAGTGTTAGCTGAGGGAGCACTGTGACAACGCCAGGTTCCTAACACCTCATTCCTTCTACCTCCAATCCCCCTTGTCCCTGCCTGGGCCACAAAGGAGCCACAGGACTTTAGGAGGCAAAAAAAAGAGCAAAAGAAGACGCTGTGTCTGCTGTCAGTCTCCACTTTGGGTCAGGTCTGAGCTGGGCCAGACTGCAGCTCTGAATTGGGTGTGAGGGTCAACTTCTCAACGGGTCCAGATTCCTAGGAGCTGAAGGTGACCAGAAAGCTATGGGATCTGCCTCATATAGGATTAGGGTGGGAAAGGAAACTCTGATCACTGGTTAAAGATAATACAAGCAAGGAAAGGGAAAAATAAAGCTGTTCATCTTATATCCCATGTGTGCTTCGGCCTGTTCTACATACAAATTGTGCATTCCCCAGTAGTCAAGGACTTTGGAAGCAAAGAGACCTGGAATGGAAATCCAGCTCTGGCAGGCTAGGTAAGCACTGCGTTTCACTGTTGTCATCTGCAGAATGGGTAGGTTGGCAGTACCCACACTCCTGGGTTGCCGTGAGGCCTGGAGGAGCATGTGTGCAGCTATATACATTCAGCATCTGTTCTCATGGTGCAATCATCTCACAAAACCTGCATTTCCTCTTCCCCTTAACGAACAGGCGAGGCCCATCAGCAGCCGCCTGGCGAAGGCATTTTGGTCCCTGTGGGTCCATCATCATCATCATCATCCTATTACCATTACCATTATTATAGTTATTATTCAGCTTTTAACTATGGAAAGGTGTGATGTGTCCATTCTCTCCCCTACTCTCAGGGCTCCTGCTCACCCAGAAGGGCAGGGATTACCTGCATTTTACAGATCACAGAATACCCGGGAGCCCGGGGGACCTTCAAGACCGTTTGAGGCAAATACTTCACTTTCTACACAGGATGCTCAGGCTCAGCGTGGGCCTCTGCTTTGCACACAGCCACACAGCTGAACGCTGTCCAATTAACTGCACAGTGGGACTCTTCCGTTCTCAGGTCCTTACAGCTCGCAGAGCTTCTCTGAACCTAAACCTCCATTCACAGGCTTGTCTTCCTGATTATCCTCTCTTGGGTCATCAATGAGCAAAAAGAACCAGGACGGCATGGGAGGACAAGGTGTGCACTGGAGGGGAAAGACTGTAAAAGTAGAGAATTGTTGTGAAAATAAATAATAAATATTAATAATAATAAATCATTGTCATGTACATTGTAAAAGGGACCAGAGAGAGGCTTTCCTCCTATAACTTGCTGACATCCTGGGATGTTCTCATGGAGGTTGAGGGATTTTGAGTCAGTTCTGAGTATTTCCTTACTTTGCTGAAAAAAATATTAAAAATTAAGAATAAAAAGAAATCAGGTTTCAGTATTTAAACTGTTGCCCATACAAGTTCCAGAAAATCCCAGCTTTCCCTGGAATCCTTTTTTAAAAATAAGGAAACAGAAACTCTATTTGTCATCACCTGAGATTAGTGCACAAAGTCATGGCTATGCACAGGGATGAAAAACAAACAGAAGCAAAATCATTTCATATTTAGATTGTTATTATTAGAAAGTAGAGTAAGACTTTGGAGACCCAATAAAATATTCAAGTGGTGTCCTTTTAATAGACTGTTAACTAGAGGCACTTTATCCCTGGCCAGGACTCAAACTAAAGAGCTTCAAGATAAAAAACAAAATCAAACCAGAACCAACTTTAAGTTCCAGAGTTTGACTCACTTGAGATCCTGAATTTAATGATGTCAGATTTTAGCATTCAACTCTTGCTACAGGACAAGGATTTCTCCTTATCTGTGGGATAAAATGGTGCAGGAGAATAGCTGTCCTATCCAAACGAGAGGGAAAGAAAGGACACAAGAGGAGAGAGAGCTGATTCTCCCAGGTTAACAAGCCTTTGACACAAGCCTTCAACCCATGTGGCCTCAGCCTTGGACACGTAGATTCCTTCAGGGGAAGAACAGTTTGGAGACATATGGTGGTTGCTGACTTTACACAGGACAGATATTTCCAGTTTGCTAGGGTTCCTGTCCCTCCACAGAGTCTAAACATCAATTGCTACCTGTTGTCACTTTGGAATTGACCTGTGCCCTCAGGTGACCAGCCTAGTCTTTGCTGTGGGCCCTTCAGTTTGCAACCCATCAATTAAAAAAAAAAAAAAATCGGGGCGCCTGGGTGGCTCAATTGGTTAAGCGACTGCCTTCAGCTCAGGTCATGATCTCGGAGACCTGGGATCGAGCCCCACATCGGGTTCCCTGCTCGGCGGGAAGCCTGCTTCCTCCCTCTCTCGCTCCCCCTGCTTGTGTTCCCTCTCTGGCTGTGTTTTTCTCTGTCAAATAAATAAAACCTTTAAAAAAAATCTAGAGTCTCCTTATGTTATTATTTTTTTTAGTAGAAGTTGGCCTAGAGTCTTAAGGTCTTTAAGATGTAAAGGGTTTGGGTATTTGAACACCGTTCCTTGGCCAGAAAGGCCACCTCATACTTAGTGACAGTAATGTCAATCTAACAAGAGCGTAGAGTTGAATGTTGACTTCCTTCCATCATCTGTGCTGTTCAGTGTAGTCAGATTCCAAATCAGACCCTTATGGCTTGACAAATATCGACTGTCCACAGCCCGTGGTTGTTTTTTTTTGGGGGGGGGGGTTTTTGGTTGTTGTTGTTTTGTTTTTTTAAGTTAAAACCAAGTCACCAAGTTCTTTCTTAGCAGGTCATGGCAAAAAGCACAGGTGCGGGGTCACTATACGAAAGGGTAGAGAAGGACCAAAACACAATGTGAAATCTACAAACACACTGGGCTAAGACTTCCCAAGAATTAGTTTTAAAAAGCACATTCTGACTTCTGAAATTCTAGGCTGCCATTCACCAAAAAGCAATATGAGGTCACAAGATAAATCCTGGCGGGGGCGATGTTCATGCAGGTACAATGTATTTGCCACTCAATGGCAAAAGGGGATCTCGATGTTAGATAATTCATATCTCAAATCACTAAAAATGAATTCTTTTAAAGGTTATCTGTGCTTAAATATTTAACCTTGAGCCAGACTTTTCCATAACAGCTCATGCCCCTGCTTAGGTCAGCTGCTCCCTTTGCTGTCTCGATGGCCACGATGGAAACATCACAAGCCAGAGCAGACTGAGACCTGCTATTTTAAGTGAAGGCTCTTGCTGTCTTTGGAAAACAATACTGTGCAACACACAAGTCTCAGTGGGCTGTTATAGCAACAGGTTATCAGCCTTCATCCAAAGTGGAAGGCAGGCCTGGCAGCAAGCCTTTTCCCAAGTCCTCTGAATCCTGTGTGTCACATATACTTAAAGAATTTCAGTTACATTGCTCATAATTTTTATAAATATAGATGATTTACACATTTGAAACTTCCAATTCTAACTTCTAAACCAGTACTCACAGGATTCTGTTAGGAGTTATGAATTCTCAAAGTCAAGAAGTCCTCTCCTTCAACTAGGAGTGTGTGTGTGTGTGTGTGTGTGTGTGTGTGTCTGCCATATTCATGACCTGGATCTGGATGGAAGATTGAAAGAAGCCAGATTGCTTGCCTTTCTTGTCCATTAACTGACTATGAAATCACGAAATAGGAACCTCATGGCTAATGCTGTTAGGCAGGATGATAAATATCAGAGAAACAGAAGACAGTCTGTCATGAACTTGGTACCAACCCTGACCTGCACCCCAAAAGTACTGAATGGACAGTCTGAGATCTCTGCCATTTGCCTTTGGATGATGGTTCTGAATGGCCCATGTTTATGCCACAGCACTCAGCACTGGACTTAAGAGTGGTTCCAACGGGACTTATTTCCCACTGGGTCTCCCATAACCTGTTTGCAACACAGTGAATGATACCGGGCCTTACATACACTGAGGATGCCAGATACTTGAGCCTACGCATTTACGGAACAGAATGTGTACTTTGGAAAGGATACTGAAAACTGATTAGAAGTTGGGAACATTAACATTTGCTTAAAGAAAGTGCCCACTGCCTTGCCTAAGAATCTCCTGAACAACTACGCTTCCATTTTCTGAACCACAAATAAAAATTCTAACATGCTGGGGCACCTGGGTGGTTCAGTCAGTTGAGTGTCTGATTCTTGATTTCAGCCCAGGTCATGATCTCAGGGTTGTGGGATCAAGCCCTGCACTGGACTCTGCGCTCAGCACGAAGTCAACTTGTCCCTTTCCCTCAGCTTCTTCTCCTGCTCTCTCTTTCCCAAATAAATTATAAATGAAAACTATAACACGGTTGTATTTCCTGGAGATGTGAGGAGATTCTTCGGTAGCAAATAAAAAGATATTATTATAAAACATTAGCACTATTTCATAATCTGCTCTCATTTTCAGGTTAAAGGTCCTATCAAGGAGAACTCCATTTGTGTGTGCAAGCATGTCCACGTGCATGTTTCCAGAACCATAATTAAAAAATGGAGGCGGGCTACATTCATGGAATAAACCACCATCCTGACAACTACAGTCACAACTGCCAAATTCCCAACTAACAATTTCAAAAGCCCAGCTGGTAGAGGACAGGCCTAAAAGTTCACAGCTTTTCGGGCCCTTCCCCTACACTGTCAGTCTGAATTTGCTTCACGTGGTTGCTCAGCATCATTTCTGATGATGCACACATCACAGGGATTCACCAGAGACCAAAAGAAAGATTCCCTTTTGACTGAAAATGCCACCAGGACAAAAGAGGAAGCTGGGGAGTCACGGAAACAAAGCCCAACAGCACCTGATCATGGGATGCTCTTGGAAAAGAGGTCACATGGCAGCCTCAAGGAGCCCGATTTCCACCCCGCATGGGTGAGGAGTTCCAGCCATAGCCTCGGTGGACTGGGCATCCTTGCCACGGGGCCTCCCCCAGGACAGAGTGAATGACTACGCACCTAGCACACGGCTCCACCCACACATCTCTGTGGGCTTGGAACAGCTCTCCATTCTGCTTACGGTGTAGAGTCCAGACGTGCCTTGTAGACATTGCTTGATCCCTGAGCTATCCCTCAGAAGGGCACCTGCTAACTGTATGTGTGTAAGAAGACAGAACTAATGTATCTGAAGTTCAAAACTTGAGTCCTCCAGACTATGGACACTCTGCTGGACAGGGTGGAGAAAACTGGGGGTCAGTCTTCCCCCAGCAGGACTAAGTAGTCCTCTGCTCAAGTTATGGCCACCAGCGGAGGAGGAAAACAGATAGAGAAGAAGAAGGAGGGAAGAGTAGGAGAGCGAGCAGGTGCCCCAGATGAAGGCTGCCACCTGGGGCCATTCAGTGGCATCCATGCCACAGCCTGCCACACTGCGGACATTAGTGGACGCCAACCCAACAGTTTCTGGGGGGAGATTCAGAAAATTGGAAGCTACTGCTTTTGAGATCTGGGCTGGCCCTTAGCAAACCTCTCTTAAAACTGTACCAGGACCCATGTGAATTAAAAACAAGGGCTCAGACAAATACCTGTCCATGTGTGTGCACACACCAGCACCATTCATAACAGCCAAGAAATGGACATGACCTAAAGGTTCATTTACAGATGACTGGATCAACAAATTATGTTTTATCCACATAATGGAATATTATTCAGCCATAAAAAGGAATGGAGTACTGCTATATGCTACAACCTGTGTGAACCTTGAAAACATTATGCTAAGTAGGAAAAGAGGACACAAAGGTCCACTTACATATTCCTTTTATATGAAATATTCAGAATCCTGCATATTCTGAACATAGAATATTTTAGGAATTTCTGAACATAGAAATTGGACAGCACAAATGGACAGGAGATTGGTAGCTGCCAGGGGCTGGGAGGAGGGAAGAGGGAGTAGCTGCTTTATGGGCTTGGGGTGATGAAAATGTTTTGGAACTAGATAGAGGTTGTGGTCGTTCAACCTCGTGAATGTACTAGAATGTTCACATTAAAATGGTTTGTTTTGTTATGTGAACTGCACTTCAGTGAAAAATGTACCAAGAAGGGTTGTGCTTGTACTGGTTTCCCTAATTTAGTTGTAAACTTTAACCTGGTCAAGAGTTCTATGATAAATCTTTAACCGGCTATGGTCGCTCACATGCATCTGCTCTTGCCAAAGGGGAAATCACACTTGAACTTGATGTCAGTTTCTCAGGTTCTATACTCATTAGCAGACATCGGCTCATTTACTCCCTTCCAGAGAGAGGAAGAATAAGAGAAGGGGTCGAATGTTTGTTTCAGGACTTTCATCATGTGACCAAGCCCTTAATATGCACACACTGAAGGTCACAGATTGGGCAAAGTGCACCGAGACTTTAGTCTGGAATAGGCCTTTCATTTTACTTTGTAAAGTTAGCATTATTTAATTTATTTATTTTTAAAGATTTTTTTCATTTATTCGACAGATAGAGAGAGAGCACAAATAGGGGGAGCTTCAGGCAGAGGGAGAGGGAGAGGCAGGCTCCCCACTGAGCACAGAGCCCAATGCAGGGCTCAATCCCAGGACCCTGGAGCCGAAGGCAGATGCTTAACCTGAGCCCCCCAGGTGCCTAACATTATTTCATTTTTTGATCTACTTTTGTTTCAAATAGGTAATTCATATATACAGAGTTAATTTTTTTTCATATAGTAAAAATAATTTCCTTCTCTTCCTCCCTGCTGGAGACAGGTACTAGAAGTAATAGCAGTTTCTCAAATATCCTTCTGGGACAATCTTTAGGCTATTCAACTCTTGATATACACAGTTAGCTTTTTACTGCTACTGAAAAACTAAAACTCAATTGAAGAATGCTGGTCCAATCATTGTTAGAAAGTGTGGGTCTTATTATGTAAGAGGCATATCTAGGGAAACAAAGCAAATAACAAAATGTCATTAACTTTCCATTCACTAAGGCACTTTTTGTATTTTTGTATTCACTTTTACTTTCTTCCCCATAAATCATACCCATTCTCTATTAAAACAGAAACTTTTCTTCCTTTCTTACAACCAAGATGATCAAGTTTCTGATGAAGCGGAAAGATGCATCACTCTGGGATCTTTATATCTGACTCATCATGGTATGGATTTCAGTCTGAAAAAAATCTGAATATTAATGTTTCTCTGCAACGGCCCTCTGGCTAGTCTATAAATTCCAAACCCTCTCAACACCCTACTCCATGGCCAGTGCCACAGGATTGGAACTGACACACTAGGTTAGACCCCTGCCCCTCCAGGCCAGGGCTCACACCTGAGATGTATAGAAAGGTGAGCCCTCCTTCTAGCTTCACCCTTCAAGTTGGGGAAACACCTTCCTTGGCACTTCAACTTAAAACAAAACAAAACAGGGGGCGCCTGGGTGGCTCAAAGTAGCTAATAGTCTGGCAGGAGAGATAAACATGCAGAGAAGCAGCACAAGTACAGGGTAATCATTGCCTTACTAGAAATGCAAAGCACAGCTCTGGGCAAGACATCTTTGCACAGGCCCTGCTGCCAAGTGGCCCCAGGTAATTCAAGGCTTCCCGTCTTCTGGGTGACATTCAAAGCAATAAATGATTTTTGAAAAGAAGATACGTGAACAGAACGCTATGGGAAGATGTTGTGTGAAAGTGTACACATCTATAGCACTTAGCAAAATCCAGAAGAATGTTCACGAAAATATTCATAGAGATGCTCTCTTGGTGATGAGATTTCATGTGATTTTTATCTCCTTTGAACTTTTCTGTAATATTTGCATTATTTTATAGTGAACACCTAGATCCATTAAAAAGAGAAGATTGTTATTAGGCTATTTAGAGAAAGAGATGGCTTTGATTTAACTTCCAGAATGCTAATACAGGGCTTTCTGTGTTAGACCTTGTGAAAGAGAGAGAAAATAAGGTCCCGATATTAATGACATCATTATCTTGGTGGTAGAGGTGGGCACACCTCTACACAGCTAAAATGGAATAGGTTATGTACCAGTGTTCATTTCTCACTTGTGACAACTGTCTCACAGTTATGTTAACTATAAAATAAAGTTATAGTTATGTTAACTATAGAACAAAGAATTGAGCTGGTGGCTGGAACATCATTGACACTCAAAGAAATATTTGTGGAATGAATGAATGAATGACATCCTGGAGTCTTTCTTGGACATTCAGATTCTTCATCTTTTCTCTCTGCTATTACCTCTGCCCACAATTAATGATCTCTCCAAGCCTGATCCCTGATCCCAAGTCATTGATTTTGCTTCGCAGTACCACCATTACTACCTTAATCTTTCTTGACCATGGCTTTCATCTGGTCATCCAGCAGGTTAAAAGCTATCCTCAGAAGCTCCAGGTTGCCAAACTCCTTAAGATCTCCCAAGCCCTGGTCTTATCACTCTATCTTTCCAGGTTCATGTCTTAGGACACAGAAAAACAAGGCCCTTGGTTTATTCATGTTTCCCCTGCACCACTTCTCCGAGAACCCTCTCCACATTTAGATTGCCCTCTCTTGCAGTATCTCATTCATCATAACCCTTGGAAGTAGTTATTTTCCAATTTTTAGATGAGGGCAGTAAGATTCTAGAACATCAGATAACTTGTCTGAGGCTCCCTGGCCAGGAAGAGGGAGGGTCAGGGCTCTGACCTGGGCTTTCTGACATGTGCAGGCTATCTTAACCACATTGCTATGCCTTCTTTTTTTGTTTCTTTCAGGTTCTAAATATCTCTAAGCTCAAGTTCTAGTCTTGTAACTTTCATAAAGAATAATGGTTACTGTATGGAGGAGTTTATTAGACATCATGAATCTTTCAAACATATTACTGATACAAATCCCCACAACAACCCACTGAAAAATGAACTATTATTGTTTCCCATTTTGTAGGCAAAGAAATGGAGGCAGAGATGCAGTTCTCAAGGCCATGGAGCCTGTGCATGGTAGAATTGGGATCTGAACAGGCTGCAGCCTGTCTGAAGCCCACACATTCTCCCCTACAGCAAGAAAGTGTCTAAACAAGGAGGAGCAGATCTAGTGTTGGAGACCCTGCCCTAAAACCCATCACCACGAGTCAAACTCCAACAACCCATGGACTCTAATGTCTGGATATGTTTTGCCTTCATTGGTTTTTACACTGGTAGAAAACATCAAAGGAACAGATAAAGACAGCTATCACGAACAGCAGAGTGAAAAAAGCTGAGACACAGCAAGTAGTGATGATCTTACACACACTCAAAAATTAATGCCTGAACAAGTTATTTTTAAAATACTAAATATTTTTCAGATATTTAAATATTCAGTATATATTTTTAAATAAGTATAAATAAGTATACAGACATACACATACGTCCTCCCTTAATCCTACAAGGTAATTAACACCATCCCATTTTAAGGGTAAGGCAACAGAGGCTGGACAGGTAAAGAGAATGGCAGCAAGCGGCAGAGCTAGAGCCTGATCTGGGCAATCAGAAAACAGCACCAGATTGTCACCACCACCACCCCCCCCCCACTGTTAGGTATCTCAGCAGACAAATCCCACTCACGCCGCAGATGATTTTTTGGGAGGGAATATAAAGATAAAAATCAAAATCATCTTGCAACTATAAAAAGAAACAAAATAATAGAGAAGCTCTTCCTCCCCTTTGAAAGCATGCACATGATTCTTTACCTGAAATGATTTAAATTCAGGCCAAGTCGAGCATTTGCCCTGATACCTGTAGGAGTTCCAGCTGCAGCTGGATAATGACAATGCTGTGCAGAGGGGGAGGAGGTAGGAAGATGGGTTTGCATGTATTTGTGTGGGGGTGGTCACCGTGTCAATCCACCAAACCCACACGCCATCACACACTACTCAGACACCCTTTGAAATGGAAAGGGTGATTGTAGACAGCAGCCCACTCCTGCTCAGGAGCCTGAAATAGACAGAAGCCATGCAGGAAATGACAATCCAAACCCCGATTCCCTACCCTGTAGGTTGCTACACACATATTCTGCCCTCACGGGGCTCCTTATCCCATGGGAATCCAGGTCAACTCTGGCAAAGACTGGAGAACTGAGCTTTAGAGGAGTGCCCATGACCTTCTGGTTGGGCACTCAGAAAACAGCACCAGATTGTCACCACCACCACCCCCCCCCTTCTGGTCTTCTGGATGTCAATTTTTATTTTTAAAGTATGGATCAGCTGGACATAGGCAATTGATTTTTTTTATAGTAAAAGCAGTTTAATTAATGTTCATTACAACCCTCTGCAGTAGTTTTTACTATCATTTCTATGTTACAGAAGGTTTATTGCTTATTGAATTCAAATTGTATCAGACCGGATGCAGCAAGAGTTTTAACGAACTCAGGGGCAGTCATCTTTAGTGGAAGCAGTTTTTAGGAATAACTTCCCCATGGTTTCCATTCTTCAAACTTGGTAACGAAAGGAAGGCAGTGCGGTATGTAGAAAGCGCACAGCCCTCAGAGGCAGGACACGCAGGTAAATGTGCTGATGAGTCAGGGCACCACCCGAGGCTCTGCAGACAGTAACGCTCACTTTGTGAAACAGACATCAGGGAGGCCAATACGGCATCCGGAGCCAGACAGCCTGGGTCTGTAACTCAGCTCCACTGCTTACCATCTGTGTACTCTGGAGCAAATTAACCTCTATGGCCCTTTGTTTCTTCTTCTGTAAGAAGGAGATAGGTTTGGTACCAATCTAGTGGCTGGTTATGTGAATTAAGTGAATTAAATTCATGGAGCAGTTATACAGGAGAGCTTGAAGAAGAAGACAGAATAAATACAAAGGTTAAAGGAATGACTGTAAGGTAGAAGGAAGCACTGCCACAACCCAGGCACGCCCCAGGAGTCCTCTCTAAACCACAGCGGTACAGATGGTGGGAGCTCCCGATCGACTGTAGGAGAAACCACACCTGTATCCAGGAAGCTCAAGCAGATACTGTTTTGTGCAAATTCTCATCGCAACATTGACTTAAATCTGTCGACCACCCTTTTGGTCTTCTCTTCCTCTCACACTGTCTCTCACCTCCTAGGCAGTGAAGATGGGAAACTAGCCACGAAACATGAAATAAAATTGCAGTTCAGAAGAGCAAATTTGTTTTTGAAAGGACATTCCAAAGGAGAAAGAGGACGTTGACTCTCTGATACATTCCACTGACTCTGTGAACAGTATCAAAGAAGCATTTCATTTTTTGCTTTGATTTAGGGTGATATGCCAAGTTTCAGACATTTTTAAAATAAGAATCAAAGTCACATCAAGGTGGTTTTCATGTATAAGGTGATTCTCACAGAATCACAAGTAATAACCAAGTGTCTTCTAATTATGCTTTAGGGAATTTCAGTAACTTGCTGAGAATTCCCTTGTTCTAGTATTTGTGTGCCTGCCCAACTCGAATATCCATCTATAAGAGCTCTTTTTTAACACTGCACATGCCCCATAAATGTTATCTGAGTAATGATCTAAAGAGACAAGAACTTGCTGAAAATAAAACTGTTCCGACCAAAGCAGTTGCACAGAAAAGAGCTCTCATCCAAGGAGAAAATACGATTTGGTCCAACAGTGTGCACACATGCAATTACATCTAGCACTAGAGGTATCATGGATTTGGGTAAGATACATCTTTACACTTAAAATTTTTATTTCTTCCTTATGTGTATAACATGGATGTCATATAAAATGGAAAATACAGATAAAGCAGAAACATGTTTAACACAAATTGGAATAATCATTTCGGTAATGCTGTAAGGAGAAAACCCATTCCCAAAATGTATGGGTGACAGGACAGGAAGCCTTTAAAAATATCTACTTCTGATTCTTAAACCAAACAACGAAGAGTATGAGATGAAACAAAACAGAGCTCAAAACTCTAAAGACCTGCCTCTAATCCTGTCTTATTAGGGAACAGCTTCTGTGACCTTAAGTATACCCGTGGGTCCTAATGTCCTCACGTATCAAGGAAGTTATGGGTGCTGGGCTGGCTCTGTCAGCAGAGCATGTGACTCTTGATCTCAGGGTTGTGAGCTCAAGTCCCACGTTGGGTGTAGAGTTTACTTAAGAAAAAAAAAGACAGTTGGACTAAAGGACTCTACAGAATTTGAGGACATGATCATTTCTATTATAGGCCTCTGGACAGGAGCCCCTATGAGCAACTGTCATTCTTTCCTGGGATTCACAAAATCCTCTTTTTCTTAACTAGATTGAAAAACTCCTCCAAAGTTTTTGGTAATGTACTCTCAAAATAGGCCTTCCCCCACCGTGGGGTGACTATTCCCACCCCAGCTCACCTCCCCAGTGAGCTGCTTGGGGAAGGGTAGGTAAGAAGCATGAAGCCCTCCTAAGGGTCTAGGACTGGGCCTTGCTTTGTAGCTCTTGTCCTATTCAGGCTGCTGGAATTTATCAACAGGACATAGAAATTCACATGCTAAGGATGCAGTCGTGTTGAATAAGGCACACTAATACAGCTCTTTTCCTCCTTTCTCCCAATGGTCAAATCAAATTTCTGGGCAAATGCTTTGGTCAGAACATACTTTTTGAAAAAAGGTATAAGGATTCTTCTTTTTTAACAAAAAGATTTGGAATCACTGCTATGGATTGCACAGAATTCCTCTACACCAGAAGTGGCTTATTCTAAGTTACTGAGACTGCAGGGGCTCTATGAAATTTATTACAGATCTCCCAAAGACTGGCAAAATCCACAGAAACCAAGGCAAACCTCTGGTCTACTTCCTAATGCCCCCAGGAAGGAAACGGAAGTGGAACTTCACTTCTGGTGCCAGAGATCAGACTACATCTCACTTAAAAGTTAACTGACTTACTCAATGTTAGTTACCAAGAGAAATAGTGCAACTGGAACTAGGAGGGATGTTAGCAGGGGGACAGTCTGGGAGCAAGTTACTTTTCTCTGGATTCCCACAGGTCAGACAAGACCTTGTCATAAAGAATTATAAGTCCCATGCCATATATACATCTTGTTCCCACACTTTCTTCAGATTCTCAAGTGCCACCTTTGAGAGAGGTCTCCCCTGATTGCACCCTATAAATGCAGCACCCTTACCCTGCATTTTCTTCCTATTTTAATTTAGATGATAGATATTTTGGTGTATGCATTTATGGTCAACCTGTTCTGCTAGCACGTAAGCTCCCAGAGGGTGCTGACTCTTTGCTCATGCCTGGATCTCTAGTGGGAATAAACTTCCACATCGCAGGCACTCAGCAAATTATCTGTGCAGTAAGTCAGTGTCAGAAACCCTCCGAGTGAATAAATATTTAAGGATAACAGATAAAAAGAATTAATGGTAAATATAAATCATCACCTTTGCCCTAGGCACAATGCGGACAGCTTTTTTAATACACGGAGCTATGAATCCCTTTACCACCAAATGTCTGCACATCTCAACCACCACGACTAGGGAATGGCCATTTCTCACATCAAGTTTTGTCCTCCTTTTTCCTTCATTTACTCTCAAAATGCAGTTTGATATCCAATTCTATTTACACCTTTTTGATGTCAGGGAGAGGACGCTCCTCACCGCCCGGGTTTTAGTGAAGGCTTCATGTGTTAGAATCACAAATGGCCTTAGACGGGACTACGTTCAGCATTAGCTAACAGCTTCCCAGAAAGGAAGGCCCTTGCTAAGCTACCTTTGAGCTACGAACCACTGTGGACAGGGACAGGCGGCTGGGACACTTACTGCTGGAGCAGGACACTTCTCTAGGGCTGGACGACACTGGCTGGGCACACAGCTGACAAAGGCAGTCTCTCCCATTGAACGTGACTCGGTCTCCAGGTGGAAACGGGCGCCTGGGGACAGAAAGACATTGCCCTCGAGGTTATCCCAGCAATTTAATTTCTTTTCCTTACTCCTTCTGCTTGCTGCCCCACCCCACCCCCGGTGCCAATCCATTTTTTGGAGGAGCACCAGCCAGAATGTCTGAAATGTAGTTTTAACCAAACCAACCCGCTGGATAGAGTCCAAACAAATAAACATGCCTCATTTTGAGAAGGGAGAAGGCACTGCTTCTACCAGCAATCAGACAGTAAAATGGAAAGATTTACCTCTACTCATTAGTGGAGGGATCGTTCTAACAAGTCACCTAGCCAGGTGATTTTCCAAATGGAAAATCCTTCAAGAAGAAATATTTTAAATGCCATAAATTCCTTTTCAAGCTTAAGGCCCCTCCCCAGGAGAACTGATTACCGGTCAAGCATTAACTCCTTCACATCCCTAGACCTATGTGGTATTTGTGTGCCTAATTAGACTTGGTTCTGGACATCTAACTGGGTGAATGGGGTGTTTCAGTGCTGGAGACCCAACTCCTGGTAGCTTCTAAAAACTCAAAAACTATTAGCTTCTTTTCAGAGAGATCAATTCCTTTTGTGTCATTTGTCAATAGCACCTGTGTGTGTTAGCCTTCTCCTCTCCTGCCAGGTCAGCGGGCAGGTAGACTCTCAAAAAGAAAAGTCATTAATAGCAACACATATGACAATCTCCAAGCTTGCTTACTTGGAATGGGTGATTTGCCGATACTCTTCATTAACATGAGCTTCCAAATGTGTGATTCTGTCAGTTAGGAAATGCAAAACTCGCAAGCAAAACATGCCCACACATCTGAGTCAGAAGCAATCACTTGAGAACAAATGCTAGCTCCCTGAGTTTACCGTTGCAGCTTCCATCCCTCCTCTAAGTGGCCCTTCGCCTGCCTGACGGTTGGTAATTAACAGCAGAGCGCGCGCGTGCACACACACAGGTAGTAAATTTAAAACGACACAGTTGTGCTTCACACTGGTCTAAGAGAGTGATAAACTCTTACTCTTCCCCACCCCCTCCTTTTACAAAGGCTGAGCTGAGGCAGTCTCTTCTCCTCTCAGTGGTGCTGTGTCACTTCCACTGTTCAGATAAAGCCCAGAGAGGTAAAGTGAGCTGCCTGGATTGACCAGCTTGGGAGACTGGCCCCTACGCAGGTGCAGGCGGCATCCACCAGTGCAGAGCTTCTCTATCTTTATAAATCAAAATTTGTGGTCTGGTGGATGCCAGTGGGCCTACTACTTCATCCATGAATTCCAAACGAGCCCCTGGCCTGCTCTGCAAGGGGGCATCAGGAGTTAGGGGGCCAGGAGTACAGGCATGGTCTGATCAGGGTGAGGACTAGGTTGAGGCCAGTGAGCACGAGGGACCCGGCATTTAAGGAGGTCCTAACTCAGGTGTAGACCCTGTAGTGCATGCCAGCCTCCTCTCTTGGCTCTGAGCCAAGCCTGTACGTTTACCCTTGAATCCCACCTGGATCCACCAGGGGATGAACCAGAGTCCCTTTCTTGAAACGGGGCCGGATCACTAGAACTTGGGCTTTTGTGGTTTAATAAATGACCCTCTTCTGTTCTTTCTCCCGGGCCGGCCCACTGTGTCCTCCGCCCACATGGCTTCACTTCCCTCTGCCATTTGTGGGAATGTGTGTAATCGAGAGAACTGAGTTGGAGTCAGGAAGCCTGAGTTCAAATCTTAGAAGCCTTGCAGCGTTAGCCTGGGGAAAGTCCCTTAAACTCTGAGACTCAGAGTCACTCAAAATAAGGGCCACTGATTCCTGGCTGACTTCACGGAATTGCTAAGACAGTTAAAGTAGACTCGACCGGAATCCAGCTTGTCCCTTAAAGGAGACCCACTTCGGGTAGGGTGTGCTAGCCCCACCAGTGAGCACCTCTTTGCTGACCCAAACGTCCCGGGACAGGACTATCACTAACAGAGGCTTGTCCTTCATCACTGACTTTAAAACAATGACCTCTCAAGGTCAGGATCAGGAGGGGTCTTAAGAGTTTATCTGGGCCAGGGTCTTCCAACCTGGCTGAGTAGCCCCATACTTGGGAGCCCTCTAGAAATTACCAGATCGGCAGGAGAGTTTAGGGGAAGATGCTAGAAACAGATTACTTGTAAAGAGACTTTCCCTAGAGTAGGAGTCCACTGCTCACCCTGGTTTGCGGAATCACTCGGATCTGGTTGACAGCCTCCTATCTTACAGATGAAGCAACTGCCTTGGAAAAGTTAATTCATTTAGTCCAGGAAGCAGGACTAGAACCTGGGACTCTTGAATGCCAGCCAAGGGCTTTTAAGCAGGCAGTGGGCCACAGCCTGGAAAGGGAGAGGTCAAGAGGAAACTTTCCTTTGGATTAAATACACAAAAGTTTTCAGCTCAATAATCCAGCATATTAAAATTAGGATTTAAAAAGATGTAACTGAGAAATGGGCTAATAACTATAAAATATTATTACAGTAATTTGACCACGAATAGTGCCTCTGGATCGTATATGGTTCATCTGTGAGTACTACCTTGTTAGCTCATTAGATAAAATGAAGTTTACCTATCTAGAGTTTACATCTCTCTGGCCTGGAAACAGGAAATGCTGAAAAACAAAGCAAAATACCTCCTTCTCTGACCTATCATCTTTACAAAGCTACAGCAAAATGGAGCGCACAGCCATCAAAAACACACCAAAACGAATGGGACTGCCCGATGAGGACGGGTCAGTAAAGCTGCTGACCCTTCTTGGTGACTCTCTTTGTTGCAGGAGCAAAGCCACCTTAAGTTCTCTAGTGCGTAGCGTTCGAAACACAGCAATGATGAAGCCACATTTCCCCAATCACACTTGACATACTTCCCCCTTCTTCCCTCTGACTGATCATATTAACCAAGCTGGTTTGTGCAGTTAAGATTTGATCTTGCTAGAGGAGAGAAGGCTAGAGAGCAGGGGTGGGTCAACTTTTCCCCCTGAGAGTTCAGATGAGAAGTATCTTCTTAGACTTTGTGGACCATCCGGCGTCTGCCATGACTGCTCAAATCCGCCACAGTAGCTCAAAGGCAGCCACAGGCAGCCATATGTGAACAAACGGGGTGGCTGTGTCCCAATAAAGCTTTATTTACAAAGATAGGTATTGGAGCTAATTTGGACCACCGGGCAGAGTTTGCCCAGCTCTGCTTCAGAGTACATGAAACTACTTTTAAACACATACATATGAATGTATGCTTCCAAGACGCTTTATCTTTCCAAGCAGTTATGCCATTTCCTCCTAAAGTTTTCATCACTCAGAATGTTTTGAGACCAGAGTTGCTTTCACATTTGGTCTCAAACCACTTAAAATCAGTCCAATTATTTAGTGGAGGACCTTGTGTGTAAAGTTTCCCAACTAAACTACTTTTTGACTGGGGCTGATAAAACAATAGGGATTTTTTTTTTTTTTAAATCTAAGGGTGCCTCAGAAAAAGAATACTTCAAGACAGTACAACTCAGGGAAAAGGTGCACCTCCCAGGCTGTAGGAGCAGAAGCCAGCACTTCTCTGTTGGGGAAGGTCCCACTTACTTGCAGATGGTACAGGCAAAGCAGTTGGGATGATAGGTCTTGCCCAGGGCAGTGACTACCTCTCCTTCCACGAACTCCCCACAGCCGTGGCAGCGTGTCCCGTACATCCTCTGGTAGTCCAGGGTGCAGAGATACTCCCCGTTCTTTATGAAGAAGCCCCCTTGGGCCAGGTCACAGCCGCATACTGTGGAAAGACAAGTCCATGTCTGGTCAACATCTGTGAAGCTTCTGGGCTAGTAGCCGCCCGCCCCTGCCTGCTGGGAATTTACCCCCTGATGTCAGTGGCTGGGGGTTAGGGGAGGGGACTGGTACAAAGAGCTATTTATTGTTGGGCTCTGAGTGCTCTCTTGCCTCCCTTCCCATCTGTTCCCCTCCTTTCGGGAGCGATGCAATATCTCATGCAAGTAAAATGCATTGGCTGGAGCTCAGTGACTTTTGTGGTATGTCTAAGATTCAGAGATAATCAGTCTTTGATGGAAAGATGCCCTTGGTTCGTGCTGTCTCAATTAGGAGCAAAGGTATTCCTGGCAGCATGATTTAGGAAAGGTATCCAGCGTTTGCCCGAACAACTGCTTGGTTTGGGCCAAGACTGTTACTGAGCTGAGTGATAAATTCCCACCATACCAAAAGCAGTAGCTGACATGTCCAATGTCCACTTGTTCCCACTCTGGAAACACTTTTCTGAAGCTATGAAAAATTCAGACACTTCATTTTCTCAGTGGGAAGCAAATAGGATGAGCCACTTATTTATATATTACAGGGAGAGAGAAAAATGAACAGACAAAAGAGGAAAGAAAAGGTAATGTGTCCAAGATAAAACTGTCATTCCAGACCTCAGTACAGCCAGAGGGAACACCTTGCTGTGTCTGGATTTTGGAATCTGTTTTGAAACCGCGCAGCTGTGGATTATGGAGATACTGCAAAGGTCCCAGCGTGTCAGGGGCTTGGGCGTGGCCTACGTGTTCAGACAAGACCAGAGGAGGGCACAGCAGCTTGTCCAAAAATAAAGCCTAAGGCAGACCTTGAGAGTAAAGTGTTTCCATTTCCAAAACACTGGGAAGGGGCAGCCACAGCTGGGAACCTCCAGTCTTGACCTCTTGATGCCCAAGCTTGGGTGACTCCTATACAACTAAGGGCCTTAGACAAAGCATCCCGGATCCTTCCTGATTCTTCCTGCAAGCAGCTGGAATAGGCCCCCAGTGGGCAGGGGGAAGGTGAGCTCCACCACTAACTTGCCTTCCTAAGAATCCCACTGGAACACCTCCAGTGCTCTTCTCATTAGTTCCCATGACTCGTCAATGCCTGTGGAGTACTGGGCGCCCGGCACGGTAAGGTAGTGACTGCCTACTTTGACAATGTTCCCACCCTCGGCTGCCAGTCTTCCCCACTGCAAGCCATTAGGGAAATTCAAGGTGACACCGAAACTACAAATAAGTCTTCCACTGCATCAGCCTTTGTTTATATCAACACTCCACAGTGATGACCTCCTTCTTTGCAATTTATAATCAGGTAACCCAAGATGATGGCCTGAGTCCATCATGCCTGAAAATGACCACCCTATAAATACGACTCCGATCACATTACCTGGAAAACAGCTCATTCACCACCTGCTGCCTCCTCTAACCTGCCAGTGTCCCCACTGTGCACACAACTGTTTCTTCCTGAACAAAGAGGTCCTGCCAGTCGGGGGACCTCAGGTATGGACTGACCGCACTCTGACTGCAAATTTCTTCAACAGCAACAAACACAATCCTGGGGTGGGGGGCAGGTCACAGAAGACCTCAGAGAACGCATCTTATTTCCCCACAAGATGACAAAGCACTTTCTGGTAAGAGTCCCCATCTTGACTTCTTCGGATTCTTCTTCAGGAAACTTTAACCATGGTGTCTAGAGTATGACTAAGAACACAGCATGTGGGGGCGCCTGGGTGGCTCAGTTGGTTAAGTGACTGCCTTCGGCGCAGGTCATGATCCTGGAGACCCGGGATCGAGTCCCACATCAGGCTTCCTGCTCGGCGGGAAGCCTGCTTCTCCCTCTCTCACTCCCCCTGCTTCTGCTCCCTCTCTGGCTGTGTTTCTCTCTGTCAAATAAAAAAAAAACAAAAAAACACACAGCATGTGAATTAAGTTGAATCCAGAGTCAGACTTGGCAGGCTCCCCGGGATGTCACTCCTCAGTGACATCAGCAGTTTTGATGACTCTGTTGCTTTTTCCAAACACGGGTATTTCTCAAAGCCATGAGAAGGGGCGAAATCATGCATCTGGACTACTAGTAATCGCCTTTATTTCTCCCTCCAATCACCCTGAGTATGTTTAAAAATTCACAGATCCCTTATAAAGCGATCAGGTGGCAACAGGGTCATCTTTAGGCTAAAGGAGATTGTGGAGACAGTGTCAGAGCTCACTATGAGTGCTCAGAGACTCCCTGTTTTTCCTGCTTCCACTGGTGCCTCTGTGCAGATGTTCTGCTTCCCACGGGACTGTGACACTGACATATCCTCTCCTTTAAGTCCTGGTTTATATAAACTGAATATAGTCTTTCAAGCGACCTTGAAATTTCTATTGAGAGTTGTCAAACTACAATTGAACTCTGCCCCTCTGAGATTTCATTTGGCCTAGGCCATAAATTCAAAGCAGTGGCCCAAATTGGCTTTATCAAGTTATAAGATTGATATAGAAGGAAACCTGCATTTGTAGAACATCTCAGAGGCAGGGCTCATTAAAGTTCTTTACTCACCATTCTTCCTCCTTCTTGGATCACAGTGTCTCAGTCTCCTTAGCCAGACTCTTAAACACAAGTAACTTCCATGAACACTACTTCCTTCCTCTAGAATAAGGCTACCTTGGGGACACATCTCGCTTATTCCCAGAGCTTCAACTATAATTTTGTCTATGATCAACTATGATCAACATCTCTACCTGTGACGTCTTTCCCATGCCTTAGACCCTTATTTTTCACCACCCAGTGGGCACAGACATCATGCTTACCTTAAGCCTGGTTTTATTGTATTGTATTGTATCGTATTTTTTTTAGAGACAGTGAGTGTAGACATGAGTCAGGGAGGAGGTAAAGGGAGGAGAGAGGGGGAGAGAGAGAATCTCAAGTAGGTTCCAGGCAAGGAACCCAGCAAGGGGCTTGATCTCATGACTGTGCGATCATGACCTGAGCCAAAACCAAGAGTTGGTCGCTCACGACTGAACCACCCAGGCATCCTACGCCTCTCATTTTACCACTGAGTGTGGGGCATAAACAATGAATCTTGGAACACTGAAAAAATAAAATAAACTATTATATATAAAAAAAGAAAAACCCTATCCTCTTGCTTCTATGCCATCTGTCTATAACCTTGTTCTTCTACTCCCTCTTTTGGTAACATGCCAGCACTATTCATTCTCTGCTCTTGACCAAAATTTTCAACTCGCCCCTACCAACCCGTTTTACCAACAAAACATTCCTTTGAACAATTCCCTCCTCTGTCTTCTTGTTGTCACCACTGAGATCCTAGCCTTCAACCTTCTGTTCTGTATTATACCATTTTTATAGTAGTAGTGTTTATACTGGTAAAAACAAAACACAACTGGAAATAACTGAATTTCCATCAGTAGGCAACAGTTGAATAAAGTATGGCCCAATCAGTCTATGGAGCTGGTATTAAAAAGAATGGATTCAGTATCTATAATCCAGAGGCCCCTCCTTAATAAATTCCATAAGTGCAAAGAACAAATGTCACAAAAAATTTTAATAATCTCCTTTTTAAAAGAAGGTCTATGTATGTTTTTATGAATAAGGAAAAGTTAACACAAACACAGGATTACTAAGTTAGTTATCTCAGGAAGATGAAGAATTGTTAACTTTTCCTTCATAGCCCTGTGTGTCAGCTCATTTAATGGTTTAAAATTGTGGTAAAATGCCCATAACATAAAACTTGCCATCTTAATCACTTTTCCATGTACAGTTCAGTGGTATTAAGTATTTGCACCACCCTCCCCCCAAAGAACATTTTTCATCTTGCAAAACTGAAACTGTTCCCATTCAACACTAACGCCCCCCACCCATTCTCCCTCCCTCAGCCCCTGGCAAGCACCTCTGTCTCCCTGCATCTGACGACTCCAGGAACCTCATGTAAGTGGAAGGTCTCTCAGATAATAAGATGTTAAGAAAAAGGACCCCAAACTTGTAAACAAGGTAAGGGAGAGGCGTGTGTTCTTCCGATGTCCTGTTGAGTATTAACAGCCCACACGAGGATTACTTCATTACCCAGAGGGCAGTGGCTTTGTGTTTGACAAGCTCTTTACCGTGGGTTAAAGGCCCAGCCTTTAAAGTTAATGGTAACTTATAGATTTTTTTGTCCAGCAGAGATGTAAATGATTCCTGTCAGTTTTTGTTGTCCCATTGGACTGCTAATCAGTTTACACGGGACCTGACATCTTATCCTGACATTCCTTCTCGAATGCCTTTATAACCTATTCATTTGACTCTCCTTTGAACCAGCTTTGCCAGCCTGCTGGCTCCCTCGTTAATGTATTAAATCAATCTTTGATCCATGTTCATTCTATATTTGCGTATCATATATTTAACTTTTGAAAATTATACTTGGACAAAGTGGTTACTCTCTTTAACCAAAACTATCTAAAGGTTTAAAGAATCTTTGGTCAGTTTCATATTAACAGCTTAGCAAATATTTGTAACTGGTGGCACAAAGTAAAACTTCCACATCTAAATGATCCCAAAATCTCCATGGGTGAGGTCAAACTTCAGGAGCATTCATTTAGATTTTTAACTTTGGGAGCTCCGTTTGTCTTCGCTCTACTTGATAGTTAACGTATGCCCAGGAAAAAGCACAGACTCCTTTCATTAAAAAAGGAGAGAGAGAGCTGCCAGTGGAAGAGATTAACTGCTTTCTTCTCAATGATCGATTATTGAAAACATGGCCCACTCAAGGCCTCACTGAACCTTGCCACTGGGCCGTCACCGAGGCATGGCCAAAGTCAGCCACGTGCCTTACTGACGGTACGCTCTTGAACTCACTCGTTGTCTGCAAAGCACTGAACACCACGAACTGGGCAAGTAAGAATATGCATGTTCCAGCAGTGTTACATAAAAGCTGTGAAATTACAAACAGGCATGTTTTAAAATCCTAAATCTTAAAAACAAGAAAACAAAACAAAACAAAACAACAACAAAAAAACCCAGGAGCTGCCTGGGTTGTGAACACAGCATGGAAGAGGAGGGGAACCAAGTATGGAGGTGGCAAATAGGGGTGAAAAGAGAACAGTATTTTAGCAGCACAAACAGGGATGGGGTGGAAACTACTTCTCCAACTTTCTGAAAACAGCAGATAAGATTTTATGTTACAAGATCATTTCAGTGGCCTTCCATCTGCCCATTGGTTCACATTGCCACACTTAGCAGAACAGGTACTTAAAACTCTGCCCGAAGATGGGCATGGGGCTAGAATGCAAACAATGCTTTCTTCTTTTCTATCACTAGACTGAACATCTCCGCGGGGCTACTGTTCGTGTGGGTGTTTTAATCAATTCATGCCAGCAAGAGAGGGAGGGACGCTAAGCAAATGTGATCTAGGTTTTCAATTTGCTTTTGAGTAGCACAAGAACTTTAATTGGGGGCCAGGAGCCTCGGGGGAGGGGGCAGGGAGGGGTCTTCCTTCTTTTTTTTTAGGGCAGGCATGGGGTTTTGGCTCTGGCACTTGGCCAGCTGGTCAACCCACCACAGGCTGTGAGGAGCTTTTCTGAACTTGCACAGGGATGCGGAGGCCCTGCAAGGCTGGTGCCTGGACTGCACCTGCTCACTTCTGGTGATGAGGGCCACGTGCTCCAAAAGTGCTACTTTGCCCTTTGCCTGCCTGGGCCAGCAACTCCCCTGCCTCCTCCTGGGGCATCATGCACTAGAGCTGGGGGTGGGATGGACACAGGGTGGGAAGCTCCCAAGGGCTTCTTGGTGGGTTAGTAGTGTGAATACCAAATACTTCCTATTCTCTGCCTCCATTCTCTATCCAGCTACATCTTAAAAGAATCTTATTTCATCCAAGACATTATTCTATTCATTTCCCCAAATGCTTTCTTCACAGAAAATATAAAGGTTGACTTTGACAGAGGGTCTCCCAAACCACGAAAATTCCATTCCAGTGTAGGCTCTCATTGAATCTGCTTTTGCTCTGAAACGGAGAGCAATGTGTTTGAAAGTATCAGACCCTGAAGCTCAGAAGTACTGGATGCTGTAGCCCAGAACTCGAAATAGTAGAACAGAGACTCAAGCAATAATGCGAGGGGGCAGCTTCTCACCAGAAATAACTATTTGCTGATGCATCATCCTGGAAGCAAACACTGAGCTTCAAAAACATGCTAAAATAGCTTTTCACATTCACTTCTACATGCGCATCAAAATTGGTGTTCATTGCTGAGAAAGAAGATAGTTAGAGGTGCATCTGGAGGGCAGAATGGGCCCCCAACGAAAGGCACTTGAGGGCTTGTATTGAATTCAGAGTTTGAATTTATACTAATAGGTCAAGAGCTTTCATTGGAAAGGACTCACTTCAGAGCCTCTTTTATTATAAAATCTTTGACCACATAGTAAGTTTTGTTTTGTTTTTTTACACTTGTGGATTCCATGCGTAGACAATGTTAACTACAACAAGCTCAAATAACAAAGGTATTACTGAACAATATTTCTCACTCAACATCTACCAAGCATCCGTCTCAATCTCTGCCCCAGCGCTTTACTCCCAACTGAGCCTCCCACACCCCTCCAGGATGGGCACCTTGGCTCACCTCCTACCAACCCCATCTTGCTTCCTTGGCCCCACTTAGGCTCAACCTCCTGATGAAGCTACAGCCTCCTCAGCCCCTCCAGCTCTGCTTCCTTGGGGCTCGGAACAATTACTCACATTTTATTCCTACTTAGTATATGTTGTCTTGTACCTTATACCAACATTGTGATTTTCTCCTTATCTGAATTATAAGCTTACTGAAGACAAAGACCACCTTTCAAGCTATTTTATGTTTCTCACAATATTTAAAGAGATGGCATAATCTTGTCCCTTTCTTTCTATTTCATCCCGCTGGGGTCCAGACAGTGTGGGCAGAGCCAAGTGCCTCTGGCAAGCATAAGGAAAGCATTTCAGCATGACTTAGAGCCAGTAACCTGCCCTCCTTCTGAAAGCACCTAACTGACATCAAGATAGGGATGCCAAAGTAGTGACTCTACCCTCCCCCAACCTCTCAAGTCTTTTAAGACTCTGAACTTTATTTAGCAATTGAAATTAACTGCAATTCAACAACTCAAGAGACCATTCCCACGCACAAGTGCTATGTCCAGGGTCTGCCTTGTGTTTAGCAGTACCGAGAAGGACCCAAGTACAGAGAATGAGACTGTGATTGGTTAAGAACTCCATCATGGGGGCGCCTGGGTGGCTCAGTTGGTTGAGCGACTGCCTTCGGCGCAGGTCATGATCCCAGAGACCAGGGATCGAACCCCACATTGGACTCCCTGCTCGGCAGGAAGCCTGCTTCTCCCTCTCTCACTCCCCCTGCTTGTGTTCCCTCTCTGGCTGTGTTTCTCTCTGTCAAATAAATAAAATCTTAAAAAAACAAACAAACAAAAAACAAAAAACAAAAAAAAAACCAACGCTCCCCCCCCCCGCAAAAAAAAAAAGAACTCCATCATGTCAGGTGCATGAGGAGGAACCAGAATGGGTTCCCAGGGAGCAATAGGAATAATTAAGGGGCTGTAAGAGAACACTTAACGAAAAAAAAAAAAAGTAGATAAAATTGGGATTAGACCAAAGAAAAAGAGGTCAAGGTAATAATGGCCTTTAAGTGTACAGTGAGTTATTTTAAGAAATCATAATCAGCTCTTTTCCAGCTAAGGAGGATAAGGTGGAGAAAAGTTTGTTTTATATATACCAAGAAATGTACGTTAGATAAACTCACAGCTATAACCACAGAGATGATTTTAGCCATAATACAGCTGAAGGAGGCTGCACTATATCTATGGTTTGGAAATATTTATGATAGAATAAATGGCCCTTCTATCCAGGATAGCGAGTGTACTTACTCTGTTGGATATGGACAATGTGATAATGTTACTTTCTTGATCTTTTTGGTCTAGGTCAAATTACAGGATTACATGGCAATGAAAAGAAAATCAAATTCATGATTTTACTACATCCTAAAATTTTATTTTGGAAATGGGATATAAACATAAAGTGTTAGTTCTTATAGTATATAAACTAAAGAATATAATTTCATTTTTTTAAATATTTTATTTATTTATTCAAAAGGGAGAAAGAGTGCCGGTGATAGAGCACAAGTGCGGGGGGGCGGTACAGAAGGAGAGGAAGAAGCAGACTGCCCACTGAGCAGGGAGCCTAACATGGAGCTCAATCCCACGATCCTGAGATCATGACTTGAGGCAGACATTTAACCAACTGAGCCACCTAGGCACCCTTACAATTTTACTTTAAAAAAACTGAATATAGTTAGCAGCAATGTCCACAATAGCTAAAATATGGAAAGAGCCTAGATGTTCATCAATAGATGAATGGATAAAGAAGATGTAGTATGTATATCAATAATGGAATATTACTCAGACATCAAAAAGAATGAAAATTTGCCATTTGTAATTACATAGATGGAACTAGAGGGTATTACGCTAAGTGAAATAAGTCAGAGAAAAACAAATACCATATGATTTCACTCATAGTGGAATTTAAGAAACAAAGCAGATGCACACAGGGGAAGAAAAGGAAAAATAAAATAAGATGAAAACTGAGAGGGAGGCAAACCATAAGAGATGTTGAACTCTAGGAAACAAACTGAGGGTTGCTGGTGGGGAGTGAGTGGAGAGAAGGGATAATTGAGTGATGGGCGTTAAGGGGGGCACATGTTGTGACGAGCACTGGCTGTTATATGCAACTGATGAATCACTAAATTCTACCCCTGAAACTGATACAGAGATGAATTTTAAAAACCCTAAATACAGAAAATCCTTAATCTGTATATCCAACTCACCACCTTACAATTTTCATCCACCTTACTCCATGAAGATCCTTGCATTTCATAAATGCACGTATTCTGTATGGAATGATTCTCCAGACTCCAAGATGGCAAATATGGAAGGTGCTGTTAGAGATGGAATGTTTATCCCAAGCCCCTTTACAAAACTCAGTCTTTACAGACTAATTCGTGGAAAATGTATGCAATTTCTAATGGTTTTACATAAACTCGTTAAAAATAAGTTGGATGTCCCCAGGCTCTCTTGATGACTGAATAGTATAGAGGACAAGGGGTTTTTTCAAAGCCATCAAAAAGTGACATTTTCCACATCCTGTAACACACTGCTGAGACTCACATTGCTAAGTAGCAACAGGCTCTATTAAAACATAATTCAATAGAATGATTTCTGCCAATGCTATCTTGAGGGAAGAGTTTACATGGTGTGATTTTTAAAATTTTCCACAGACACTCAATGTTCAGAAGTCTTTTTAAAACTATGTGGCTATAAATAACATATAACATTAATTCCATTTTTGAAAAGGAATAGCTACCATAATTAATGTTTAAAATGCCATCTTTCAAATGACAATGGGAACATCATGGTTCCATTCACTTTTGTAGGGAGTTGTTTGCCTGAGTGAAGGCCAATGTCAAGTCTAGCCATACCCTTGTCTTCACCATCTGCTGCCTTGAACAATGCCGCCCCTACTATCCCTGATCAGGACTAGCACGTGCCCCTTTTCTAGTGCTGGGAAGGCTAGCAAGTTTTTTGGAGCGTCCATGCTTTCTCACATGCTGCCCCCCCTCCCCCCCACAACATCCCTTGACCGCTGAGCTCTAGGTGGCTTCTCAGCCCCTGACTCAGCACACCTGGGCTCTGGACCATTCGCCTGCATCTGTCTGCTGCCAGTGACAGGTCGCTAGAAAGTACATTGCTTGCCACCCGATCACAGGTTCTTCAGAAGTTGGTCCCATGTCATAGATCCCTTTCAATCCTCCACAGACTGGCACAGTGAATGACAGATGACAGATGCTGTATAAGCACTTCACCTGGTAAGGATTTGAAGGCCATCAAGCATTGGTATTCCCAGGTTGATTTACGCAAAAATCAAGTGACTTTCAGGAAGAAAAGAATACAGATCTAGTCTTTGGAATAATGGAGTCCATTTAGTTGACTTTTATTACTAGAAAGAATAAGTGGTGGTTGTATTTTTAGCGGACCTTTCCTGACCACCTGCCCCTCCCCCACCACAAACACGCAAGATCCTCCTGTTGCAAGCTCACATCCTTGTTCATGTGGCTTTTTATTTTCCCCTTATTGCACCGATCACAGCTGGTAAGTCATATTTGTATGATTATTTGGACATCTGATGAATTATCTTAGTCCACTCAGGGTGCTCTAGCAAGAAAACCCCAAACGCAACAAAACAAAACCATAATGACTGCTGACTTACACATAATAGTCTGCAGGCGGAAAGTCCAATGAAATGGACAAGGAGGTGAGGTCTGAGCATGGGGCCCTCCCAGGGGTCAGGGTCAGGAGATGAAAAGAACCAGCCGATACAACAGGTTCAATGCTTGCTTTGAAAATGTCAGCTTCCTTCCATCCTCCCTTGTATAAACACTCCCACAACCTCTGTTGTATAACTCATTTTCTTAGAAAGTGTGTACTTCTCAATCCAGTTGGGTAAACCTCAGCATACCCTTTCTCAAGAAATAAATTCCAAGGCCATGGCCTGCGAGGTGTCAACAGCCGTAAAGAACCCGAGATTTTACCTGCAAGCTAACAAGTGAGCCTGCCCTAGTTTTACAGGTGCTGGCAGAAGACATAAAGCCCTGGGTCAGAAGCAAGAGTTTCCTACTAACAGCAGGCAGCGTGAGCTCTGTATTTGTTACTGGTTTTCGAGGCTCTTAAGTCTCCAGAGGCAAGAGAAATACACACATGTGCAATGAGTTTGTTTCACAGCTAAAGAACCCTAAGCTTAGGAAACCCCAAACTTTTATGATGAGCCCCAAGCAAACCTGCCCACTATGCTTCAGATGCAGATATTATATTTCTAATATACTAGACAGCAAACAAATCTACCCTCTACTCCAGAGAGAGACAGTATCTTCCAAGGCTAGGGGCTCTACAATCTTGAAAAGAAAATTCAGAACAAATGGCAACGAGCACCTTCGCTCCCAAGAGACCCACAGATAATTAGCTCCCAGTAAGAGACTTGTTAAGCAGTATATTTTGGAGAATTTAAGAGCCCTGGCTCTGTTCCAGCTTGGAATTCAAAACCTCAACTACTTAAAAGTCTAAATCATGTGCATTTGGATAACACTTTAACACAGTACAAAACTCAAAAGGATTATCCTTTATAAACAAAAGATGGCATAAAAATGGTTTCTAGTTTGTTGTGAGAAGGGACCACATTTATAAAAGACTTCTCCTTGCATTCTGGTTAAATTTGCCTTTTAGTCAATTTCTGAATGATTAATATTCCCTAAACAGGAATTAAAAGCCCAAGCTCAGCTTTTAGGAAACCTAAGAAATCACTTCCATTTTATGGGAGTTTTATCAATTTCCTTCTTGAGGCCCCAAAGAAGCCATATCCAGTCTGCCCATGCAAGTCCAGAGGAGAAAGCTCAGGGTCTAAACCAGTATAAAAACTAAGCAGCAGCAAAATCCTCACCAACAGCTCGCTGACGGTACTTTCTGCATTAGATCTTCGATCTGCCAGGCAGACGTGTAGCTGTCATCGATGATAGAAAGCTTTCCTGAAACCCTTCTTTATGGAAGATGATGTTACTGTCTAGTAACCATAGGAGGATATATATTACTTTAAGCACTTAATAACTCTTGTTGGCTAGCTATGCCATTAGAAACATTTACTAATACTCAAGTTCCAAAGAAATACGTGGTTATTGTTCATTCATTCATTCATTCATTCAGTCAGTCAGTCATCTTATTCAGCACCTACTATGTTGGGCGTTGCTCTAGACACCAGATACATAGTAGTGAACAAAGGAGACAGAAGCCTCTGCCCTCAAAGAGCCTCTAGTAGAGGGTGAAGATAAATAAATAAAATGTCATATAATGGTAAATGTTAAGGAAAAAAAGGTAAAGCAGGAAGAAATGTGATACAGGGAGGAGTTAAAATCTTATACAGTATAGTCCAGGAGAGGCTCACTGAAAACAAAATATTTGCCCAACAGCCCTTCTTGATCCTCTCTCTCTCTGGGCGGAATTGCGGGCCTTCCTTCCTTCCTTCCTTCCTTCCTTCCTTCCTTCCTTCTTTCCTTCTTTCCTTTCTTCCTTCCTTCCTTCCTTCCTTCCATTTATGTTTTTTGGTCCCTGGTCTTTTCTAAATGCTCTAGAACTTTTTGGCAGAAAAATGAATTAGAGCATTATTTTGAAAATAAATGTTCAAGATAAATAATAAAATTATAACAAACAAGACAATGTATCAATATGATGAGCCATGTATATTACAATTAAATATTAAATAAATAGTTATTAAATATTCAGTTAACTAAATATTAACTGCATAATATTTAAATGGATTTCTTATTCTCTCATTGAGCATTATTACAACTTTGGTGAGGACAAGGTGATAATTAAAAAACTATCACATCTCTGAATCAATATCAGAATGAACAAAGAGCATTAAGGGAAAAACTCCTTACTTGGGATGATTGCCGCTAACTGGAAAAGACGAGAAACAAAGCTACTGAGTGCTCAAGACAAAGCACAGTTCCATCCAGAACCCTGCAGCCATATTTTACTCCCACTGGGTTATTATAAAGAATAACAGAAGCTTTGGAGATTTCCTTTTCTTTTAATTATAGAACCCAGTTTTAATTGAAACATTTTCCTGCTTTCCTCATCTCCTTAGCAGCTGGGTACATTTCCCCAGGTGACAAATGGAAGCTGGGTTCTACCTCCTTCAGATCCTGGCATTCTTTATTACTCATTTCCTCCTTTTGCCCCTTCCTACAGCGATGTCACACACCATCATCTAGCTTCAGCCGCTATCCAGATGCCAGAACACTTTCAAATCCTTCTTCCTGGGGTGCCTGGCTGGCTCAGTTGGTAGAGCATGTGACTTTTGACCTCAGGGTCCTGAGTTTGAGCCCCATGGTGGGGGTAGAGTTTATTTATTAAAAAAAAAAATTAAAAATCACTCTTCTTCCCAGCACAGACCAGTATCTGTCTCTTGAGTGCTAAACCTACTGGACTCCAAGTGCGCCATGTATGCTCAGCCTTGAGGTATCCCAAGCTGAGCTCTCCGCCTGGAATGACCCCATGCAGTGCTCCTGCTCTTCGTTAGTGGGTGGCAGCCATCTGTCCACACAGGCAGGCCAACTGGAAGCCTGCATCCTCCTCATTCCTCACGTATGGTCCCCAAATCCTATCAACCGTAACTTTACGTGTCTCTTAGATCTGCCCCTGATTCTCTATCACACCTGCTGCTACCTTACATTATTTCTACCTGGACGATGCTTCTATCTCCCCGAGGAGTCCCCCGTCTCTGGTCAGCATCCTATCGATCTCTCCATCACAGTACTTATTACTCAATATCATAAATGTTGCTTATTTAGCTATCTCTCCAAATAACTATGAGTCCTTTGAGAACAAACATGGCATGCTGTCTCTTCCCAGTCTTCACACTTGGCATAACATCCCACAAGGAGTATGTATCCAATTAACATTTATTAATTGGATAAATAACTCCTACACCATCAAAACCCAAGATGTCAGACATTTTAGGGAGATGGGTTCACCAACAAAATTCCTGCCCACCATCCCCGGATCCTGTGAACTCAGGGACCAATCACTGGTTTAAGTTCATGCTCTGAACTCTATGTTCCTCCGAAGCAACTCTTTCCTACCTTCATACATGTCAGGTTCTCATGGAAGGTGTTCACTGTCCACCTTCTCCCTTTCCTTTCAAAATCCATTCCTAGTAAGAGTTCATGTCTGCTTTTTATTCCCACAGGTGTTTGCATTCTAGGGTGTTTCTTTCTAATAACGGAAAGCAGCCTCTGGCCCCATTCAAGAACTGTGAGGCACTGGCAACACGGTATATGAGTGAAGGAGAATAGGGAGGGAGAGAAGGGAGAGAATTTGAGGGAGAAACTCTGTCCAGCCCTGAAATCCAAGTCAGAACCTGAACGTTCTTCCTCTTTCCTTGGCCAGCTCTTGCCCCAAAGCCCAGGCTTGTTCTGGCAACCAGGCGTTGCTCTGCACGCCAAATCTTCTCTCCCAAGATACTCACTCACTATCTGGACATAATACCTGTGCTTTGGATGGAACAGGCAGAAAACAAGACTGTTGTTTTCAGACCGAGCTGCGATCTGAGCCATATGGACTAAGAGGAATACAGCACTCCTCAAGGAGAAGGCTTCTGTTTCCTCTAGAAAACTATGCTAATGGATTCATAAAAAGTAGAGACTCTGAAAATTTAGAGTCAGAACAGTGAAGGAGCAGGAAATTGAGGTCCCGGGAAAGAGAGGAGAAGGGTCTTTGTAGAAAGAGAAAGACCTACCAAGATGGTAGCAGGTGGAGGCTCTGTTACATATGAGAAATGGCCCAGGTCTGTACTTTCTGTTCACTTTTTCTATAAACCTAAAACTGCACAAAAAATTAAAGCCTATTAATGAAAAGAAGGAAAGAAATAGCCCTGGTCAATGAGAAGCTTCTTGTTTTGGATGTGGCCTGAGAATATTAGGACAGTTGTTGCCTCTTTGGGGCTATCACTTTTCTCCATTATCCTAAACCTTCAGTAGAGTCTGCTGAAAATATCTGCCTTGTGTTCGTGGGATGGGGCGGGGGATAAAGAGGCAGGGCGATCAATATGGGGTGAAGCGATGCCCAAGGAGCAGCATTCACAAAGGGAAGCCAAGAATTTGGTACTGGAAAGAATTTGGAGCAAGAGGGGACCACAAGAATGCGAACCTCAATGACTCTCAGGGCGCCTGGGTGGCTCAGTCAGCTAAGCCTCTGCCTCTGGCTCAGGTCATGATCTTAGGTTCCTGGGATCGAACCCTGTATCAGGTTCCTTGCTCAGCAGGGAGTCTATTTCTCCCTCTGCCTCTGCCCCCAATTCATGTTCTCTCTAATAAATAAAAGTTTTTAAAGAAAAAAATAACCCTTAAGGACTCTCTAGAACTGTGTTGTCCCATACTGTAGCCACTAATTATAGAGGGTTTTTTTTATAAGGTTTATTTATTTATTTGAGAGAGAAAGAGAGAGCGAGCATGCAAGCATGGGTAGGGCCAGAGGGAGAGGGAGAGAGAGAAAGTAGGGCAGACTCCCCGATGAGCACAGAGCCTGAAGTAGGGCTTGATCTCATGACCCTGGGATCATGACCTAAGCCAAATCAAGGGTCAGACACTTAACTCATTGAGCCACCCAGGCCCCCCTATGAGTACATGAGATTTTTGAGTACATGAAATGTGACTAGACCAACCTGAGATGCGCTATTAAGGTAGTATGGGGAAAAAATCAAGTATATCAATAATTTTTATATTAATTACATGTTGAAATAATATTTTGGGTATACAGAGATAAAAAACATTATGAAAATTAATTGCACCCACCCCTTTATACCTTTTTAATATAGCTATTCAAAAATATAGAGTTACATACATGGTTTGCACCATATTTCTATTTAGACAGCATCATTCTAGAATCTTGAGGAAAAGGAATGAACTTGCCAGGGTATAAGGAATGAGGAGCTTAAGTCACTTTCCTTGGATATTAAAGAAAAGGAACTGAGGACATAAGACAACAGATATTGATAGATTAAGTGTGAGAAAATGCAAATTTACAGGAATAGAAGACATTTATTTTAGTAAAGTTTTGTTAAATTCAAAATAGTTTCTACAAATAGCAAGCACTCCTAAATGATTCAATTTATACAAACATTTAACTTTTCAGGAATACATTCATGGCATGAGACAAAGTCTATGGGAAAATGTTCCAACATAAATAATTTACACTCAGTCCTTAGATTTAAACTGGAAGAGAAAAACAGCAAGGAAGCTTCCACCATGGGGGATAAACAGACATGTCTTCTAATTCTGTAGTTTGCCGGCCAGTGACTACCCAGATCTGAGACTAGCACTTTGTACTTTCAATTAGTAATACAGAATACAAGCATGGCCCCCGTTGCTTGTGGACTGTATTTATTGCAGACCAGATCTACCCCTTGAGCCATGTCGCAGGAAATTTATGAGCAAAAAATAAAACAGAACGTAATTCCTTATTCTAAGGGAAGCAATCTAAGGTTACCAAAAAATGTATTTTCTCTCACATGCCAAGAGGCTCTAATTCAGTATGTCTGGGTTCTCTTTCATACACATACATTGTTTTGTGTATACGCAATTGGCAAATGTCAGATCCGGGATGATTTAAGTAGCACATGGTCTAGTCTCTTTACTGTACAGATAAGGACACGGGGCCACCGAGAGAGGTAACTTGCCTGAGATCACAGAGAATGGCAGCACAGTCAGGACCCTGGGTGAGACCCTCATGTTTCCTGATGGCCAACCTGAGTTGTCCAAACACGGGATTTCTGGTACTTACTCCTTGGAGTTTGGGGAAGAACTAAAGAATCCCTCTCTATGGGGCGCCTGAGTGGCTCAGTTGGTTAAATGACTGCTTTCAGCTCAGGTCATGATTCCGAAGTCCTGGGATCGAGTCCCGCATCGAGCTCCCTGCTCAGCAGGAAGCCTGCTTCTCCCTCTCTCACTCCCCCTGCTTGTGTTCCCTCTCTAGCTGTGTTTCTCTCTGTCAAATAAATAAATAAAATCTTTAAAAAGAAAAAAAAAGAATCCCTCTCTATAAAATGTGCATCACAGCCTTCTATCATGCTCAGTGGGAGCTAACCTGATGTCCTCCCCTCCCAGTCTGTCTTCTGACCTGAGCCCTATGTTAATGCTCTTTCTCAGAAAAGTTTACCCTCAATGAAACAAACACATAAGCCTCTGCTCCTCCTGTTTGTATGTATTTAATGGTCCCTAGGTAGCCTGGTGTGTCCTTGAGAGCTTCCCTGGCCAGGGATGGATGACTTAAGATGGCAATGCTGAGTTCACAAACTAAGGCACTGAGAAGGAATGCAGTTCCCAGGGATGAGAGAAGCCAGCACACGAAGAGGCCAGAGTGAGCTCCAAAGCAGGCTCATCATCTTGTCTCTCCTTCCACCTCTCCTTATGGATCCTTCAACCCTGCCTGAGCTCCCTGCATGACCTCAGCTCAAGTAACCTGCTCCTGAAATACACATACAGACCACTTTCTCCTTCCTCTCCTTCCCCCCTCAGCCCCGCCCTGCCGCCAGAATAACAGGTCAGCATATTCCATACCAGGATGCCAACAGTTACAAACCCCAAAAGGGAGACTTCTTAATGGAAATCAACCTCAACTCATTAGTTTCTTGGAGACCTTCCAAGCATTGTTGATTAATTCTCACTCCTGAACACACACACACACGCTCATGCACACGCACTCCCCACTCACCCCACAGGATCCAGTGACTTATAACCCTACTATTATAAACTTGCCCGCCCTTCTATAGATAATGGCTATTGGGACAAGGTGACTTTGGGATAAGAGTTCCTCATTTCAGGGGAAAATAAATATAAAGGACAAAACACAAAACTGTGTTTTTACTGCTCTCGCTCCTCCCAGGATCAGGACCCTCAGTAAACACCAAAAGGCCTAAGGACCATTAGTCTTCAAGGCACTCAGCCTCCTCCTTGAATCTAATCTCACCCAAACTAGAGAAGGGAAGTGATGCCAGGGCTTCTGAGCACACTCACTTATCACCTGGTGGCCTGGCATGGGGTTAAAGGGATGGACCCCATGATGAGCACAGATTGGGACATGTCATGAGACCAGGAACCTGGAGGCACTATACCTTTGC
The DNA here is from genome assembly GCA_004023965.1 of Spilogale gracilis. Taxonomy (NCBI): domain Eukaryota; kingdom Metazoa; phylum Chordata; class Mammalia; order Carnivora; family Mephitidae; genus Spilogale; species Spilogale gracilis. Next base: position 151,341 of record PITA01000604.1, read on the forward strand.
AGGTGAAACATTTGATGTGGAAATGTTTAGTCTGGACCCGAAGTACTTCACCCTTACATGGCTCCCCGCATTTATGGCAGTGAATCACAGGCTTCTCCGATGGGTGGTGAGGGTCCTGAGGGTGGGCCACTGGAAAAAAACAACAAGAGACCCATGTCAGTAGAAAGCATTCTGACAAAAGGGGTTGCAATGGGTATACAGAAATAGCTCCATAATTATGTTATCCAATGAGCCACACGTTGATTCAAGAAGGATGAATTGGGCCTCTTCCCTGCACCATAAGCATGAGGGTACATAGAAAAAATAAGAGAGTTGTGGCTTTAACAGTCCAGTGGGGGAAAACGCCGGGCTTATTCCTCTGGCAGCCAGCAACCCTCTTTCTTCCTCCTAAACTTCTCTAGGACTACATAATTGGGCCATTAAATATATGTAATATGTATTTGTAATATGTCTTTATCTTGGTTTAGAAGCACCTATCAGTAAGGAGTTCACTCAAGACTGTAAGTTCCTCAATGCTGGCGGCCATTTCTTAAAGTTCATATTTTCCGTCCCATTTGTACTTCTGCTTCCATCCCCCAGCTCCTCAAACACGGCAGAATGCCCGCGCGCCAAAGGGGCTCAGCAAATGTCTCTTTCCTCATCAGGTAGCATGTACTGGCCAGTGGCTCTCCTGGTCTACCAGAGACTCACCAGTGACCTTCATTTGGCAACTCATTCAACCTGCCGGAAGCCCATGATAAGCCTCACGTTATGTGCACGTTCCCTGATACACACAATGTGGGCAGTAATTTTTTTAAAAAAATAAGTTCCTCATAACTCTGTGGATCTCTCTGAACCTCAGCTTCTTTTCCTCTAAAATAAAGGGGATTGAAGCAGGCTCTAAAATCACAGGATGGACCTTACTGGCCTCATTCTCTCAGTTTCCAGGGGTTAGCCTTCAAAAAATGGAAGTTCTTGGGACCTCCCTGCCCCAGAGACAGGATGTACAGCCTCTCCTCTATGAAAGACAGAGAAATCCAGGAGAGGACACTGTGGCTTTAAGCTGCCAAAGGTCTTCATTTAACTTGCAATTCCTCCAGCCAAGAGAACACAGGGAGGCACTTTGTGCTTTTTTTCTTTTTTTTCCTGATCTGGGTCCTCAGGAGGAGGAACCATGTGATATACAGAAATGTATTACATAAGTAGCCACATGAGCGCGAGACGGGATAAGAACAGTGAACCTAAAATTAATCAACCAACACAAAGGACAAAGATGATTTTCTTCCCGGCAACGGTAAAACCAGGTTGGATGGGGGGCGGGGGCGGGAGATGTGGGGCGATATGCTGAGATTCCACTTAGAAAGCTCGTCCCAGCAAGGGGCTCGCTGGAAACCACAGGTATAATGGTGCATTGTTTCTCTCAGACCCCTGTAACGTTCTCATTTCACCTGGAAAGAGTTTGAACAACCCAGTCCAAATAACCCATTACTAGCTAAATTCTCAGAAACAAGGTGGTCCTTGTGAGGTTTTGACTAGGAGAAGGGGTGGTTTCAGGTTAAACACCTGATCCAAATTCTCTGCGCTTGCCCTGGGGAAAGTCCACCAAAGGTACGACACTGACACAGCTGTTTCCTGCCCCTGGGGCTTCCCTTGGAAATGCGTATTTATATTAGCAGTCATTATTACCTAAAGCAAGTAAGGAGGGGCATCCTTTCAAGAGAGCAAAAATAACCCACTGACTTTTAATGTGATGTGTGAGGAGGCCCCAAATCTATTCGACTGGGCGTTAAAAAAGTTCCCCTTGGGACACCTAGGTGGCTCAGTCAGTTAAGCATCTGACTCTGGGTTTCAGCTCAGGTCATGATCTCAGGGTCCTGGGATCGAGCCCTGAGTGAGGTTCCGTGCTCAGTGGGGAGTCTGCTTGAGGTTCTGTCCCTGCCTCTCCCTCTGCCCCCAACCCCACGCACATGTGTTCTCTCACTCTCTCGCACAAATAAATAAACCAATCTTTATTTTTAAAGATTTTATTTATTTACTTGAGAGAGAGCACAAGCAGGGGGAGTAGCACAGGGAGAGGGAGGAGCAGGCTCCCCGCCGAGTGGGGAGCCCGATGCGGGACTTGATTCCAGGACCCAGGATCATGACCTGAGCTGAAGGCAGATGCTTAGCTGTCTGAGCCACCTGGGTGCCCCAATAAATAAATATTTAGGAAAAAAGTTTATCTTTACAGTATGTGCTTCAAGTGCTAGAGGAGAATATGAATTTTTTTTAAGTTAATTCCTGCTTCCTATGAGAATGGAGTTAAGTGATACTCACTGAGCCTCTGTCTACTAAATGCCAGGCATGGTGCTAAGTGCTTACCTCTAAGTCATTCTATCCCCTCCTCACCACCACCTCTCCCTCTTGGTGACATGGGTGATATTATTCCCATATGAAAGGTAAGTAAATAGAAAAGGTTCATGAGGGGCGCCTGGGTGGCTCAGTTGGTTAAGCAACTGCCTTCAGCTCAGGTCATGATCCCAGAGACCTGGGATAGAGCCCTGCATCAGGCTTCGGGCTCGCAGGGAAGCCTGCTTCTCCCTCTCTCACTCCCCCTGCTTGTGCTCCTTCTCTCACTGTGTTTCTCTCTATCAAATAAATAAATAAAATCTTAAAAAAAAAAAAAAGTTCTTGAGCAACCTACCCAAGGAACGATAAGTGGAAGCTTGAAGATCTCCACCCAGGTCTTTCTGGCTCCCCAACTTAGGCTTCTCCCATGCTGTTTGGCTGAGTCACAAACTGTTTCAAGATAGGCAATAATTGACTGAGCCAAGCTCCAGTGCAGTTCTAAAAGCAATAGCAAGGACGGGACTGGCAAAGGGCACACACACAGCGTGTGTGACACAGCGTGTGTGATAAAGTACTGCTGGTGGGCAGGGCACCCAGTGGTACTCCTCAAAGAAGCTCTGCTGGTCCCCTGTGCCATAGATTAAAAATGCCGATTCCTCAGCCCCACTGAACTTAGGTGGGAACCAGGGTTCTATCACTTTTTGGAAGCTCCCAGATGATTCTTTTTTTTTTTTTTTAAAGATTTTATTTATTTGAGAGACAGTGAGTACAGAGAGAGCACGAGAGAGAGAGCAAAAGCAGGGGGAGGGGCAGGAGAGGAGCAGAAGCAGACTCCCTGCTGAGCAGGGAACCCCATGTGGGGCTGGATCCCAGGACCGTGGGTTCATGACCTGAGCTAAAGGCAGATGCTTAACCTACTGAGCCACCCAGGCGCCCTCCTCAGATGATTCCTATGCATGCCATAGTTTAAGAACTATTTTCCTTTAAAATTCAGACAGTTTGGATAAGCAAGTTACAGGAACGTTCGAGTGAAGAAAGCGGCCCACCAGGCCTTCCTCTTCAGAAACAATACTGGAGCACAACGGACCTCTTGACAGAAGGGAGAATGCATTTTTGGATAAGAAAACTGCACTGCAGTTCTCTTGACACTTGAATTCTTTATAGCTAAGCAAGTAAGTCATGCTGAGTAATGATGAGGGAAGGAAAATATCATTTCACTTCTTGGCTTTTCCCTGCGTCTCAAGAAGGTGCCGGTGCAGCGGCCAGCTCCAGCCGCAGAGGGCAGAATGGGGATCAGTGTCTGCATTTTGCAAGCGTTTCCCTTTGGAAATATATATTACACTCTGAAGTCCTCCATGCCCAGAGGTGACCTTTGTTCTCACCCAGAGAGGAGCAGAGCCTTATCCCGTTTCCTTGCCTTTCCATCACATACCAGCCCAGGGAGACACTTATCAGAACCACCCCCTTGTGAAGAACTCTTCTTATTAGAGAACTGATGGAATCCAAAGACCAAATGAGAGCGTTCATTTCATCCCAACCGTGTCAATTCTCTCTCCTTTTTAAAGATTAGTAAAGAGGTTTGTTTTACATAAGCGCCTTTGGCAGTCTGGTTAATACCAAGAGTATGTTCATTGGCTCAATTTTACATTTTTGAAATGTGCTGAGTCAGTTGCGATATGGCAATGACAGTAATTCCACACTCTTCTTCTTGCCAGCTGGCTCTGTTGCTAATTTTTACACAACTGGTCCATCTTTCAGAGTCTGGGTGGTCCCCACTTATTCTACTGATAGGGAGACTGAGGGGCAAAGAGCTTACGTCCCTTGTCCCAAGCTACAAGCTAGTCATTGGCAGACATACACCTAACAGTCAGGCTTCTTGACTTTTTCTACTGTACCAGGTAGTCAATGATTTGCCCTGGAACTTGCATAGACAAGCTTAAAATCTTTCATGGCTCAATAATTCATCACTAAAATAAGAATAGCACAGTAAAATCCCAAAAGCATGGCTGCATACTTTCTGAATGATGAGGAAATATATATGAAGAGCTAAGAGTCCATATGGAGGGATTCTGGCTACTCAGATAAACAATCCATTGATCTGACAGTTTCACACCGTCACAGGCAAGGGGGGCCAGTCATGTCTCCAAAACTCCAGCGAAGGATGGAAGTCAAAAGTGCCATTTTGAATGCATTACCTTTGAAATGCCCATGAGGTATGGCAGGTGATAAGACTAGGGGACTGAGCTCAGTAAGGAAATCCCATTAACCTTCACCGCCCCCAAGCAGGGGTCACTATAGGTGGAAAGAACCCCAAAATGATTAGGTAAAGCCCTTCCTTCCAATCTAGAACCAATGTTGTCTTGCTCAACAGACCATAGAACTAGACCCCAGAAACAAAAGAGCTGAAAAAGCAAAAATTTCCTTAGCCGGTGACAATCACAAACCCATGACAGAGTGCGCAGTGCGAGTTAAGACTCGCCTCGGGTTATCGGAGATAGTCAGAATCCCCTCCTCTCCCAAAGGCCTCGCGCTCCCTCAGCCAGCCTTCAGATCTGCAGTGTTTTGTGCCTGTGTTTTGTGCAGTGTTTTCCAAGGGCTCACAGCTGTTTTTTCTCATTTCTCTCTCAAAGAGCCCCACAAGGCAGAAAGAATAGGGACCGTCAACCCCAGGTAACAAAAGGGCGGAGGCTCAGAGGAACAAAGTGACACAGCCAGAGTGACACAGCCAGGAAAGGGAGTTGGCAGCATGGGCGTAGGGCTCTCTACTCTCAGACAATCCCCTAATCACTGCTGCTTGGAATCTGGAGGTCATCCTTGATGGTACTCTTTTCCTCTTCCACTAAATTCTGTCTACTGTCACATCCCTAGCTCCTCCTTCTCTTGCTACACGAATCCAGCCCTCGACCCCTTTTTCTCAGAGTTTGGAGAGTTTCTTACTCCCTGGCTCTTTCTTCTCCAATACAACCCATGAAGAGTAGTCTGCATGAAGAGGTGGCATTAAGTCGCCAGGCCCTGAGTGTGGGCTGTACTTGGTTACTTCTTCCAAAGAGGTCAGTATGAATGGGGGAGGGGGTTGGGAAGAGTGACTTTACAATGGGCAAATCTGATGAGCGCTACCTCAACCAAGTGCTCAAGGTCAACAACAGTGACAGCCACGTTGATAGTTTGTACCTTTGGGATAATGGGGGCAAAACTGGCATTTTAGCTCTGTGGTCCTCCTTCCCAAAACCCCTTAACTCTAGTCTAATCATGAGAAAATTCCAAAATTGAGGGACAGTCTACAAAAACCTGCCCAGGACTCTGCAGAATTGTCAAGGTTACCAAAAACGAAGAAAGTCCTCTTGTTACAGCCATAAGGAGCCTGAGAGGACATGGTAACTAAACGTAATGTGGCATCCTGATGAGATCCCAGGACAGAAAAAGGACGTCAGATAAAATCTAAGGAAATAATGAAGTATTGACTTTAGTTAACACTGCATCAGTATTGGTTCACTAATTATAACAGAAGTATTATATGAATGTAGGATGTTACTAATGTGGGAAATCGTCAAGTATATGGAAATTCCCTATATGAACTTCTCAAATTTTCTATGAATCTAAAACTGTTCTTAAAAAATAAAGTTTATTACAGTAAAAACAAAAAAACTTCTAATAGTTCTCTCAGGCCCAATCCATCAAGTCTAAAGTAGTCTGTCTGCCTTCACGATCTTCAATAACATGGTCTACACTAGCTCTTTAGATTTCTAAGGAGCTACATTTGCTACATTACTCAGCACTGTGTTAAGTGGTTCTGAACTCGGGCAGTCCAACCCCAAAGAATGCACACTAAAACACTCTATTATTTGTTTATGTGAATATACAAATATCCCCTTGGTTGGGCCTTCTCACCACTCCCTGATTAGTGATCTTCAGCGTCCTCAGAGCGTCCTCCACACAGAGCTCTGTGCCTCACCTGAAACGGTGTCTTCTTTTCTAAACCCAACCTGACCCACAGGGCCCAGCTGATCTCCAGGCTCTTCTGAAGCCTTCACTCTGGGCTATATTGATCAAATATTTCATTCTTTCCCACGTCTCTCCTCACTAAATCCCTGTACTATCACCCAGCATTTGATTTTCTCTTGTTTTGGGCTTCCTTTGCTTTGGTTTCACAATGTATCAATGTTGGCCCTACATAAGTGCACGCTCAATGGCCAGCCCTCCCCCAATTTCTGGGATACTTCTGATTGCACACATCGAGTAATCTGAGTTGTCATCTCTGTGCTTCTCCACTCAATTTTTGGTTCAGGGAAAATATGATTACCACCCGGGACCATTTTTGGAGCATCTCCCATGTTAAAGCTGCAGAATTCTTAACTTACGGTATCTCAGTAAATAACTCCCTAGCACCATTCTGTTATTATAGCTGGTACAATTTATTGAACACTGACTATATTCCAGGCATTGAGATAAATAATTTATACCTGCGATCACAGGTCATTCTCACAAATGCCTTATGGTGGTGCTGTCCTATTATCCTGGAGTGCTAAGGACATCACCGCGGCTGAACCAGACGCCTTGTTTAAGATCACACAGCTAAGAAGTAGTATGACTCCAAAGCCCATGCTCTGAAACCCTCTGTAGGGGATTTCTACAGGAAAGTCTTATCCAGCGCAGAAGGAAATCGAGCTAGTGCGAAGTACTAGCTAACTTCTGATTACACAGCTCAGAAGCAGCGAACACCCAATGGCATCATAATCCCAAAGGTAACACCTGCTAGTGAATAAGCAGACGGGAAACAGCACTTCACATATAAAAGGAAATTATTCCAGGCTGCAGCAATTTCTGGGAAAAGAACACTTTAGGATAAGGGGAATCCAGGGAGCAAGTGCAGCCTACCATCAGGAGGGCCCCCCCTACAGCCTCCACCCCAGCCCCCACCCCAGCACAGGTCTGACTGGTCTCTGGTTAGGGTCCATCTGGATTTGCAATCACGAAATGATATTCTGCTGGCAAGGTTGGTTTCTGCTTCAAGGTGGGAATCCCATTCTCCTGGAAGTCTACATTTCAGAAACTGTTGGATTACCCAGAATCTTTTCTAGGCTTCTACTCCATTAGTTCCCATTTGATTATAAACATGTGTGTTTATAAATACAAAGATGTTTTCTCCCTGCTCCAGTGTCGCCGAACCTCCTACTCCCCTTCTTTGTGTTAGAAAACGGCACTGGTATTGAGCCAGGAGAAACAAGAAACTCAAGAGTTTAAATAAATGCACGGAGTGCTTAATTTGTAGTTTGCCGAAAAGTCCATTTCCTGCTGTGGCAAGTGCTAGTTACTTGAAGCTACACACTATAACCCCATCATTAGTTGTCCAAAATGATCTTTCTCTTTAATTGGCTTCCACGACCTAATTTTTTTATTCCGTGTTAGTTTGTTAATCAGGATTATTATGTGGCACAAAGCGCAGGCTCCTTGGCATAGACACTCCCAGCAGGCGGGGGCCGGGGTGGGGCGGGTGAAGGAGAGCAGCAGGGCGGTTGTGTTCTAGCTGCTCCACCACTTTCCCCTTGTAAGATATCCCAGGGCTTGATTTGCCTTTCTGAAGCAATGCAACAGGTCTTTGCTATTCCTCTAAACATAAAAGGCACTGTCAGCAATCGGTCGGCTGGGCTCCTGATTATAGAAACAGCCCAGGCACAAATCTGGTTAATCTGATTCTCACAAGGCAAAGAAGCCTTAGGATTATAATAATTCGGCCAGGAAATTTCCTTCTTGTAAATTACATGACGCTTTTGCCCTGATGTGCTACATCTGCCTTCTCTATAGGAGGGCGAGAGTCTTGGAAACGGAGGCAAAACCAACTTGGAGACTTCTCCTCCCTCTTCTGAAAGAGTGACTCCCAAGACACACCTCGGGGCTGAGATGACTCACTGAGGCGACACCCTTCAGTGACCTCTCCTAGCCTTTCTCTGACACCGTCGGTGTTCCACTACACGGCCTTAGTCCTCTGAAATAGGCTGGAGTGGGATGGGGAGAGGGGTCAACAAATATTGACCAGGTGGGTGCTCCTATGTGTGGTGTTGTTCAGGCACTGAGGGGACGCTAGAGATGCCATCCCTGCCTCTCAAAAGGGGACATCCCAGGGACATGCACAGCCCACAGGAAACCCTGCCTGGGGAGTTGACCAACAGAGAGAGAAAACTCACCCTTTCCCAGGGTCTGAACCTGTAGGATAGGCACAGACAAAAGGCAAGGGCTTCTGAAGAGAGAAGCAAACAGCGAGCCAGGGCAAAAGGCTGGAGAGAGTTCCTCTAGGGAGATGCAGGGTGGGATTTGACCCTGGGGGGCAGGCTACAGGTGAAAGGGTGACAGGGAGGATAGTTCAGAGAGCTGGGGCACCCTGAGCCCTTAGGGCCTGAAGTAGGGAGAGCCCAGGACATGTCCAGGGCGATGGTAAGTTGGCCACCATCTTCTGAAAACAGAGGCTTCGTGGACAAGAGCAACAGAAGGGGAAAGGGGCAGTGTTTCTGCCTTGACATCCCCATACACCCCAGGTCCTGCCCTCACAGAGCTTACCCTTTAGTAGGGTAGATGGAGGGAGGTGGAGGGAAGGTGGAGAGACAGAGAGAGAGAGAGAAAAGGAATGAGAATGAATGAATATGAGTACAAGGTAGAGAACAGATCATGTGCCACATGAAATATTGTGAAAAGGGGAAAGAGAAAGCAGAAAAAAATCTTCCGGAAGGAAGCACCCTTTGAACTGTGCCTCAAAGGAAGGGTAGGATTTAAATGATTGGGAAGGAAGGGGATGGCCTCTTAGACAATGAAGGGTGGGATAGGGTGTGTTTGGGGGACCATTAGGAAATCTGGTTTATCTGAAGCACAGAGGAAGTGAAGGACATCATGGGATAAAAGACAGTGAAAGAGGTTTGCCCCTATGCCTCCTCCAAGGAAGGGCCAAGGAACAAACTTTAAAGTTCCTTTTTCCTCCAGATGGAGGTCTTGAAAGGAGTGACAGAATCAGAGTATAGTCTAGCTTATCTCTTAGTTGCTGACACAGGACTATTTTTCAGCTCATGGTGTAGGCAAAATGGAAGCCCCCTGCTCCAGTGTGACCGTGTGCGGGGAGGGGTCACCACCAGCGGTGTATTCCGGTCAGACAGATGGAGTATGAATCCTGGCTGCACCCCTCTTAGCTCTGTGATCTTGAAACAAGTTACCATTCTTCCCTAAGCCTCAATTTCCTCTTCTGTAAAATGGGGATAATTCATACTTAGATACTTGGGAGGATACTGAGTTAATGCATGTAAAGTGCTCAGCACTATTCCCAACAGCTGAGTAAGTGTTCAAGAAATGGAAGCCATCACCATTTCCATGGCGCTTCAATGCAGGGATATGGTGGGACACAGTTTAAGACCCTTGATCATAAATACCCATGTGTTCCACCTCAAACTCAAAAATATTGACTTTCCAGTCGTGCCGTCTTCTGGGACTGTTGGCAATGAACACTTGCTTTTCTGCTGTGTACTACCCAGGGAATGGTCAATTCATACAATGAACCTTATAGCTTTCAGTGTACCATTCCAGCTCATCCCACTGGGCTGTAAACAGTAGGCTTTACTTTAATAGCATTATTAAATTCACATATCATACAATTTACCTATGTAAAGCATACAATTCACGGACTTTGGGTATTTTCACAGAGTTTCGTGAGCATCATCACAATCTAATTTTGAAACATTTTCATCACCCCCAAAAGAAACCTCATACCCATTAGCAGCCACTCTTCAATCCTTCCCCTATTCTGTCTTTGGCAACCACCGATCTATTTTCTGTCTCTGTAGATTTTAACCAGCGGTTTTGACTAGTGTCTGTTGGTCTCAGCTTTCCAATGTTTGCTCAGCATTCAAAGGGAACAACTGTGTATGCACAAGGAGATAGGAACCACCCACAACCTCTCCACATCTCACACCTTATTTATGCATAAAATCCTCCCCACTGTAGGATTTTTTTGTTTTCACCACCCTAAAAAAATGCCCTCATGATCCTTTCATCTCTGCTGCCTTCCCGGGAAAGAGACCATAAACAAGAAAAGAAACCTTTTTGATCAAGACACCATCAGACTCCATTCATGGCTCATGTGGGAGCTTTTATGATCACCATTTACCAGAGGCATATCAACTCCAGTGTCAGCGCCAGAGATTGTCAGAAAATTAGAAAGAGTGGGACACACCTAGAAGTGACTGGTCCCCTCACCAAGCTGGACGTTTACAGAGCTGTCCAGAAGAACGCAGGGAATCTGTATCTTCAAGCAGCATGGGCTTGGGACTCAACTGCTTGATGGCTTTGCCACACAGCAACCAGAATGATCGTTTAGGACCAAATTCGAGCACATCACTCCACTCACCAAGCCCTCCAGGCACTTTCATTGCGCGACCCAGGATGCCCCCACTGACTCCAGAGCCCTGCCTACCTCTCCAGTCTTCCCAGGAGCTCTCCCTCCAGCCCCCGGGTTCCAGCTCCCATGGTTTCGGGATCTCCATGTGCCCTCTTCCCTTTCCCACAAGGCTCATCCCCCAGCCATTGGCTAGGCTGGCCGCCTCTCCTGGTCTCACCCAAAAGCAGCTTTTCTGTTACCTCTCAAAGCGTTTTCCCCAACCCATCAAAGGAAAGGCAGTTTCCCTGCTTCCCCACCACCCCATCGCTGTTTCCTCTCTTTACACTTAAAACCTAAACATTCTGTTTCCTTCTTTCTGTGCTCTCCACCACAAGCTTACTGCTGCTATATCCCCAGGGTCTCGCCCAGTCCTGGCACCAGGTCTGCCCCATAAACTTGTGTTCAATACATGCATTCACTGAAACCAGTCTGGTTCTCTTTCTTAGCAACAGCCTCAGGAAAACTGCGAGCGGGTTGAATATCTTGTGTTCACGACAGCGGCTATCCCTTAGGTAACTCTGATGAGGTCAATAAACTCAACAAATGACATAAGAGACAATGCTTGCCTAAGTCTCTGACTCAGAAAACAGACAAAAGCCGAAGGCATGAGCTTACTGATGGCTCAGTACTGATGGCCCAGTCTCAGATCAAGTCTGGCTAAGTTTCTCTCTGATAGGGAACTACACAGCAAAGCACAATTTCCAGTTGAGCTCATCTGTGTGGAGAAGTGAAGGTGGCACCAGAACCTTGGAAATTCTAACTTACAGTGTCCCCAGGGCATGACATGAGGACCGGAGGAAGGGCAGGGACCACTGCCAGTGGGTGGCCTACTTTATCCAGTGAGAATCCTGAACGCAGGTGGCTTCCCGCCCGAAGTGCTTTATAACCATGCTTTATGAGGGAGGTCTACTCATTCCCGCACTAGGTCACTATCAGACATCTGGTTTCATTGCAGAGCAGAGAGATGGAAGTGGAGTCGTCAGCTTGCTTGCCCAGGGGACAGAGAGGCATCACGGATCCCGTCGAAAGAATTCCTTGGTGAAGTTCCATCACCCAACAGTAGGAATTCCTGGCCACGGGAAGTCACTCGTGTGGTCCGGGAGTAGCTCGGCATGACCGAGGTTCGCAGTCTTGCTCTGTTTCAAGTAAACTGCAAAGAGATTGCCAGCAGACATGGGTGGGCCTTCCCTGGTTCCTTAACTCATCTGTCTCAGTTTGATTTACTGGACTGAGTCCTGAAACTAATCTGATTGCCTAACTCCACAACAATGATCCTGTCTCCCCTGATTTTCTTCAGCCGGGAGGAACAGTAGTAGTCATAGCAACAAGGGCAAACAATCACCGAGTTCTTGCTGGATGCCAGGCATTGTTTTTAATGCTTGATGTTCATTAATTGATCCCATTCTCATAACAGTCCTATGAAGTTGGTCCTATTAACACCCTTATTTTATGACGAGGAAACTGAGGCCTGGGGAAGTTAAGTGACTTGCCCAAGGTCACACAATTGGTAAACCGTAGAGCTGGGATCTGAACTCAGGCAATCTGGCTGCAGAGCTCCCCCTCATAAACACAACTTGTTTTCCAGGTAAACCTATAAAATCCTGAAGGCTTAGGGGATAATTTTACAAAGACACCAAAGCAAATGGAATGATCATTGTATCATAAGGGACAAATGAGAAAGAAATGGACACATCCAGGGAAGGGCTTCACGAGTTCAGCCTTTGAACTTGTCTCTACTGCAAATCCCAGCTGAGAGAAGTTTGACCCTGCCCTCTATCCATTACAGGTCTCATTCTCTAACCACCTACATTTTCATCTTATCTTCTCTGAGAGGGATCTTGGGTCATTCCCGTTGGCTCTGAGCTGTGCACTTACCCTGCTACTTAAAAAAAAACAAAAAACAAAAAACTCTACAGCTCAGCTGACCTTCAACTAACTTTATGGATTACCTACAGGATGGCAAGAGCCATGTTTGAATTTTACAAATCTGATCGCATTTACCTTAATCCTGACAATAAAATATGGACATGGCTATATGGTTTTTCTCCCATGCTTTTATTTTTAATTAAAGTTTAAGAAACGCAATAGGCCTACATGCATAAAAACCAAGTATGCTTATGACGGCAATGGCCCACTCCACTCCTCCAGCCAGCCCATAGGCAGATGTGTCCAATGTTTGGTACTTTTCTGGCCATCAGCACTATGTTTCCTAACATTGTGCTTATGCCAGCTCAGCCATTACTTTTTAAATATCCTGCTCTCACCAATATGGCAATACCATAAATTTTCAGTGAAATCTACGGTCAGTGTTCAAGAATGCAATTATCATTCCCCTAAACTCGGGGGTGCGTCCTGGGAATAGATTCCCTTTGTGGCACAATATTTTTCATCTCCCAGATTTAAATCATTTCCTTTTCTCCTGCTTGCCTACTTTTTGATAAATAATCTGTCATCATTATTTTTTATCAGTTTTTGTCAGAATCCTAGCAATAACTCCTCCCAATGCTTAAACTCATCTGATGACTTACAAAACCTCCCAACCTGGAGAAAAAAGTGGGTATTCTTAGTACCATTTTTACTGAAAAAAAAAAGGGGGGGGATCTCAGGCAGCGTTAGAGCTCAGCTCTCTGTCCTCTGCGAAGGGGCAGAGACATGGGGCATCTGCTACAAGTCCCAGCATCAGCCCCTGGCATCACATGGCCTCTGGGTAGAGAAGATGGCTACGGGCCGCACAGCTCCAGAGGGGACACTCCCCTGGAGGGGAGCAACACCTGGGCTCTGTAAAGAAGGGGGTCTTCGCCTCTCGTCTCCAAACACTGCCTCATTATCCTGGGCAGGTTTAGTACCCACCTGCTCTGCCTACTTATTATGCAAAACCACAATATTAGTGTTGCCGCCCTGTGTTTGTGTGGCATTCCCGGTAGGCATGGCCTTTCCCTGAGGCTGTCTCCCTCACATCAGCTCCTTCCAACGGCAAGGTGCCATGCTTGGCCTCTTGTTTCAAGAGTTCAGGCTCATGTAGAGTCCTGCTGCGCATCGCTGGGGCACCTCTCACTCAAGAGGGGAGTGATGGCAGACATGCCCCAACCCCAAGGCCATGCCTTTCCTGCTGCACCGGAGGCTGGCTAGGACAGCTCAGTCCTCAGACATTCCTGAGTGAGGGGTGACGTCTCTCCAAAGCTCCTAAATTACGGTATTTCTGGAAATGCTCTGATAGGTCAAAAATGGATGCTATCTATAGCACGCAGTCCCCAACAGATGGGGGGAGGAGCTTCTGCTGATGGTGGGGTGACATGATGCATGACAGAATGCCCAAGGCCTGAACTTGTCCTTCTCCTCTTGGCTGAGATGCAAAAGCCAGGAAAGCATGGTGATAGGAAGTGGTGACACTGAAACAGAGGAAAAAATTCTTCTAAATGAAAAAGTAGTTCCAGAAATACCAGGCTTAGAAGCTGATGAGGCCTGAATGGGGGGTTTCCTTTGGCTTTTCTGTTGAACTTCACCCAAGTAACACTGTACTCAGTTTATCAGCTAGGTCAGTCCTCAATTGTATCCAGCACCCAAAGACAGGACAGCAAATTCTGGCAACTTCTGCTTAGGATAAAATGATCACTAAAAGGTTCTGTAATGATTTTGTCAAAACTTCCCAGGGTTGCTGCAGGGTGGGGGAATGGGGTAACCGGGTGATGGGCATTAAGGAGGGCATGTGATGTCATGAGCACTGGGTGTGATATACAGCTGATGCATCACTGACCTCTACCTCTGTGAAACTAATAATCTGCTCTATGCTCATTGAATTTAAATTTTAAAAAATTAAAAAATTAAAAAACAAAACAAAAACATCTCCAGTTCAAGGGAAGAAATCAGCTTAACCAAAATACATCCATTAAGCTCTACTCTAAGAGCACCCAGGAGAGAAAAGTGGTTGCCCAGCAAAGTACCTCATTCTGTTTTCATCCAATAAAACTTTAGTGTAGATGTTCTAAATCAATGGTTTTCCAACTTCAGTTTGACCCACTGAAACATGAAATCGGTTCAATGGATCATGGCCAGCATATTTTAAAAACAGAAGAGAAGAGAAAATAGAGTAAATGCATGCTTCATGTGACTTTTAATTTAGGCACTTATATGCATATGTGCACCAGTCCTGGGTCTTGATGTGTGGAGATGGATTCCTGGCTGTGGGCAGCTGTGGGGAGGGCTGCAGGCGGCCCCTGACCACAGTTTGCAGGCCCCAAGGCTGAATTCTGCCCACAGACATGTTTTGTTTGACCTACACAAAGATTTTCTTGAAGAGAAAGTTGAGTCATTTGCCAACATTTAAACATCTGGAGATATTACATAAAAATTCCTATTTCTAGTCACTCTTGAAAATTGGAAGCTCTGGCCACTTGGCGAATGTCCTTTTGTGAGAACTAGCTTGGAGCCACAGAGTAGCTTCTCTCTCCTGAGGGCCACACCACCCAATTTGCCCTAATCTTCACTCGTGCAGGTCACCTGCCTGGCTCCTGGAGGCATCTAGATGTCTAACCTCCAGGTCGAACCCACCTCGGCTCATTCTGACCCACGAAGCCCTCTGTTTACCCTTCCTTGTGTCCACTGCTATACTAAGTGGCCAAGAAGAAGCTTGTGCCAACCTTAGCTGGCTGTTTTTCCTCAGACAGAGGTTGTACTTCACTGCTTCTGTTTTGCCAATTTGAACCTCTCTCTCGCTCATTTCCTCTTTAGTCACTTGTCGCACTCTTATTTATCCCTCGAAACCTAGCCTGCCACGACTCTGCAGCAGAATTAATCACTCCCTGCACTCTGTTCCATGTTACTTTAACAGGTCTCTGCCCAATACATTTCACATTGTACCGAAACTACTTCTTCCTGTATCTCTGTTCTTTGCTAGAATATGAGTGCATTCCGGTCAAGAAATGTATTTTATTTGTTTCTCTGTTCTTTGCCAGAATATGAGTGCATTCAGGTCAAGAAATGTATTTTATTTGTTTCTACTGCTTATCTCTTATTGGATTCTGACCACACATTTAAGGAAGTATAACCATCTCCCCCACCAATACATATCATCCTTCCCATATAAGTTCATTCAGCATCAATGAGCACTTACTATGAAGAAGACACTGTCTTATGGATACAAATTCAATCAAACACCATCCCTAACCATAAGGAACTTACAGTCCCCTCAAGGCCAATCTTCAAAATGCTCTCTTCTAGACAGCCTTTTTAAAAAAATTCCTTTGAGACACTAACTCTTCCTTTGAACCTCCCCTGCCCCAGATTATTGTTTATACCTTTTCTGTTGCCTTATGTCTCCTTGATTTACATTCTCAGTCGACACCCGCTTCTACACTGGCTAATTCAATAACCTACTGAAGGTAGGAACTTTTCACTGTCTCAGGCTCCCCTCAAAATGCCTTGCAGAGAGCAGGCCTCCCAAAATCTACAATGTGATTATTAAACCCATTGCTATGGCTCATCGTTTCAGGTTGGGACCTTGACATATGGCAGAACTACTTGTGTTTTCCAGATGACCATGTAGAGTACAACCGGACTCTGGGCTAGCAGATATCATTCCCACCATTGGCTCCCCAACCCTATTCCTCACTGGCTATCTAGACAGGGTTCCCATGAGTGGTGCATAGAGAGCAGTCCTATGTGTTCATCCAGCCATGTGTTACTTACAGGACCCTTGATGAACCTGGGAACCCACAGCTCCTGCCATATTTCTGAGGGGTCCTCAGCTTGCTCTTCCACTTCCCATCAGAGAGTCCAGTATGGAAGGATCTTGCTATCTTTGTCTACCATTCTGTCTTTCTTAATTTTTCTTAAGTTTCTTTCTTCACAGTGTTTCAAATCATGAACAACAACAGAAAGAACACAGCTAGAATACAGACCGGACATAGTGGTAGTGAGTAAAACACACCAAGTATGAATAATATATTTTAGCTCCTCCAAGACGACAGCTCCCTCTGTAGTGAGGCAAGATATCTACTGAAACCATCTTTCACCAAAGGATTCTAAAGAGCTCTGTGAACCCCAGTAAAAAGATGGCTCACCGCCCCCGAGGGCACATTGACCCTTCGCATTTTGGGAATGATGCCCAGAGAATGGTGCCCCTGTGCTCTGACTCCAGATCAGCGCTGTCTTCCCCAAGCCAAGCTGAGCCCCAGTCACTGCCGGGAGGAGGGGCTTTGTAGCGTCATCCCACACCCACCCTGCCCACCCTCTGCACATCCCGTGTCCTATGCTGACAGCAACCTCTGGCCACTCGAATCTCACAGAAGGTCTGCTTTATTATGACCTCTGGCCTCATTCTACACTGTGGGTCAGTGAAAATAATGCTCTTTGCTTTCTCTTTGACTCCTGTGCCTTGTAAACCAGATACAGTTAGTCAAACGGAATGGAGAGGCAACTTACATAAAAGTTCTCACTTTTCTGCTTAAAGAGCTGATCGTTTTACCCACAGAAACCATGGATTATCTGAACCATGTCCAAGCGTGGTCCCTGGACCAAGAGTATCACTACTACCTAGAAATTGCTGGAAATGCAAAACTTCAGGCCTTTCCCCAGACCTACTGAATCAAAAAGTCTGGGAGCAGGGCCCACATATCCATGTTTTAACAAGCCCTCCAGGTGGTTCTGATGCTCGCTGATGTTTGAGGACCACTGCCCAGACACTAATTTCCTTGGAAGTATTCAGAAAGCCAGCATCTTCGTGGGTAAGTATTCAAACAAGTCAGCCTGCTTGATTGCAATGGGCTGGAGACACGAGCCTCTTGTGCCCCTCCACTGCCCCCCAGGGCACACTGGACCATAACAGCATTAATCATGTCAGTGTGAACACAAATACAATGTTGCAGAGAAAAGAGGTCATGCATACAAATATTCGCCCTCCCCAATGTTAACAAAATTTGCCCTTGAACACACAGCTCCTGCCAATTTGGGATAAACATACCTCTTGGTATGAGTCACCATCAGACCAACACACAATGAAATAGGAAGCTGGCTGGTTTCTACTGCGGTGTGGCCAGATCAGGCTCAACCACAATGGGAGAAATCTGCACCACTCACCGATCACTGAACCTTCTGAAAAGTTCTCTGGCTCTCTAACGATGGCTCAGGAAAAAATTCGGCATTTTGCCTTCAGCATACTAGAGGCAAACAATATCAGGACTCTCTTTCTTGCCCCTCAAGGGATATGAATATGATGTCACAGAGGGGTCCTCTCCTCAAAGTGAATCAGATGCCGAGATTTTCCTCTTGGCAGGAAATTTTCCTCTTGGTAGGAATCTACCTTAGGATGTCTTTTCTGTGGGAATTTGGAAAAGTCAATGTGTTGTTCTGTGAAAGAGGGTTTCTATAATGCAGTACAAGTGGGGTCATCCTTTCTGGTCACCTGTCCAGGTCATCGGAGAGGCAAGACACAGGGCCACCTCTCAAAGTCTGGGTGTGGCTGGTTCAGCCTTCAGCTTAGATCCTCACTGTCTCCAAGCTCTTGAGTTCACTCCCTCATCAACAACTGCTCTCAAGAGCTCCAGGTAAATTTAAGTCCGTATACCTTCTCTCAGATTTACTCATATATTCAGCCTTTATTCTAGTTGTACAAATGAAGTCTTCTTTCATTTCTGGATGAACATTTTGTAGACATCAGTGAGTAGATGGCACAGGGAAAGGGATTAGTTTTTTAATGTGAAATTTTTCCCCTTAGCTTTGCAAATCACATTATCTGGACAGCCCTACCATAGTGCAGGTAAGCTAGACAGTCATACTTCTGGTGAGAGTAGCACTTTCATGTATAACATAGTAAGAGCTATTCACATTTGGATTTTTTTTCCCCTCTCAAGAGGAATGTGGTAAAAACTGGGGCTCCCCTCCCTCCAAAGACGCAAAGAACTGAGCTGTGTGCATAAGTCACCAATCAAGACAATTCACTCTGAAACCTGTAGCATTATGACATCTCCTCTAATAGATAGCTTCTCTTTAGCCCTTCTTCAGGATGCCCTGGTCATTTGCGTGCCCTTGGGAAGCTTGGGGCTTTTTGAGTTAAGGAAAAGATGAAGGACTGAGATAAACTCGGGAGTGGGTAGGGTATGAAGCCTTCATCTGGGAAGCAGGGTTGGAAAACTGAGTCCAGGAGAGGCTGTTAGACAGTAAAAAGGGGCCCAAGGGGTGACTTGGACATGAGGAATCACGACACCACAGACAGAGATCTACTGTCCCCAGAGCTCCCCAAAGATGGAACGGAACTGGGTTTCAATGACATCAGGCAGTGTGCACGCCCCCGAGTGGGGAGTGTCTGCGGCTGTGTGTGTGTTGGGAGAGTGGGATGGAGGGAGGTAGATACCAAGAGAGACAGCAACACTTGACACCTGGAAAGGTTGTTCTACAGACTGGAGAGGAAGTCAGCAAATACTTGAGGAGAGAGCGCTTTAAGTCGCACCAGTGACTCAACTGTTGTTTAATTTCCCACGTGTTTACCTAGGTGGACAGAGTAATTCTAGAAGAATTTACAGAAGGGATGGGCCTTTGAAAAGCTTTATAAGGAAGCTGAACTTGAGTTAGGTTTTTGACAAATGCAGAAAAGGAGAATACAGCTCTTTCCCACGAGGGCAGGAGGGGCAGTGTGACCAAGGCTGGCGAGGGGAAATATCCTCCACGATGATTCAAACAGGACAAATGCGGGGCGAGGGGAGAAGAAGTACAATTAGCACAAAATCGGCTCCTCTACTTTCCAGCTTAGCGATCTCTGGCAGGTTTCTAAATTCCTCCAAGTCTCCTCTTCCTCATCTACCAACTGACCTTGCTGGGTCAAAGATTAGAGACAAGGCATGTAAAGCTCTCAACACAAAGTCTGTCACTTAGTATGTGTTCAATAACTGGTAGATTAAATAACATTAAAAATAAAAATAAAATAAGACAGGCTTAGATAGGGGTGGGGAGAAAGTAAGCTCAGGACTTAAGGAATCCTCAGCGATTAGCAGGAAGCCTTGAACTTTACCTCGTCACTCATCAAGGTTTTGGAGCTGGAAATATGATGACATCCGTGTCCTAAGAGGATTACTTTGGTGCCAGTCTGTAGGACACATTTGAGACACAATATACCACTGTTTTCAGCAGCTACCAAGAAACAAGACTGCCGTGTGTGTGTGTGTGTGTGTGTGTGTGTGTGTGTGTGTGAGTGAGAGAGATTCACCTGAATGTCAGGCAGAGACTGAACGTCTCTCCCTTGAGAGTGGGCTGGAATGAGTTTCACTGGATCCCACTCTTCCTTAAAAGCAAGTTGGGCCACCCAACAGGCTCAAAAAGCTTCCAGGACACAAACAAAACAAACAAAAAATGGTGTGCACAAACGTAAAATCCTCTTTACCTTGATGTGTCTCCCTCACAGCTAAATTCTTATTCTTTCACGTGATTTCCAAACCATAAGTATCCCTCATTATTCAAATTAGGTGAGTGCTCACACAATTTAATGTCTAGTATTTCTTCTTGTTTTCTCTGACAAAAATAACAAATCCCTCTTGTACTTTTAAAGCTTGCACTAGCACACACACATAAGCTAGACAAGTATAGATTTTAAATGAGTATAGTAGGCCTCTGGAGTTTAGGTGGATGAGAGTGTATTCAGGAAGACAGATATTGACCGATAAACCCACAAAAGTCTCTCCTTATCTGTTACAGGATAACAGCAAGGGTGAGATGTCCTTGAACACATCACAGGAATAACTATTTCATCAGGATTCCTGGATCAAAAAGTGCCTACAACCAGAAGAGGATGGGTGACCGGTTAGGAGGAGAAGGGAAGATAGTGAGGGTCATAATATGTCGGCAAATGCCATTCCACGCTAGCAGAGGTGTGAGTGGCCAGCAAGCTTGCTCTCCAGCCAGGGACGACCCCAAAGCAGACAGATACATGCAAGAGAACAGGATGCCTCAAACCAGTGTGAGCTAAGCCATCTCTAAGTAGAGAGCACAACAGGGAATCTATGTTCCTCCTTCTCAAGGCCCCTCATGTTCCTCGGGAGGGAGGCTACCACGATATGAGCCTGCTCAGGGGTGATTTGTGTCAGCTTCAGGAGGAAGTGCTGAGGCATCTCTGGGAGCAAGAAGAAATGGAGAGGACCAGAAGAGGGTTGGGATTGAGAAGACACAGGTTTAGGTACCAGCTCTGGGCACAAGCCAGCCTGTTTCAACTGCTGAGAATTTGTGATGGGTGAACACTAAGTAGGCTGTACCCTAGAGAATTACAGAGACACAGTGCTGCTTCTGAGAGGCTCAACTTCTACTGAGAGAGCCCGTGGCAAGTGCAGTTGCTGACCTTGCACACAATCTGATGGGACACAGAGGATGAACCCTGGGTCCAGTAAGCTACCGCATGACCTTGAACAATTCACTTACCCTTTTGGAACCCCAGTTTTCTCATCTCTCAGGTGAATGCCTGGACTATGTGCTCCCCTGGGCCCCTCTCACTTTAAAGGCTATGATGGAATTCCTTTCTTTCCCCAGAAGCTCTTGTATAGCTGCCCCAAATCCTGCCTACCTTTGTCGCTGGCTGAGATTGGTGTAATCACAGAGCTGGGAGGCGGTAGCATGGACTGGCATAGTCCTCAAAATAAAAAAGGAACAGCCTTGAATCAGTGGCTAAGGGCTAAGATAATTCTAGTATGTGACCTCTCAGTGGCCCGTGCCAATGTTCCAGTTAGAGGGTGGCTACTGAGTTATGAAGTAAATGTGAACCCAGGCAATCGGTTTGAATTTTGAGGCATCTTCAATGACTTAGAAAGAGAGCTGCTCTTTGGGGACCACTGATCTGTGATCTATGTACCACACAGAGCAAGTCTGGGGCTTCCCCAGGCCCCACGGGAATGGAATCAAGACATGGCTTTTACAATTCCCTCTCCCATCATGCATAAATTACTTATATTGGGGACACAAACTCAAATCCATTAGCAACAGAGATTAGGACTGGGTTGTTCCAGTTGAGAAGGTACAAATGAAGACGCTTGGCCTTTATTAAATGTCAGCATCTGTATTTGTTATTCTGAGAGTTCCTGAAAATATCCCTAAGAGAGAACATATCATTAGAAGCATCTATATTTGCACCTAAACATTTCACTCAATTACCTCTTACTTGGTGAAAGACCAAAGCTAATGCACATGCTTGTGAAAGATGCACAGGCAGAATGGATAGAGCAGAACCACATTTCTCTTTGTCCTAAGGTGCAGCCTTAGCACTGTTAGCTGTCATGATCCTATTTCTCCAGCCATCCTTTAGTATAATCAAACCAAACTGAATTTCCAGCAATAAGGATCAATTTGAGTTTAACATGTTCACCTCAAAGTTATTCCCTGTACGGGTTTTAAGTGAAAATAGATACAGATAAATCATTGAAATGATTCATGACAGCTCCAAAAGAAGGGACCTCAGTGTTTACGTCCCACTGTAAGAAAGTATGGCAGAATAAATCCAAGCTTAACCAAAGAGCAAAATTAAAGGATGACTACTCACATTATAAAATCATGTGGTGAAGGTCCCTAAGACATATTATTAAGAGGGAAAAAAAATCAAGTCACAGAAAAATGATAGAATGATCTCATTTGTATACTCCTCCCATCTATCTTGTTCCTGTCTAGAAAGGTACACATTATTAACAATTTTCCGTCTAGAGAGATGGGGGACTTGAGGTCGGCAGGATAAAGACAAGGGGTTTCACTTTCTGTTCTCTGTTCTGCACATTTTACTTTCTTAAGATATACTTTATGTATTACTTGGATAATTAAAACCAGGGATTGCTATGTTCTTTTACATGTTCCAGATAAACTAATAATTTAAACTATAATTCAATTCTGAAAGATTTAACTCCCATTTCAGGACCACACCCGGTTCATCAATAATGTACACCTGTGCAGAGCACCCCACCCTCTCCCTGTTGACATTCTCCTTGCCACTTGATTTGCCAGCTTGGACAAATATCACATCCTTTAAGAAAGTGTTTGGAGGGGTGATTAGGGATGCCGCTGAAATGCCAGGTGATCAAAACAGCACACCTGAAACCTTCAAAACAGCTCGCATCTCTTTTCAGCCCATCCCAGGTTGTCTTGGGCACCTCCCAGCTCAGCAGAAACCTGGTAGAAGGACCCTTTCATTACACATCTCCTTTAACTGACTGGTTGGAGCAGGGGTAAGGAAGAAAATAAAGGCTAGGATGGGGGCAGGAAGGCAACTCTCAAACACAGCAAAAATTTCAAGATGCGATAATCAAACGAGACACACGTCCCAGAGCTCAGCTGTGCAAACACTCCAGAAATAAGCTATGCTTCAGACGCCGTCCCTAAATTAGAGTTTCTTAATGACTTCACAATACGGACGTTCTCGCACCAAGAATATGTCTGCCTGGCTTTCGATTGATCATCCCCCATTAGGTGGGCGAGCCCTGCAGCACCACTGCAACTTCTGCAACCATGCACGGGGATCGATACTCATAATTACCTTTCTCCTTCACCATGGCAACCGGGTCTTCTGGCCAGCAGCACAGAAGGAAAGAGGAATAAAGTCTAGGAGTGGGAGCGCTCCTGGGCGGACAGATCCACGGCTGTAGACGCTGCGAGGAAAAGCCCCGGGCATCCACTTGCGAAGTCCGGGGCTGCTTTCTAAAATCCCGCCCCCACCCCGGGGGGCCGAGCTCCCGTGCCCGCCCCGCGATCGCCGCCGAGTGGCGGCCGCGCCCAGCTTGGGGACTCTGCCCTGGGACCGAAACCACTCGCTACAGCTGCCGCTGTAGCAAATGCAAAATTCCACCGTCCTAATCTCTGGTCACTGACACCACTTTGCATTCCTCACACCGAGGCCGGGAAAACGGGCAACAGAACGCTCCCTCCCGGAGTCTGATAAATGATTGCCAGAAGAGGGGGGCCGAGGGACAGCCAAGGGACTGTTTCAATAAATAAAACTAGTCAATTGTTAGCTCATTAGTTCCCCATTATTGCTGCTCCCAATTCTTGCTCCAGCTTCTTCAGGACACACGGAATAAATAAAAGTAACCATAGTAGAAAAAGAAAAAAATCATGCCAGCGACTCCAAGTTCATTTTCTTCAAGTTTTGAGGCTTAATTATAATGAATAAAGATTGGCCTGGCCCTCACCTCCGCCCCCACCCTCCCAGCCCAACAGGGTTTTTCTGAGTGCGGAGAGAAGGCGGAGGGGACCGAGACAATGAGAGCCAGCCTGGGAAGAGGATCTTTCCGGATTCAGTTCCTTCCAGGAGCAAAAGGATCAAAGCAAAAATGTGACTTATCCAGTTAGGCAGGATTCCGACCATCTTTCTCTCTGCTTCACTGGAGTTTTCTAGACAAGCCCCTTGGATAGACGTATCTATGAGGGAGGAACCCTAGCCACAGAAGCGGGAGGCGGCACCCGCATCACTCACCCCTCTGAGCCTGCCGCAGCCCCAATGGCTGCCAATAAGACTTTTGATCCCTGTACCCACAGGGTCACAGGTCGGTCTCCGGGGAGCAGAGAACTTCGGGGCTCACAAAGCCCACCCCATTTCAGCAGATCATTCGGCCGGCCACATGACACATACGTCCCCCACGCGGGAGGAATGTGATGAGCAAGAGACAAAAGACAGACGTACCCCACTCTGGCAGAGCGGCAGATGGCCACACATCTCTCCTAACCAGAATGCACAGCCAGTATTAGGCTGTATTTACTGCAAATATTGTAACGTGTTGGGTCTCAGAGAACCAGGGTAACAGAAAGGAATGAAGTCAATCAACCTGCCTCATCTCTGACTGGGAGGCTGTTTATAGGCCCGATGAGAATGGTTCCGTGGGGTGAGCAGGCCCTTTAGTGCTGGTTTTCTGTTGGGTACAGTAGCAGATCTCAAGCAGCTGTGACATTCCTACATCTGTGACTCAGGGCTTTGCTATTAATAGCTTGAGTGTCTCTGCCTGTAAGGGCCAAGTCCCTTCCAACCCCCAAACCGTCTTTTCTATGAAACACACTCTGCCCACACTGCTCTCTGCCCCCACTGTAGCCCCACGGGTCAGGTTTTTCCTAAGTCAGCAGCCAGCTGGAGTATAAGTGCTAAAGAGCCTTGAAGCAGCTTTTCCAACCTCCATTCATACATAAGAGCCAAGTGCTGGAGCAACACTGTGAGTAGGGAGAGATGGGAAGGGCTCAAGTGCATGGAGGGGACAAGCCCTTTACATTCCCAGATTTTTGTGCATTAAAGTTGTACTAGTCTGCTTCTCTCACCCCTAATCACAGACCTCATAACGAGATGCTGACAAGCAAAATTAACCTCAGAGAAGTGGAATTAGTTTGGTGCTGCGAGCCTAGCAGGTGAATTTATTTTATTATCTTTTTGCTGCATGGGCTCTGAGGCACGTCTCTCCAAGGGTTTCGTGGTATTCCGCTCAAAGCTAAGGGAACCGTGCTCTCTTGTCTTTCTCCCTGCTTCCCTCTCCCAGTTGGTACATGACAGTAAAACACCATCGGGTTTCTAGTCCAAATCCAATCGTATGTAAGTGTTCCAGATACTATAAATGCAATTAGTTCAATTTCTCTTTTACTCGGCATGACAATTTTTAATCCTGAGATTTATTAACCAAACTGGTCCCTTATTACACTTCCAAACCTACCTGTATACCTTGGTGGATAAAGTGCACAGAAACCCTGATTTAGGAGGCTCTCTGGCAGCTTTAGGGACTAAGCTCCTGGAGTGACAGTTGGTGGCGATTCATTTTCAGAGGCTTTTCTAAAGCAAAATACTACATAGTGGTTCAGAGAGATTCCCTCCCTCCTGCGTTTTCCATGGAAAGAATTTTCCTGCACCACAAAGTGAATGAGTCACCAGCATCTAGTTGCTAAATAACAGTCATATGGCTAAAGTTCCCCCAACAATCAGACACTGCTACTTTGGGATAAAAGCATCCACTGGGCACTTTTACAATAACCAAAGAGGGTATTACTAAAGTTATTTTTGGAATGTGGGAGAGTAGAACTAAATTGTTTTTGTCTCCTTGCCTCCGGCTGAATAGTTCAGAGCTTAGAGAACAGAACTAAAACGGTGATATTTTCTACTTTTTTATTTTTTTATTTTACAGTGCAGCAAAATAAATCAAGAAAAATCTGAAAAATGTGAGGTTCCCAAGATGGCAGGACTTTTTATTCCTATATGTAGAGATGATTTCCAAAGAACTTATCTCCATCTCATTCCACCCAAATGAGATAAGACTTCATAATATAGACACCAGCCCAAGGTTTTACTTGTTGTTTTATTCACCCAAACTGATTCCGTGTTGCCTTTTTCATTCACTTACAAAATGAAGCCAAGGTTGTCCACAAGTGACCAAAGCCAAGGTTGTCCACAAGTGACCATTTTGTGGGAGAGAAAAGCTTCCCTCGCCTACAGCTACTCTTGGCAAAAACTCAAGAGTACATCACTTTAACAGAAGTGAAGCCAATGGAGAGGGAAATGTTGCAACCAGAACAAGCCACCTGGCACAGCCCACTTCCTCATTGTCCTCCCCCTTCCACAGATTGCCTACTGCTTGTGCACCTGTACAGCAGGGATTTCAGGACCCCTCCATGATTTCAGGACCCCAGGTTTCTAGGTAAAGCACATCCCTCGATGCATTTGGACCCACTGGCAAAAGAGTGTGCAAAATCCTTTCTAGTGGAATTCAGCTGAAAGAAAATTCAAGAATGAGTTCCTTACTTGCTTTCTATGTCATGCTTACATCAATCACCCTCACTGCAGACATGTCTGGAGCATCTACTGCGGGCCAGGTCTACCGGGCTGAAGGTTCCAACACAAGAGAGAAACCACTGCTCCCGAGTTGCTTAACGTTTGGGGATGCGAATGTGCTCCATGAAATTAGGAAGGTATTCAAGACAGAAGTAGGGTGTTGTGGGTTCCAGGCAGTGCTGAACCCAAAACTGGGAGCCAGGAGAGGCTTCCACGAGGACTAAGAGGACAAGCAAGTGTGAAGAAAGGGGGAAAGACCATCTATTCCAAGCAGAGGTCATGGGGAGCGAGAAGGTGTCAAAAAGCTCATGGTTCATGGGGAAGAGGGAAAAGCTCAAGCAAAGGCCTGGGTGGTAGGTCACAGAGGGCTCTGAATGCCCCACCAAGGAGGTAGGACCCTGGAACTGATATGGTTAGAGTCTCAAACCTGGATTCCCATTTCCTTCCAAATTTAGCTCAAAAGAATTTGGCTTCATCTCAAAGTCAGCCATGGTTTCTTTCCAAGGATACTGCTTCCTTCCTCCAAATTAGGTGGGTTGGTGTATGCATGTCCAAGAAGTCTATGTTTATTAGTTTATTTAAATATTTCCCTGATACATGGAATAAAATGATAGCCATGTTCACCCCATGCACAGCATTTTAAGAAACTTCAGCCATCTGGGATTGTAGTAATGACTTCATGCCCACCACCAGACTGTGAGTTCCATGAAGGCAAGTAGGGTTTCACGATTTTCTAGAGCCACAATGGTAGAGTTTGCAGATCTCCAGGGATGAAAATACTAGGGGTGCTTTAAATGCAGACACCTGGTTCCCACCCAAGATGTGATGGTGCAGATTCCCTGCAGAGGAGGCTGGAGCTGCAGCCAGCTCCTTAACTGACTAAGGACCACTGGCCCACTACACCAGCTTATAAAGCAGGAGTTGAATGAATATGAGATGTATATACACCATGCTGCCACATCTAAAAAGCAACCCCTCTCAGTTGGCTAAAATAACAATCGTCGGACATTCATTGTGATCTTAATGAAAATTTATCGGAAGTGATGATTCCAGAGTTTCATACGGCCTGAGACAAATTCCTAAACGTCTGAGCCCTCTTGGTCCTACTCTCATGTCCTCCATGGAGAATTCCTAGGATTTTTTCCATATGAATCTCATGGAATCAACGCCCAGCAAAGTTCTTTTCCATGGATTCTTCAAGTAGAATTATTTCACATTTGTACACAAAACATCCCCCATGGTTCTTCTCAGAAGTCAGATCTGAAGTTAGACCTGAGCAATAGTTTGCAGCTTAAGAAAAATTACTAAGGTACAGTAGAAATGCAATATTTGATGAATATTAACAATAAACATCCCCAGCTCATCACAGTAAGTCAAAATACCAGATAAGTATTCATTTTTTTCCCATTTTTTAATAGTCAAATAGACTGATGTAAAAACTGAACTCAAAATAAAAGTGAATCCGGTCTCCTATGTAAATCAATTTAGCAGTTGCTTGAAAGTGTCTGCCACGATGCAAACCCGTAATTCCCCTTGGAGAGAAAGCAAGCTGGAAAGACATGCAACCAGGTACTTGTCTTAATAGACCCTCAATACTACTTTGTCACCCCTTACAGAATGTCTGTAACGTGTCAGCTACTATTTAGTCTGTTTATATTTATTACCTCATTTAATCCCCACACCAACGTAATGAGATAATTTATTATTGCACTTCACACACAATGAAAGAGCTAAAACCATGGGCCCTCACTTTGCTCTGTTGGGCCTTCCCTTTCATGAAAGAGCCTCTCTTTCCCTGGACAACCTCCTACACACACACACACACTCTCTCTCTCTCTCTCTCTCTCTCTCTTTCTCTCTCTCTCTGTACACTGACTTCCTCGGCATTTCCAAAACACCCAGCACAATAGAAAAGATGTTGCATTTTGCCTTGTTTGTGCAGAACAATCTTCTCTTGATACGTTACCCTTGGTTAGCTCTTGGACTTCTGATGATAGGCCCTGCTAGCTGAACAGCATCACAGCCTTGGTCTGCTGGGCTCGGCCTTGGCTGGACAGGGGAGGACAGAATCCAGATCTATGTACCAGGCCTTTTAAGATACAATTCAATCACTCGCCCTGTGGAATCATTCTCAAGGACTAGCATTTCTGTGGTTTACATAGGGAGACAATTTTTAAAATTGGGGGAGTTGGATCAAAGAATTGTTGCAGGGTTTACAAAGCCTGCGTTCACCCCCTCAGTTAGCCTTATACCTCTAATTATGCCCACTGGGGATACTCTGGCACACTCCCAGAAAGTAACTTCTCTCTCATTCTCGCCTGAGGTTTCAGCCATCCTCGCTGGGACAGGCCAAAGGAAGCATGCCGCGTGCATAGCCATTAGCACATCTGCTGCCACCAGAAAGGCACCACTGTCACCCAGCACATGTCTCCGGGGATTTCTCCAGCTCTTGCTGCCAGGAGAAGGGGCTGTGTACCCAACACTTTTTGGAAAGCACTGTAACATGTGGATAAAAATAGGCATCAATTTCCTGTAAGAAGTGTATTTCAGATCAAAAGTAAGTCCTAAGGCAGACTTGTCCAAGGTTACGCGATACTTAGAAATGGGTCAAAACTCCTGATGTCTTACCTCTACCCCGTGGTTACGCCCCTCTATCACGCTGGTCACACGGGCAGCCTGATCAAGCACAGGGTTGAATCCCAGCTCCACCATAGGCTGAGTAACCTTGAGCCCACTTGCTGTCCCTGGCTTTCAGCAGTCTCCTCGGTGAACAGTAATAATAGGCTCCACGTGTGAGGTGGTGGGGACGGGGCCGCTTCAAGGGTGTGCAGCCTGTGTGGTTACATGGGACGCATGCTCAGAAGGGCCCTCCGCTGGTTGAATGCTTTACTCTTGTCCCACTGGTATTTGTAAGAACTTCACCTCTGAACTTGTGTTTTGTAGCTGACATCCGCTGGGAGCAGCATGCGTGTGACCAGATGACATAGAGGCAGGATGTGTGATGTCATTCCTGCCGGCCCATGTGCAGGTGCTGTTTACGGGGCACCATGAGCACAGGAGTCCAGTGGCCCCAAGATGCACACAGGCGGCAGTTCAGGGAGAATCTGGGCAAAGACGAGTTAAGTGCACTCACGTCTACCACTGGATAAACAGGCGTGCTGAGAGGTCAATTTCCATTCAAATTGGAATACTTGCTTCAAATAAAGAAGGTGGTGGTGTTCCAGTAAACAACCAACCAAGGAACCCTATCCTGTCCTTTCTGACTCAAGTTATCTCCTTGTATTAGCCAACCACTTACACTGAAAATGATGGCATCGAAGAAAGGGAAGGCTAGGACAACTCACTGTCGCCTGCCTTCCATCAACCAGCAAAGACAGAGAGCCCTGGCAGAATGTGCCTGCATCAAGAGGCAAAATTAAAATAGTTGAGTTTGATGTGCATAGAATTCCCATTCTTCTTTCTTTTTTTTTAAGATTTTATTTATCTATTTATTTGTTAGAGGGAGAGAGAGAGAGAGAGAGAGAGAGCGAGCGCACAAGCAGGGGAGGGGTAGAGGAAGAGGGAGAACCAGGCTCCCCGCCAAGCAGACAGCCTGATGTGGGAATCGATCCCAGGACCCTGAGATCACAATCTGAGCTGAAAGCAGACACCTACCCAACTGAGTGACCCAGGTGCCCCCCCCCACTCTTCTTTAAAGACTAAAATATGTATGGATCTGTCTGTTGTGTAATTTCAGTGATTCCACACTGAATGCCCTTCTATTTGCATTTAAAATAAGCACTGCACAATATAAACACGAATGGTCCAATTCACATTAATAATTTAAAATCTTACTTTAGGGGCACCTGGGTGGTGCAGTCAGTTGGGCTGCGCACTCTTGGTTTCAGCTCAGGTCATGATCTCAGGGTTGTGAGATTGAGCCCCACGTTGGGCATGGAGTGCTTCAGATTCTCTCTCCCTCTCTCTCTGCCCCTCCTACTCATGCTCTCTCTCTAATAAATAAATAAAATTTAAAAAATAAAAAGTGAAATTTTGCTTTATTTGGGACATTTAATAGCAAATAAAAACACTACGACAAGGTGAGAAAAAGAGTGTGGAATAATATATTTTAGTACCTTGTTTTTTTAGAATTTTATTTATTTTTACTTGAGAGTAAGAGAGAGAGAGAGCACACAGAGGGAGAGGCAGAAGCAGACTCCCTGCTGGGCAGGGAGCCCCATGCTGGCCTCGATCCCAGAACCCTGAGATCATGGCCTGAGCTAAAGGCAGTTACTTAACCGACTAAGATACCCAGGCACCCCTGTATTTTAGTACTTTTAATGGTATTTGATTTCTGCACTTTAAACAAGGTGCCCCACATTTTCCTTTTGTACAGGGCCTGCAAATTCTGTGCCAGGCACAGAGCAGGGATGAGAGACACTCCATATGAGATGAAATTACCCCACACCGAGCCCCAGTGCGAGGAAAGGCAATAACCACTCTGCGGTCTAGCCTCTTACTGCTTCATCAGCTTACAACAAAATAGGCTAGGCTTGAAACGGTAAAATCCCAGTGTTCAAAACCATTTTAGGATACCAGGAGCCTTTTGAAAATACTGAATCTGGAGGACTTAACTTATAATGCCTTTAAGAATTTTAGTACCTCT
>PITA01000604.1:182556-255831 GCA_004023965.1 Spilogale gracilis
GCGCCTGGGTGGCTCAGTTGGTTAAGCCACTGCCTTCGGCTCAGGTCATGATCCCGGAGACCCGGGATCGAGCCCCACATCGGGCTCCCTGCTCGGCGGGAAGCCTGCTTCTCCCTCTCTCACTCCCCCTGCTTGTGTTCCCTCTCTAGCTGTGTTTCTCTCTGTCAAATAAATAAAATCTTTAAAAAAAAAAAAAAAAGAATTTTAGTACCTCTTGACACTTCGGTATATGGCCTTTGCTGCCATATGAGAGAAGGCATATGATGCCCACCATTAAAGCGAGAATGGATGTCAAGTGTCAGGAAATCTTCCCAGGAAGACAAAGTTATTCTCCTCAACCCACTTACTCATCCAGCAAGTACCGACTGAGTGCTTACTAAGTGTCAGAGCCTGTTACAGGTGCTGGGGTATCACAGCAAACAAAAGAAAAACCTTTGCTGGATAGAGTTTACATTCCAGTTGGGGGGAAGATCACTGATATAATAAAATATGTAAGTAAAAAATATATAAATGATAAGAACTCTGCGGGGAGGATCAAGGCTGGAGAAGAACATGGGGAAAGGAATTGAGGTTTTAAGTGGGTGGCCCAGGAAGAACCTCTTTTTTTTTTTTTTTTAAAGATTTTATTTATTTATTTGACAGACAGAAACACAGCCAGAGAGGGAACACAAGCAGGGGGAGTGAGAGAGGGAGAAGCAGGCTTCCCGCCGAGCAGGGAGCCCAATGCAGGGCTCGATCCCGGGACTCCAGGATCATGACCTGAGCCGAAGGCAGTCACTTAACCAACTGAGCCACCTAGGTGCCCCAGGAAAGCCTCTTTGAGAAAGCATCATCTGAGTAAGACTGACGGGGGTGGGAGGGTGAACAGTGTGACATCTGCTGAAAGAGCGCCCCAGACAAAGTGAATGCTAAGAGCAGAGGTCATAAGGTGGAGCTCACCTGATGTGTTCAAGGCCCCACGGGGGCCCATGAGACTGGAGGTGCTGGGGCCGGCAGGTCCTGGTAAAGACCTTGGGTTTTATAAGTGAGTGAGGCAGGAAGCCCCTGGAGGTCTTGGGCAGAGAGAGGTGAACTATCTGATGGCCATTTCCTGGCCAGGATCGTCCTGGCTTCTGTGTGGTGACCAGAGGAAAGGGGAGTGGGCAAAGATGAAGAATGTGGCATTGGTGCATGAAATTTAAAAAAAAAAAGTTTCAGAGTGAGATGAAGACAGGACAAAATGAGATGAAGGAAAAGATGATAGAAATAAGGAATGAACACTGAGGACCCAGATGGTATCAAGGGCAATGAATGAAACACCAAAGAACAGAATAGACAGTGATACAATGTCCGCTTCCCAGCACAGGCACGGGCTTGAAATGATCTCAGCGAAAGCAGAACAGAGCCCCCCAAAAATGAGAGAAAGTCAACAGATGTTCACAAAGGAAGACTTTAAAAAAACCCTTATGTCCTAGATGTGGAGAGCATAAGAAGCAGAAACTATGTTCAAAGATTAACCCACAAGGACATCCTGGAAATGAAAATACGTTTGAGGGGCGTCTGGATGGCTCAGCCAGGTCAGTGTCTGCCTTTGGTTTAGGTCATGATTCTCGGGTCCTGGGATCAAGCCCCATGTCAGGCTCCCTACTCAGTGGAGAGTCTGCTTCTCCCTCTCTCCGTCTTGTGGTCTTGCACTCTAACTCTTCCCCCTTTCTCCCTCGCAAATAAATAACATCTTTTTTTTTTAATATGTTTATGCTTGCAGATTTATCGAGTATAGTTACAGTATTTTGGCAAAATTTGACACAGAATGCTAAGTCCAAGTCCTAGCCTGAGCTCTGAACATCAAAGGGTATCATTCTCCATTTATCCAGGCAGAAAAAACCCTATAACCCACAAAAAGAGAAAAACTTGGGCTCACCTCTGACTTCTCAACAGCTGCACTGTATGTAGAAGACCATGGGGCATATTTGGAAGTTTTGAGAAGGAAAGGTTCCCAAGAACTTGACATGCAGTCAAAATGTTCAGACAGGCGGGCGCCTGGGTGGCTCAGTTGGTTAAGCAACTGCCTTCGGCTCAGGTCATGATCCCGGAGACCTGGGATCGAGTCCCACATCGGGCTCCCTGCTCGGCGGGAAGCCTGCTTCTCCCTCTCTCACTCCCCCTGCTTGTGTTCCCTCTCTGGCTGTGTTGCTCTCTGTCAAATAAATAAAATCTTAAAAAAAAAAAGAAATGTTCAGACAGGCAAGAGGCAGACCTCCACACACATGGGAGGCTCAGATCTCCACAAACCCTTCTTGGGAAAACAGTTTAACAACAACATCTAGCCAATTATGAACGGAGTCAACATGCACTCAGGAGTGCAGTTCTTGTCAAGGGACTGGTAGGAGATGCGAATTCTATTAAATGTGGACCTGATACCTCAATTACTGGGTTATGGTTCTAGAAGAAAATGGGAGCATCCTAAGCAAATAAGACAAAGAACAATGTGAGAACGACATTATGACTGACAAAAATCAGGAGGTGCATAGGAGACAAGGCAGAGAGCTACTGTTCTGGTTTTCACAGCAGGGAGAGAGTGACCTGCACCACACTAGCCAAGATTCTCAATGTTGGCATCTTTTAAAAGAGTCTGAAATCACACCACCCAACTGCTTCATCTTTGCTTAGGGCTGATGCACAATCTCATGACTTTTTATACGTCTGCTCTCATTTCTTAGACTTCCGGCAAATATATCTCTGGCATTCTTTAAGAAAAGGGAGGTGATATACTTTTGCCTTTTTACTGATTTTCCCCCCCACATTCTTAGTTCAAGAACTGAAATTGTTGTTAGTTTATTTATATCTAGGATTCCCACAGCATTTTCCTCCAGAAAGATGATATACTGGTTCAAAGGATAGTCACATAGGGTTTTTTTTTTAATCTTTATAGTTATTTAGTCTATATATTCATGAAAATGCCATGAAATTCCTCATGACAAGACTTTCATTTATCAACACAGAGTCTTGTCCAGGTGTAACCATATGCTTTGGGGGGCCCTGCCCCATCCACTCCTCTTCTGTTCCCATTCTCCACCTCTTTTGCATATGTACTGAGCCATATGACTTCTTGCCCTGGCCATGGCTGATTGGATTATTAGCAGACCTTGGAAGGAGGGGTGGCAGGATTGGAAAACCCATACATCAGCTGGCCAGGCACTTATAATTTATATTCTGCCTTGAAAACCATGAGCTGGGCCAACTAGGTTTTCACTCTTGGGAATCTGAACTAAGAGACATAGAGAAAAGTCCTGGTCAGTGGTGAGTACTTGTATTAAAAGGTCAAGTAAGTTGTGGCAAGGGGCCCACCATGTGGATACCAAAATTCTGAGGGGTAGAGTGTCAGAGGAAGCCAACTGGGAAGGAAGCAGATAGGCTATTCCTTAAAACTGAACCGATAGTCCTGGAAGGGTCTGGAATTTTATATTTCTGGAGACTTGGCTGTTCAGCATTTCCTGGGCTCCTATGAAGCTTGTTTAAGTTCTTAGACTGTCCATTCTCCCCTCGTTTGTTTGTTCATATCTCCTTGGCATTCACTTCTACAATTCCAACCTGGTTACTAGAAACATCTCGATGGGTAAGTTAATGCACCTGCTGCTTCAGGCAAGGGCAGATGGGGAGGTGGTAGGCAGCTCAGCGTCCCAGCCGGAAAAGCCCTGTGGTATTGCCCACGTCATCTCCCCAAGTTCAGTTTGTGCTGCCCACACTGGTCACTAGTTAGATAATTTACCTTTTGTGAGCTTCACTCCCCTACCAGTGTTTCCTGGGATCGCCTTCTAAATAAATAACTTGCCCTCAAATCCTTGTCTCGGGGTCTGCTTTTGGGGGCATACCAAAACAAACAAAAAAAGCATCTAATTTATTCATATTTTTACGACACAAAAGAAAGAAAAATTGGTCTCGATCCTCTGATCACTTTTACCAGTCCTTTACTTTAAATCAGAGACAGATTCTAAATAGAATACTCTGAAGTAGCCAAATATGCTCCGACATAATACATTCTTTTGTTTTTTCACAAGAGAATCAATAATTCAATGAATCATTTTACTATACAAACATAATGGAATTGGTATGCACACACACTGTGCTAATGCGTCTTCCTTTAGAAGATGTCAATGAACCTATTTGCATTAACTCTGGTAAAAGAGGTGAGAACAACTGCCTCATCCACAAATAGGACCCCCAAATGTCCGTAAGCCCGCAGTTCTATTTTAGGGGGAAGGATGTGATTTATAACCTTTATCAAGTTCTATGGCAATGAGTCATTTTATAATGACATCCTATTGTGTTAACATATATCCATGAGATCTCTTTAAAGGATTGTAAACAGACGAACATTCGTACAATCCAACCAGAAACGGTGCTGGTAGTACAATACGCCACGGGTCAAGTTCGCTGTGTTTCTGGAGAGGTAGAGAAGGTTTTGTTCTCTTCCTCCCTTCCCACCAGTTCCCAGCATGATAGAAAACACCCTGCATATGTATTGGATTTTTTCAGGTTTGAGAAGATTAGAGGGAGGACAGGAAGAGAAATATTTAGAACTTAAATTGTTCTTGGTTTTGGATCTGGATGATACAATATAGTTTTTCCCTTCCTGAAAAAAAATGCACTAAGAGTGCCAAGCCTTTAGCAGCATGCTTCGCTGGCTATTAGGTTCACACACAGGAAAAAGCACTAAAGCCACAAGAATGGCAATAAGGCATAGCATCACGCCGCTGAAAGCAAAGTGGGCAAAAATCAGGGAATCATGAAAAGAAATAAATGACAGCTGGCTTATTAATTATGCTAACAAATATTCACTGAGCATCTACATACAATATGCATAACATCACCACTGAGAGGCTGAAAATGGGCTAGAGATCAAAGATGCCTAGATGAAACCCTTGGTGAACTTATATTCAAGTATAGCAAAGAGCACAAGTATCTAAATCATGCTAGAGGTAGCAAGGTGTTGGAATCGGAAATACAGAGAAAATGCTATAAATGCTATAAAGAAGGTCACCGCTTCTCACCAGCTGCCCAGAAAGAACATGATCCAGACCACTCCTGGTACCCAGACAGAGAAGCTAACCAAACACGTATTAGAACCAGCTGCTTGTACTCTCTTTAAACTCTTGAAATAAACCAATTTACCACAATCTACATTAGAGCAAGTTCAGTTGAAGTATTACGAAACAAATTAACATCACATAGTATTATCATCAGGGATAATCCTGGACCTATTGGTGACCTTAACAATAGGCATCAGGGCTGGCTCCCAAGGGATTACAGAGTTTGACTGTACCCTTCAAGGACAGGTCCCTGCCCGAGGAAAAGATAATAGATGAGCATATCCAGCTACTGAGTAGAATCACATGATAGCACTTCAGGGACAACGGTGATATGAAACAGAACTGGGACTTGTCCCATAAGAGGAGCAAATGTTAAACACCCTGGCATATTCTGGTGATGTGAAAAATGCCCTTACAAAATGATCTGAGTAGGGACGGGCAGAAAAGGAGCAGGGTGGGTGCTGGCGGTGGCTCCAAATATTTTCTTCCCAAGCTCATCTTTTTCCCGTGGGGACCCCTTTTGTGTCATGAGAATTCTCCCTTTCCACTGGGCCACACGCAGACCTTGGTGAGCTGGACTTTTCTGAGCACTGTGAGTCAGATCATTTCTGACGTCCTCCGATTCATTTCAGTTGGTGTCTCTGGCTACAGAACCTGGATGAGGAAAGATCTCAACAACCAAACAAAACTTAGGGGCACCTGCAGCATAATGAGGAAACCAGCCAATTACTGTCTCAGAGTAAAGGTCCTACCTTCCCATACATAATGTATTTGCAGATCTTTAAGTAGTAGGGCTATCAGAGCCAAGATACAGGTCGTAAATAGACGTGAAGGTCCATATGGGATTTTTTATTTTCGTGGAAACTGGTTATTCTACTTTTGCAGAAGAGCTTTGACTTAATTTAGAATTATATTAAGTGCTATTTTAATGCAAATGAGTGCAGTCACTGGGGAAAATGGCTTGGCAGCTCCTCAAGAAGTGAAATAGAGTGACCACATGACCCAGCAATCCTGCTCCTCGGTACATACCCAAGAGAATTGAAAACATATGTCCATACAAAAACTTGTACTTGTATGTTCCTAGCAGATTCGCAAGGCCCCCAAACAGATACATCTCAAATGCCCATCATCCAATAAATATATAAATATATAATAAATATAATAACCAGTAAATATATAACCAAAATGTGGTCTCTCCATACCATGAGATGTTGTTTGGCCATAAAAAGGAGGGAGGTACAGACACGCGCTACGACTCTGATGAATTGTGAAAATACTAGGCTCAGTGAAAGAAACCAGACACAAAAGGCCACATGTTGTATGATTCCAACGCTAAGAAATTCCAGAACAGGCAAATCCATAGAAGGAAAGAGACAGAAAGTAGAGGGGTAGCTGCCAGGGGCTGGGGGTCGCTGATAACAGGGCATGACTGTCAACGGACAAGGGTTGTTTTAGGGGTGATAAAAATGCCCCGGGATTAGACCCAGACAGGAGTGATGGTTATACAACCCCGTGAATGTTCCAAACAACGCACAGAATTATACATGTTAAATTGGTATTTTTTATGGTGTATGAATTACGCCTGAATTTCTAAAATGTATGAAGTGGCTTCATTTATCAAGCACTGTGTTAGATGCTGGAGAAACATGGCCATGTTCCTGTTCGTAGGAACCTTACTACCTGGTAGGGAGAGCCATGGAGACACATGTGTGCATCCATGAATCAGCGTTTCTGTGGTGCAGGAAGGGCCCCCAAAGAGGGGAAGTCTAGAGAGGCTTCCCGGCAACGTTTCACCTGAGCCGAATCTCAAGCTAAACTAAAAACAGTGTTGAGAACACTCTGATCCTCTCTTCTGCAATGTTAATGTGGGAGAAAGAAGCCTAATTTTCCCCACTTTTAAATGATACGCCAGACCCCGGGAAAGTCATTTTACGTCTCTGAGCCTCAATCTCCCACTCCCTTAGGAAAGTGTTGATATCAAACCTCTACTTCTACCTTGAAGAAACATCTAGAATCTAAGGCATACCATAGTGCATCTGGAGTTCTAGCATATTTAAATGTGAAGGTCCCATGAATTCTGATTCTGCAAAGGATTCCTCAAATGCATTCTGGGTGTTGTGCCTTCCGAAGGCCTAGAAAGGAATCCTCACTCTCCTGGGCTTCCCACTGGCTGCCGTTGCCCTGCATCCCCAGGCCATTCCAGACTCCTGTCTGACTCCCTCAGTCGTCAGGAGTCTCTAATCCTGGGCCCAGGGCCACACTCCAAAATCATTAGGATCAAATGATGGTGAATTAGGTGTTTCTGTGAAGGTAGCCCACTCTTAGGAAGAACCTTTTTTAAGGGCGCCTGGGTGGCTCAGCTGGTTAAGCGACTGCCTTCAGCTCAGGTCATGACCCTGGAGACCCAGGATCGAGTCCCACATCGGGCTCCCTGCTTGGCGGGAAGCCTGCTTCTCCCTCTCTCACTCCCCCTGCTTGTGTTCCCTCTCTGGCTGTGTTTCTCTCTGTCAAATAAATAAAATTTTTAAAAAAAAGAACCTTTTTTAAAAAACCTTTTTAAAGCTAGGATAAAAAAAAAAAATTTTTATTTTTAAAGCCGGGATAAAAACAACTGACAATAAATTTAAAGAGACTGCCTTACCTTCTGACTTTAAATAAGAGTAGTTTTTTTTTCTTTTAAGATCTATGTATTTATTTGAGTGGGAGGAGAGAGAGACAGCACACAAGTAGGAGTGGCAGAAAGGAGAGAGAATCTCAAGCAGACTCTGCATTAAGCATGGAGCCCAAGGTGGGGCTCGATCTCACCACCCTGAGATTACCACCTGAGCCGAAACCAAAAGTCACATACTTAACCAACTATGTAAGATTAGTTTTTAAGTGTATGTAATTAAAACTGGTGGAGCATTTCAGCATTTTTAGTTAGTCAAGGAAGTAAATTAGATGGGAACATTTCCTTTGAAAATAGTTACTGGTCTGCATTCTTGGACCAAAATGAATAAATAACAAAGAAACAAAATAGCAAGGCTAGACTAAGCAGGGTCAGGCAAGCCAACCAAGTGAAAAACGTCTTCCATTTTTTTCTTTCTATTTTCATATTATTGAGATATTACCCTTTGGTTTGTATTTTTGGGATACCTTCTCTATTTTCTAGGCCTTTCCTTCCTTTGAAAACTAATAGTATTTATTACCTAAGCATTTATTTGGCTTCTCCCACTTTGGGGATAGAGAGAAGCAGAAAGGGGGTGGGGCCACACTGACTGAGAACCCACTCTAACCTCTACTAAATGCTGATATATTTTCTTCTTCTATATCTATATTTTCTTTTAGTCCTCACATTACTGTATCACCCACATTCGACGTGTGATAAAACCAAGGCTCAGAGATACTGAGTAACGTGTCCGGGTCACACAGCTCCTAAGGAGTGGTGCTGGACTGACCTTGGCAGGGCAGTCTGACCCCACAGCCTGCCACTCACAGCCGCTGAACCACGCAGCCTCACCCAGCCTCAGCTACTGGAAGGCAGGGGGACGATTTTATGCCCTTTGTGTTCTGACACAGTGATCTGATTTCTACAAACATTCACTCATTCATTTATTTGTGCACTTACGGGCTTTTCTGTGCCAGATACTAGAATCAAATAAAAGTATGAATGGGGCTCCCTCCACACCCTGACAGAAGAACTCACCGAGCATTAGAAGACAGGCTCACAAGTGGGCGACTCTAACAGAAATGTGCACAGTGTGCTGCAGCAGCACAGAGGAGAATGAGGTGGGAAGGAAGGTAAGCCCAAGAGGAGGAAAAGCTTAAACTGAATCCTAAGAGTCAGAGGAAGCAGGAAGCCTATGCCAGGTCACCGAAGAGGATGTGCAGGGAGAGACCCACGGGGAGAGGGGCCTTCAAACATTCATGTCAGAGAAGTCTGATGTGGGCATTTGGGAGTTAATGGTAGGACGTGATAGAAAGGCAGGGCCTGACCGTCAAGAGCTTGAAACTATGATTCTGGGAAATATGATTAAACTAATGGAAGAGGAAACCTTGGCGGGCCAACAGGGGTCATTGCTAACTGTGAAAGAAAAGAACGCGAATGTTCTAAAGCTTTACCACACAGATGAAATCTCTAATCGGTCTCCTTCAGTGCCTTCCCAAGACTTAGGAGAAAACTGTCCACCACTCAAAACTTTTGACTCCTGCATGCTGGAGAAACTGAGGCTGGCCCCTTGTGAGCCCCAGATTCCAGTTACCACTTGTGTTCAGGACAGACACGCATCTAAGCCCAGTCAGGACAGCAAGGCTAAAGGGAGGAACCAGACACACATCTGTTCTTGCAGTTTCTTTCTGGCTACGTCGTTTTCCAGGGCCAGATCAAACGCTTCTCTTAAATGTAAGGGACGGTCTTTACAATGGAGTTGGAGGTTTGCCAAGTATTAAAAACATTTTCCCAACATAGCATCCCAATACCACCGGGGAGATTCAATAGAAAAGCTCCACAGAGTCCTGAGGAATATCTCTTTGAATGAGACAACAAAGTCCCTCAATATCGAAGCCCTTCCCCTGGCCCTTTTCCATACAAGTCCGATCGATCAGTGGGGTTGGGATTAGTGACAGTGAACAGAGTGAGAAGGGAACTTGAAAAGGAAAGTTCCAGAATCATAGTGTTGTAAGTTATTGTCAGTTTGAAAATAGGCTGATACCATTTTAAGAAACAACAATACGCAAACACCCATAAGGTTCCCTCAGTCATGAGGTAAATCTGAGTTTTGGAGTCTTAGGGAGACCACCCCGAGTGAAGACAGTCCCTAGCGATGTATAAACATAATAGGGAGGACACAGC
This sequence comes from Spilogale gracilis, assembly GCA_004023965.1. Lineage (NCBI taxonomy): Eukaryota > Metazoa > Chordata > Mammalia > Carnivora > Mephitidae > Spilogale > Spilogale gracilis. The sequence continues at coordinate 192,457 of PITA01000604.1, forward strand.
AGCTGCTTGAATCGAGGCAAAAACACCTTTCTATCTTCAGGGATATGAATTATTTTTCCAGGAAGGGGACTGCCAAGTCTACTTTGGTCCTTGGTCTTCAGTCCAGAACATTCTGCTTTGGGATTTGGACTCAGCTGACAACATAAACACTGAACCCTTTCCAGATATCCCTCGGGTTTGATAACAGTGCCAGTCTCTCTTCTGGTTTATTTGTCAAGAAGATACTTGCCCTAAATATGCTCTTTCGTTTTCACTGGTAACAACAGCTCGGAGACAGAGAGAAACCCAGGTGCAAAAACTTCTCTAAGAGAAATCCCCATACAAATAGTTCGTGTTTGTGAACCAGAGAAAAGCCAGGTTTGCTCATTTTCTTGGGGAAAATAATTTATTTTATGAGAGTCTTCAAATTTGAGTTGCTAGAGTACTCCATTAGTTCTACTGGTTAAAAATGGTAAGTGTGACAGTGCTCCACAGATCTCAGGGAGGGTCTGTCCTGCTCGTAGGGCTGAGGCCATAGAGCAACACGAGTAAACTTAAATATCCACCTAAACTTGGGTATTGAGCCAGCTGGCGTCAAGTCCAAGTCTAACTCTTCCAATCACTGCCTGTGTGACTTTTGGCGGGTTTCTTGTAGCGGCCTGTGCCTCAGTTTCTTTATTTATTAAAGGAGGCTAAAAGTGGTCCTCCCTTTGTTGAGTTATTACGAATATTTAATGGAGAAAAGTCATAAAGCATTGGACACAACGTGTGAGACACAGCCGGCCCTGAGCGAACCACAGCGGTCCTTCTAGAACGGCACTACGGCCAGGGACACACTGACACCCACACACAGAAGCGACTGCGTGCCTCTGCTTACATGTTCGCCTTGTCGCTATGTCCCCGCTTTCTGCCAATTCCCTTCCAGTTCTTAAATGGAGAAAACAGTTCCTTCCTTACCAACGTGCGAGGGTAGTTTGGAGCATGACAAAGGAAAGGTCCATGACACTGAAGAGCGTGGAGGCCTGCACAGCTCAGAGTAGGAGCTGAGCACCAGATGACAGCAGGAAGGTCTTGAGGTCTTTCTGGCAGCTGTACGAGGCCTTGGCCAAGGATCCCTGAGCACCCTGCCCGGAGATGCTCCCGAGCACTGGGCTTTGCTAGAACAGGAACACGTAAGGCCACGGGAGGGTGCGCTTCCTCCAAGCACCCGTCCCAAACAGGATACTCTGGGCACACATGGTGGCCTCCCAGGAATCCCACTACTTCCTGTATTGTTCTGGGCCCCGGTGGCACAAAGCCTGGACCTTCACTGCTTCACAGCAGTGGCAGACAAACATAGAAATCATTATTTTTTTTTAAGTAATAAACTATGTTATTGTATTCCTATTGTAGCTAACATTTAGTGGATGCGCACATGTGGTCCAATACCATACAGTTTTGGTATACATGTTCTCATTTAATCCTCATAACTGATATCGGTCTTTGGCTGGGCCTCTGGCCCTAAGCCATACTTTCTTCAAAAATGTCTAAGTCCCCTTTGGGTGCCTGGGACCGAGTGCAGCCAGCAGTGATGCCTAGGTGAAGCGCTGCAGCCTGTTCCTCGGAACTCTCTCGGATGATCCTCAGTGTCTCTCCCATGCTGTGCAGGGGGTTGACCAGATGCCCTGAGAAGCTCCAGGACTCCTGTCAATGGGATTATCTCAGGGCCCTGGAGCTGACTCATTCCAGGAAGGGATTTTGGTGAGTGATCACTCCCTCGGGCTGGCATGCTATTTCTTTCCCATGAGGGAACAAGATCAGCCTGGTGACACATTGATTTCAAGTGACTCAAACTGTTCATCGGCACAGGGGCACCACAAAACAGTATTTGCCCAGGGAAGCATGTATCCTAGGGGCGGACCTGCTCACAGCAATCACAGAGGGTCCGCATTCTTCTGCATACCTTATGGTTGAAGAAACTGTGACTTAGAGACACTAACTTCCCCAAATAACACATTTAGACTGAAGTTCTGGAATGTCCAGCTCCAAAGCCACACACTAAACTAATCCCCCAGATTTCCTTATCTGCCTTCACTGAGATACGGGCAGCCCGATAATCGTTCCTCTTTCCCCCAGCCAGTATCAAAGCCTCTCTTTGACACTGTTCTCTTGTTATTGAGCCTACTGACAAGCCATTGTCCAGCACACTCTCATTCAACCACAGTTTCGTGGTCTCCCCTTGACTTCCTGCCTTCTCCTACCAACAGACCTTATCTCTTTCACGAACATCAACGGCTCAGTCCAAAGAGATCCGAATCTCTTTCAGCGGAAGCACCAAACACAGTTGCAATAAAGGGTCAGCTCCAGCAGAAACCTGCGTGTTTAGTTTTTATCCCTACATAGTGGAATAAACTTCTTTTCCCTCAATAAAGGCATTCAGGTTTCCACCAGCATGGAAATGTGATACCTGAGAGGTGTGCTCAGCAGGTTCTGAGTACAGTTCTGGGCTAGCTTAGAAGGCGGCTGGGAGCAGATGCCATGGCTTCTCGCTCCCCACTCCCGGAAAAGGATGAAGTGGAGACTGTGGGGGAATGTGAGGAGGAGGAGCTGGCCCGTCAGCATCTGCGAGGTCCCCACCCCGTCCTGCCTTGGTGTCCATCTGCCAGCCACTCCTCCCCATCCCTGGCAGAGCTCGGGAGAGCCCCGGTGATCACCTCCCTAGGAGATGGGTAGAATCACAAGTCGGACAACAACAAGAGCTGGCAAGGATGTGAAGGAACTGTACCCTTCATATGCTGCCCACACGAGTTTAAAGTGGTGCAGCTGTTTTAGAAAACAGTCTGGAAGTTTCTCAGAAGGTTAAACATCGTCCCCACGTGACCTGCAAATCTCTCTCCTATCAGAGACCTGAGAGAAATGAAAAGACTTGTCCACACAAAAACCTGTATGTGAATGTTATAGCAGCATTATTCACAACAGCCCAAAAAGGGGGAAAACACCCAAATGTCCATCACCTGATGAGAGGATAAACAGAATGTAGAGTAAGCACACAGTGCAACCCTGTGTAGGCATACCAGGGAAGGAAGTACACAAAAACATGCTAAGTGTAAGAAGCCAGACACAATAGACCACAGAGCATATGATTCCACTCATATGAAATGTCCGGAATAGGGAAATCTGTAGAGACACAGCGGAGATTGGTGGTTTCCCAAGACTAAGGGTGGGATGGGAAGGGTAGGGTAGTAGCAGGGGGGACAGCTAACGGTACAGTGTTTCTTTCTGAAACAGCAAAAATATTCTAAAATTCACTGTGACGATGGTTGTACATATCAGTGTATATTAGTGAGTACTAAAATCATATATACTCTAAATGGGTAAATTGTATGGTGTATGAATTCTACCTCAAAAAAAAACTGTTAAAAAAAATAATTGCAAAAAGCAAAATGAAACACCCCCAGAGAGGTTAACTCACCTACCTCACCTCACCTTAACCCAACAGTGCCCTCCTCCAAGCTGTCCAGAGATTAGCAGCTATCTATTTGACTTTCTGGCTCCTTTGGCTCTTGGTCCTAGTTTACAGGGACCACATCCAGCAGCCTTTCCCTCCTGTGCTGATTCTAGCCTGGTGTGGACAAGGAGCGAGCAGCTAAGTATCATCTTCATTAATTATAAATCCCAACTGTGCAAACTCCCCAGGGTGGTCATTCATTCTTGCCCACAGGCTAGGCTTTCTCTCTCTCCTTCCCATGCAGATGAACAGGTGACCATGTTCTAATGAGCTTCACCGAAAAGAAGCCTTGACCAGTTCTCCAAATATTACAACTATTTTTCCTTTTTCTTTTTAAATATCACACAAGCTCAGTGCATGCAAGGCAGGAACACAACTGAGATCTCGCCTCTCCAGAGGTCCTTCTTTACTATTGTCCAGAGGCTGCCTCAAGTATATCTTTCGGACGCACGCTTTAACATACAAAAGAATACCATGTACGGCTAGAGGTCTCTCCTTTCCACTGCACTTCCTGGTTTGAAAAGACACATGCCAGCTACTGAGATTATAAAATCATGAATGAAAATATCCTCAGAACTTAGCTCCATAGCTGTATTCAGGTTGCATTCTCCTTTCCTCCTACCCTCTCCCCGTTAATTATGTATAAGGGATAGTGTTTCTTTTGAGGAACGCATTATGGAAGAACGACTTTATATGGTACCTCGGAGGCCCACCATGAAACACAAAACTGTGTGCAGACCGGGCTCCTTCACTTACCGGGAGGATCCAAGCAGCTAACCAAGTGCTCCAGGGTGCAGTAGGCCTCGGGATGCAGATACAACAAGTGGGTGATGGTGGCCCGCCTGTGAGCAGGCGGTGGGGTCCCGGTGATGCTCACGTCCTCCACAACCAGCCTCCTTCTGCATGAGCCTGTGCTGCCGGCTCTCTCAGAAGAGGACCCTCTGCTTTTCTCAGAGCTGCACAGTTTCCCCAGACACTTTAAGCCAAGCAAGGAGGGCATCTTGGTATGAATTGCAAACAAAGGAGAAACTGACACCAGGAGCCCAAGAGGCTGTGCTTTCCCTTCAACTCCCCTGGCTCTTTCTTGTTGTTGTTGTTGTTGTTGTTTTTCCCCTCACTGCCCGGTAAAGAAGATTAGGGAAGACGTGGTTCAGTGATTAGCCTCAAGAGCTTAGGGCTCCCTACAGTCAGAGGATCAGGTACAGAAAGAGTTGCACCAGGAACTCAGGCCCATGTCAGTCTGGGAGGCGAATGCATACCCAAAAACCAGATTAAGGTCTAGAGCAAGAGGAAGGACATAGCTGCAGTATCTAAAAGAATTCACCTGCCAAGAGTCCTTGTATGCCACTGTCATCTGGCAGGAGCACTGCGAAGAGCTCTAAGGGTATCTGCACATATTGTATGGAATGTGAAAGTGCAGAGCAGAAGAGACTCAGATAATGATTCCACATCCGTCAGTATTTCAGATCTCACAGGAGAGAGACCTCAAGAAAGGTCTTCAGCTTCAAGTAGCAACAAATCCAGCTCTGGGCCAGTCAATACTCCTCTCTTCCTTCTGGAGGGAAGCCCCTCTTCCTAGTGCCATGAAAATCTTTCTGCCTTATTCCATTAATCCAATGCTAATGATATTCTTAATGCTGTTTTGCGGGGTTTTGGTCACTGCAGAATCACGTGACGGAGGCAGAACCACCACGTAGGTAGCTGCGTGTTTTCCCGAAGTTACAGGCTAGCAAGACCCTCCCTCAACTAGCGTGCTGACATTCCCAGGGTGACCCTAGCCATGAACATTCGCCCTGTGATGCCCACTCAGGAGGGTTACACACACTATGTGACCGTCTGAAATGACACAACAGTCTCAAGTCAGAGTGGAAAAACCCACAATGCCTTCTCCTGTCACTAGGCCGTTATGTGCTGACACCATTTTCCTTTCATTAAAACCTATGTACACTTGAAACAGAATAGAAGAGCTGAACAGACCTTCAGAGATCATCTAGCCTGGTGCTTCCCAAATAAAGTCATGCCTAAGAATCTTCTGTTGAAGCCCTCGACTGTGGAACAGCCCAGACCTCCGCACGAGATGCTGTTGCAGGGTGAGGCCCAGGAATTCATATTCCTCAAAGTTCCCCAGACCAGGACCAGCGCTGCAGAAGCACTTTCCTTTAATCTCCTCCAGCCCTTTAAGATGAGGACTGTAAGTCTCCGAGATGCCGAGTGACTTGCCTAGGACGACACAGCAAGCCCATGGTGCATCCAGGTCTCCTGACTCCTAGGTTAGGACCATTTCTAGCACAGCTGTCAGGACCTTCCACAAAACCTACAGACAGATGGAGCAGAGAAAGGAAGCTAGTTTCTAATCTTTAATGTAAGACTGCCAACAGAGCTCCAGAACCAGAGAATCCAAATGTGCTCTTATGACTCTCGCCCGATGAGAAGCACAGTGGGACTGGGAAAACAGATTCTGCCCAGAGGCCTTCCAGACTGGGTTGGCGCTGGGGAAGGTGGAAACAGGGGAGTCTTTCTTCTACCACAGTCACATGGTAAAATTTCTGTTCTCAAATTTGGGGAATTCAGCCCTAGACAACTATTGCCCCCAGAAAATAAATCCTTCCAAGGTCTTCCTCTAAAAACAGTCTACAAAGCAGGCAAAACAATCTGTATGTGTTCTATTTCTTGCTTATCTATTCCAAAGATCCTTAGGCTGAACGGTGTAATATAATTTACCCAGAGTGTGGTTATGGGACCAATTCATTTAAAGCACAGATGCCTGAGGCCCATCTCAGACTTAGGTTCTTCTAGAGCATTTTTCTATAAACATCATAGAGTGGTAACCTCTGCCCTATACCCTTAATTCCTTCTTCCTGTGGTTAGGTTCCTATAGGCCTGCTCTTTGCAGACTAAGCCCCTGTGCAGGTCTATCTGCTTACGTGTGTTTACATGGCTCATTTGTAAAACGTGTGCGTGTATGTGTGTGTGTGTGTGCGCGCGCACGCATGTTTGCATGTGTGTGTGTGCATGTGCGTGTGTGTGTGTGTGTGTGTGTGTGTGTGTGTGTGTTCAGGGAGAGGCTAGATGCAACCACTTCAAACATAGGCTCCAGTATATACTGACAATGTACAAGCGTAGACTTTGGACAGATCAGATGATTATTTTCTTCGAATCCAGCATCTTCCTGACCAAGCCAAAGTGTAACTATCCCATGGCAAGGCTGCTGTGCCTTTTTGGTCCCTGAACTTGTCAAGCATTGCCCACTGAAACGAATCCTACAGCACTGACTCCACCCCAACACTTAGCTTTTGTTATCAGTAGATATTCAGGCCACCCCTACATTTTTTGACAAGATTAGAGATCCATATATTCAGTTCAAGAAGCCACTGGGTTCCGATAGCTTATATAAAGGAAAAACTAAATTCTTCAATGAAAGGATTATATGTAAGAAGCTTGATCTATTTTGTGACTTTTAGATCAGGATGGAAAGTGAGCCACATGAGGACCACAGACAGGGCTGATGAAAACAGCACCAGCTGTTTTCACTTTTTTCAAAAGTGAAAGGTCTGTTCACTTTTAAAGACAATCTGACTACACATAGATGTGAGGGGTGGCTCCCTTCTCAGGTGGGGGAGAGAGAGAAAGCTCAGATACTAGTTGCTTGGGAGTAAGAGCCAGCACTGACAACGGGCACTAAGTTCCACTCACCAGGATGTCCCAAGTTCTTAACCTAACCTCTTCTACGTAGCTCAGGGTAAACACCCAGCAGAGTACAAGCCTCCTATCATTTTTTTTTTTAAACAATGACCTTTGCATTTTGCTACTGAAGTGTAGTTGACATACAATATTATATTAATTTCAGGAGTACAACATAGTGATTCAACATTTATATATATTACAAAGTAATCACAATAAATCTAGCAAACACCTGTCACCATACAACGTTGTTGCAATATTAACTATTAACTACATTCCTTATGTTATAGTTTGCATCCTGTGTCTTATTTTATAGCTGGAAGCTTGTACCTGTTAATCCCTCTCCCGGTTGTGCTCCTCCCTGCTCCTCCACCCCCCACCCAGCCCCCAATCTTAAAGACAGGCTTTCAGGGATATCTGCCTGACAGCCATTTCTTCAGCCATAAAAGTACCATATGGAGAAGATCATTAAAGCATCAGTGGACCCATTTCTTGCTCCTACATCAATATCAGCCTCTTGCCATGGCCCACAGAATGACAGGCATAGAATTTACAAAGAAGTATAGTGGGTTTGGGACAGTTCATAGGGTTGTATGATGCAGTATCACAATGCATTGCACTACAAAGGTAAGCTAATTACAAAGCTTAACATTCACCCCAGATTTGGGTGGCCGGCATACCTCGTCAGGTAGGACATTCCTAATTCTGCTGGTGACAACTGCACTGCACAAGCTCCTCTAGGATAAACTATGGAAAGAAACCATCAGTGGGCAAATTCACCAAGTGGCTTCACCTCGCACCAAGAGCCCCAAGCACTCTGCTCGCTGCAGGAGCTTGATGATGAGATGAACCCCAACCTCCAAGTCAGGCATTCCGAGACTGCCTCACGTTCAGAGGCTGGCACAGGTCAATTCCTGCAGCAATTTTTTCCAGAAATGCGCTCTGACTTTTCTTTAACTTTGTTCTCTGTTTTGACTTAGGTCTTTATTGCCCCCGACAAAGACCTACCTGTCCCTTTAAAATATCTGCAGCGATCTATCTGCTTCTTGCTAAGAAAAAATATTTTAAGAGAGAAAGCCACCACCTTCAAATGTGAAACTTTATGGCATTTAGTTTTCTAAGGGAATGGCCTGAATTTGCAGCCTGTGGCCTGATCAGTGATAATGGGGTTACGGGCTTTTTGGTTTGGGTTCTGGTTTGAATCAGAACTGAGCCACCAAAGGGGCTCAGCAAGCGCATGGCAAGTGGCGGCAGCAGCTCCCAGCCATCGGGATGATCTCTGCAGCTGAGCAGAACAGAGTGGGAAAGATCGGCGGCAGGGGCGCGGTCGGACTTGCAGATGTGCCTGGGCCCCTCGGAGTCTCTCCCACTCCAGCAGCCCCGCCTCTTGCTGCCACCAGGGAGCCAAAGGTTAGTCCCTCGCTCCTCCTGCAAGAAGCACCCCTGGGCATCTCTTCTGCAACGGTCACTGGTTAAGGGGTCTTACCCTTTCCTCCAAAGCAGGCTGTGATTTTCTGAGCACACTGGCATAGGCTCCCTTCAGGATAGGGCTCCTCGGGAAGGCCTGCTTCATCCATCACTCGGCAAGCAGCGGCCTCTCTTCCCGTAATGTCACTCGCCTAAGACCCGCTCCCAACAGAACAAGCAGCCAAGCCCCCTTGTCCATATCATCCCCATTAATAATTCAGATATTACATAAAATCTGCTGAGCATTCAGGATGGAGAGCAGCAGGACACTCTGAGGACTGAGGCATAATTAGTTTAACAGATAGCAAGCAGCTCAGATTACTCTCTGCAATACTCTCCATAGGCAAGATTTCCAAATGGCAGCGAGAGCCAAGCTTGGAATGCCTTCAAGGAGGAAGCCGCAGACGGGGATTGACTCCAGGAGGGCTGCAGGCATCCCGGAGCTCAAGCCCTGTATGTGAGGGATACACATACTGCCCCACAAATCTGTTCCACAGGATCCCAGAACTACGTCTCTGACCACATGTCACAATCCACTAGCTTTGATCTCATTCTGTCTCTAACCCTTTTCTCTGCCCTGAACATAGTCCAGCCCTTAATCGTTCCCATGCTTCTTTCTCTTTTCTTGACATTCCTCAAGCATCTCCCACCTGATTCTTCTGAAAATCCACCTGGGCTTAAAAACGCAACTCAGCTCTGACCTCCCCATCCAGGTATCCAGAATTACTCCAGCTAGAATCAATTCCTTCCTGCCTCGTCCCCAAGTAGCAGCTCTCCCTTGGTATTTCTTATATCCTGCAGTGTAATATGGTTATCTGCAGACTTGTATTTCCTCTACTAGCTGCGAAGCTTCCAAATACTCAATGCCTTGTAAAGAGAACTTGAGAACTTAGTGTGAGAACTCAGTGTGAACTGTGAGTATCTAAAACTGGGGTAAAAGGCAGGTTATCAGAAACAAAACACACTTTGGTTATTATTAACTGCTTAATTAGGAGACGACAAGAAGGACCTTCTATACCGATTGGCCTGAGAACTGCTATTCCTCCATATGTGGGATGGGCTTCTCCTCTTGCAAGTCAGAGCTGATCTGAGTGCCACTGACCTGGAAGGCACGAGGTGACAGGCACATGCCTGCAAGGCCCAAGCCAGATTAGGCCATAGGAAGCTGTCCCAGTGGTCGGTCATGAGGAGACAGGCCATCCTTGCTGGTGGGATAAATAGCAGAACGCAGACCCAGAAATACGGGTGTCAGCATTTCTCAGTATGTCTGCTCACAGAGGTGCTGGCCCCGGAGCTGGCGTGCAGTGCCTCCCCTGCCCAGGCCTCCCAGAGGAAAAATTCAGAAGGAAGTGTTTCCAGTAACACAGTCTGAAGTATTTATAATTCATCTATCTCAACATGGAATAGCTCCGATTCACTCTGGTGAAGTTCACGCTCACTGTCAGTTTACTAGAAAACGTCCACTATCCCCCAAATAATCTATTTCCTGACTATGCTGCAAGCAGGGCCTCCTGCTTACTGAGGTCTTTTATTACAATCATTCACCTCTGGACTTAAACTTGAACTTCAAAGCGGAACTCCTTGTAGTTTATGATCACAAGAAATAAGCAAGGTAGATAAGGAACAGGACACCTGATTAGAATCAGTGTCGGGCTTTACACCATCCTTTGTTTAAGGGATCTATCTTCATGCTACAAATATTTACTGAGCACCTGCGGTACAACAGGTCAGGTGTTGAGACAGGGTGAAGAGACAGTGAGTGAAACAGGGGCCCTCAAAGGGCACGTAAATTAGCAGGCGATGCAGGCATGCAGGCATGGCTCAGCTGTAGCCCAGCTTGGTAAATCCGAGCCCAGGGTAGAGCTAGAGCACTAAGATGTTGGGGCTTGGCTTAGAGATTTGGGATAGGGTGAGTGGTGCGTCTTAATTTTCTGTCTTAAAGAAAACGTGTTTCTGAAAGACAAGTGGCTTGTGTTCCAGCTCTTACGAGGGACAATTGTTATGTATTTCTATTCTATTCCCAACAATGGCACACAAAAACATGTTTCCCTTAGGGAGTCCGCAGGGGATGTGTGTCAAACATGTTCCCCCAGCACACTCTCTACTCTCCACGCCGTGCTCTGGTATTAGGAAAGTGCACAGGCAGGAGGGAAAGACTGAGTCACCCTAGTGCTGGTGGGATTACGGAAAATATGAAGTTCGATCTGAACCTCAAAGAAAAACTTACCAAGAAAATAAGCAGATTAGAGGAAGGCAGAAAGAACAATCCAAAGAGAGGATGCTCCAGAAGAGTGCTTTCTTCAGATCACATACCTGACGATGGGAAGGGAGGTCAGGAGACAGGGGAGGTCCCAGAAGGAAGAACCTATCGATCCACCTACAAACAACTCTACTTAGAGAAATAAAACGTCATTATCTTTGAGCAAGCCCCAAAACAAAACAAAACTTCCAGTCTGCTGACTGCCCTTCTTTCTTCAGAGGGTCAGAACATAAGGAAAACTGGCACACAACCACAGGCGCCTTCACCCTGATGCAGTATGAACTGTCTCTCTCAGCACTTGTTTTTGTCCAAGAACTCTATAACTAGAAATGTGTTAATCATGGCAGCCATCCCTGAGAGGTGAGGGCATGACATATGCTACATGAAGCCCCCGTAACTCGGACTGAAACACTGAGACCCAGGGGTCATTGCTCTCCTTGAAACAAAACCCACAGTCAGAACTTGATGTGTGAAGAGAACCTAAATTCCCCAAAGGCAGATCCAAGAACTTAATATGAAAAAAAATGCCTCTGACTGTTTGGAATTTCAGGGTTGTAAAAAGTCTTAGAACACAGTGTTTTAAATGTGGCTACAGATGGACAATGATTTTTCTAACAAAGGGGAACCTGCCCTTGTCTCTCCATAGTCTGAGCAGGTCTGGTGACTTTCACAGCACCATTGACTTGGAAGGGACAATTCTACTGGATGCAAAGTTGGGAGTCTCTGATGTGAAAGATGTTTTCAGGAAGAATCATCAGCCGGGCATCATTTCATTTCCTGTTTGTCAACATAGGGTAGACAATTACTATAAGATAATCTATTGCAATGTAAAAAGAAAATTCTAGGGGCATCTGGGTGGCTCAGTTGGTTGAGCGACTGCTTTCGGCTCAGGTCATGATCCTGGAGACCCGGGATCGAGCCCCACATCAGGCTTCCTGCTCAGCGGGAAGCCTGCTTGTCCCTCTCTCAGTCCCTCTGCTTGTGTTCCCTCTCTTGCTGTGTTTCTGTCAAATAAATAAATAAAATCTTAAAAAAAAAAAAGAAAATTCTAGATTATATATATAGATATATATAGTCTCATTCTTTAACATTTTAAAGTATGTTTATGCTTTAGAATGTACACAACATTAATACAGTTCAGGTGCATTGTTTACCAGCAAATGATATACATACCTATGTGTTGTTTTACTTTTTTAACGCTAGGATACAAAATCAAGAGAGTTTGGAGACCGGCGATTAGTCTATCAAAACAAGTCATAAAGAAACTAATAAGCACTCGACTAACCAGAGGTAAGGACTAAATAACGGATGAACACAAGTTAAAAATACATAAAGAAGGGGCGCCTGGGTGGCTCAGTTGGTTGAGCAACTGCCTTCGGCTCAGGTCACGATCCTGGAGACCTGGGATGGAGTCCCACATCGGGCTCCCTGCTGGGCAGGGAGCCTGCTTCTCCCTCTCTCACTCCCCCTGCTTGTGTTCCCTCTCTGGCTGTGTTTCTCTCTGTCAAATAAATAAAATCTTAAAAAAAAAATACATAAAGAAGAACAACAATGTGGTGGGTAAATGCATGCGTGGGCTCTGGAGTCACAGAACCTCATTCCGATCCTACCTGGTTCCACTACTTACTAGGAGCAACCTCAGGTGAGTTTTCACTTACTTCAACTTTATTACCTTGTCTGTAAAATAAATATAATAATAGTATCTCTTCTATGTATCTACTAAAGCCGTTAGCAGTTCCCATTCCCTCAGAGGGGCTCTGTACATAGACACAGAACTAAAAATAGAAATGAAAACAACTGAGGCCCTAGGTTGGTCCTGAGATACTTGTGAGCATTAGGATATGTGCGAAGTACGGTTCCTCCCTAAAGAAGCCGCCACTACTCAGATCCAGACAATTATTGCTAGTTTGGTATGCAGGCCAAGTACAGCCACATGTTCAGATTTTTATGTGAAATCTCCAAAATTTCAAACATTTGCTACTAGCTAAACAAAACAAAAAAACCCCAAAAACAACAAAAAAAGAATTGTCTCCCTCGCTTCCCTTCCACTCCCCTCCCCCGCCCTAAGACACACACACAAAAGAAAAAAGAGAAAACATGCTTCCAGGCCTACCATGCCTGTGGGCCAGTAGAACTGTGTGTAAGTTCTTACAACCCTCAGTGTAAACCCTCCCACCCACCGAGCTTAAACCAAACAGTCATAATTTATTTCGGGTACTGGCGGTAGGGTGCAAGATTTTGAGAAGCGTTGGCAGTTTTCACATAAAAGATTCATACCTTCTTATTTTTTAAATCAGATTTTAACTATGGCATCTCTGCCCTGAGCCACCGTATACGCACCTGTGTATTCCCCAGCAATTAAATGTGTACTACTAGGAGCACTTTCAGAGCAAAGTTTATCACATTTTCTTCCATGCTATAAATAGAAGAACATGTCCTTTCTCCATTGTATTCTTGTTTATATCCACATTATAAAATCTTTGATCTTTAATCACTTGTAGGATCCTATTATACGTACTACACTAATTTTTCACTAAACCTTTTCCTTTATAAAATTAAGGTCTAATTTACATACAATGAAAAGCATAGAGCTTAAGCGTACAAGTCAATGAGTTCTGAAAAATGAATTCACCCACGTAACCCACATCTCTATCAACATATGGAATACTTCCATCCCCACAGAAGTTCCTTGTGCTCCTTTCCAGTTACGCTCGTCTCCACACTAGAGACAACCAGTGTTCTGATCATCACTTTGGCACATTCTAGAATTCATAAACATAGATTATCCAGGTTCTACCCCTTTGCCTCTAGCTTCTTCTCTCAGCATGTTTTTGAAATTCATCCATGTTTCCCTGTTAAGTTTTACCTCTAATATTTCCCCTGATGCAAAAGAATAGCTTCTCCCTAATATGCTATAAATCATAATCTGGGTACTATTACTCCATGATAAACACCCATTCCAGGAACTTTGAAACTGATAACAAATGCAATACCTAAGCTTACCACTATTGATACCATGCCATTGCTTGGGGCAGGCCATGATTTGGGGGAGCTGCCAGGGTGGGCAGTATTGATAGGAAGACTGCAAACTGTACCAAATTAGAACAGTGCCTGGGGCAGGAAGAACCGTCTGTTTCTGGAAGTACTGAATCAAAAAGGGAAGTGGAAATGGGAAAGGAGTCAATTATGAATCAGCATGTGGGAAAAGGAAGACAGGGAGAGCACCTATTCCAGGATGAGATGGGAAGAGAGGTAAGCTTGACTAACCATGGGGCAAGTGCTGTAAGACAAAGTTGTTAGTAGATAAGGAACACAAGACAGTCTAACTAACATCTTCCCACAAATACAGAGTACCTCATGGAGCCATCCCTTTCTAACCTGGATTCATATACCCAGCCATACTGAGGATGGGCAGTCTTTATATGAGCTAACTCCAATGGACAAATGGCCAGAATACAAATATGTGGATACTTACTAAGGGGAAAATAAATCTGTAATATGAGGGTTTTGGTTAGAACTCCAAAGAATAGAGCCTAAGTGACTAGTGGGGGGAAAAAGTATAGCCATTTAGACAAGATACACAGGAAAGAGACTGAATTTCATTGATAATGAACTAATTCCAGATATCATGATGAGTTTAAGATGTCATCATAGTATCTACAAAGTGGGGTCTAGCAGACAAATGGGAATATTCCTCTGAGTTTTGGTGGAAAAGTCAAAGCTGGACCTGTGCCTTTGGCAGTGTCCATCAAAGTGAAAGCTAGAGCCAGAGGAATAGATGAGAGGAAAAAAAAATTACTGGACCATGAACTTCTTGAAAGCAAAGGTGGCCTTCTCCATTTCTGTGCTGGTTTCAGGGGAGATGCTTCACAAATATTTATGAGCATTGGACCTTAAAATAAATTTTCTTGTAGGTTATCTGGGAAAAATATTAGAATTGCCCATCTAGACTCAACTTACTCCAACTGACCCTTTGTATAAATGCTTGAACCTCTCAGCTCATTGCATTAACAAAATGATCCAACTCAGCAGTACTTCCTAGCATCCTAATTAAAGACACATGCATTTTATTGATTAAAATTTCCAGTAACACAGCATAATGCTATTACTTATCTTGCCAGAAAAAGGAGAGTAGTTAAAAAAAAAAAAAAAAACACTCACAGAAGGCTTCAATTCATCCTCCAATTCATCACAGATATTTTGAAAATGTTAAACTCATTTTAAACAATAAAAAATTAAACTCATCTAAGAGAATATAGATTTGCAGAGAACAGATTTATAAAAATACTGGATTCTAAAGAATATTACCCTTTCCACAATCTATTTCATAATTATAAACATGTACCCATCAGTAAAACTGTGCCCAGGAAGACCCAAATGTAGCATAGACCATGATCTGTATAAAGGCAATTCAATCAGCATTTATTGAACATCTCTTTGTGTACAGCCCTGCAATAGGTATAAAACAGAAAAACAAAGTGCCTTGCTTTTCATTTTCTGGTGGAAACCAAAGTACTCTGTAAAGGCTTCCAATATAGGAGCTCTCAAGCCAAAGCAAACAAAAATAGCCTGCACCAGGATGAAGTGGGTGGTGGATGTCTTCAACAGAACAGATGGATCATTTGGAGCTGTGTGTGTGTGTGTGTGTGTGTGTGTGTGTGTGTGTGTTTCTGTGGTTCTTTTATTTATTTCTTCAGAAGCAGAGAATTGCTTGGCACAATTTTTAAACTCACACTGGCATATGCAGAAGCACAGCAGTGGGGGGGCGGGGAGGCAGCCTCGAAATAGAGAACGGAGCAAATGGTAATGCCTAAGGAACGCAAAAGGATAGAAAGAGAGCTTTTTAAGAATACAAATTACAAATGATTTAAAAGATTATCATGTTAGAGTTGTAGAAAAGCAATTAGATACTTGAAGCTCCACAGAATCCATGGAGTGGATAGAAACAAAGTCAGACCAAGCTGAAAGAAACATCGCACCAAGTTAACTGACCATCCAGGAACCCTGATTTCAAACACACCCTTCCCTGCCATCCCTCGTCCTTGGGTTTACTGCCCTGCAAAGCCCTCTGTAACTCCACGCTATGAATTCACCCATCTCTGAACTGCTAATTCACCGCTAAAACTGCAAACTTGGTTTATAATTGAGGGTCAAGTTATGTCACATATTTTCTTAGCTATAGTTTCTTCCATTTGATTTTCTGATATTTCCATTTCTGATATACTTCATTACAGAAAATTTGATAAACACTGGAAGTAACATGATCTTACCATCCAAAAGCCACTATTAACACGTCAGTATGTTTTCTTTCAGTTTTCTCCCATGAAATATTTCGTGTGGTTCAAATCACATTATATATGCAATTCACAACTTCCGCTTATCAAAATTTCCTCCCATGTCATTCAAATCTATTATAAGGTAATTTCTAATGTTAATATTTTTAAAAGATTTTTTTATTTATTTGACAGACAGAAACACAGCGAGAGAGGGAACACAAGCAGGGGGAGTGAGAGAGGGAGAAGCAGGTTTCCCACCAAGCAGGAAGCCCAATGTGGGACTCGATCCGGGGTCTCCAGGATCATGACCTGAGCCGAAGGCAGTCACTTAACCAACTGAGCCACCCACGCGTCCCTAATGTTAAATTTTTTATTGAAATCCATCTTATGGTAAAGTTCACAAATCTCTTGTACAGAGCTCAGTGAATTTTTCCAAGTGTACCACCATGAAACATCCTCCCAGATCAAGATCTAGAACATTCTCAACACCCTAGTAGGTTCCTTTGTATGTAGTCAACATTGCAAACCCCTTCCTCCAGGTAACCACTATTCTGACTTATCATAGGAGATGTTTTGCTTGCTTTTCACCTCGAGATAATTCACACAGTATGTACTCTTCTGTAGCTTCTTTGCTCAGCATAATGCCTGTTCAACTCATCCATGTTATATGTATCAGTAGTTCTTCCCACCCTGAGTCATATTCCCTTTAAACAATACACCACAACCACAACTGATTTATCCACTCTTTTTTGGGGGGACATTTGGGTTTTTCCAGTTTGGGCCTATTATGAATAAAACTGCTATGACTATTACTGTCTGTGTCCATTCGTGGACATACATACTCATTTCTTTTGAGTATACACCTAGGGTAGAGTAGGCATGTGTTAGCTTTTGAAGGTACAGGCCAACACTTTTCCAAAGTGATTGGTTCAGTTCAGATTCCCACCAGCATTGCAGAATTCCAGTTGTTCCTTATCCTCACCAAGACTTAGTGCTGAGAGTCCTTCTAATTTTAGCCATTCTGATAGATGAATAATGATATCTCATTGGGTTTTAACTTGCATTTTGTAGGCTTATGATGGTGAGACTTTTTCCACATGCTTATTAGCCATTTTGAATATCCTCTTTTGTGAAGTTGTCTTTATAAAGTATGGATCATCTGCTTTTGCAGGATGCAGGACATGTACATATATATACATACATTGTAGCATGTAGGATCTGTGTGTGTGTGTGTATATATATATATATATATAGCTATCTTAATTTTTGCTACTCTTAATGTGAACATAGGTGTGAAAGAGGGAGAAAAACAACCACCAAATCTTCAAAGTCAGAAATTTATATGAATGCTTTGAGGACTAAATATAAAACGACTAAATATAAATGCTCTGAGGGCTAAGTATAAAGGGACTAAATATAAATATTTCTTCTTCACAAAGAGAGGGAACATTTGCAAGTTTATTGGGAGGCTGGATCCTAGGAAGTTTCCTGGCATATCCTGGCCCTGATCCTTCTTGTAGCTTCTCTGTGGCTCCCTTGCTATGTGAACACACAGCTCTCTGTGTGGCTTTCAAGGGACCCTCGCAGTCCTCTCTATCTGCTTGGTGATAGCCAGATGTTCCCCGTGTCTCAGGGGCACCTAGGTATCCATAGTCATTGCAGAGCTGTCATCATTGGGTAGATGGTCCCACGTTGGTACTCCCCAGGCTGAAACCCACCCTATAATAAAATAATCCCGTGTGACAGCCACGATGCTGCACATTTATTTACACACATCAGCTCGGTAAGGCTCACAATGACTTTAGGCATCAGGAAATTTTCTTCACTTCCTGGGTCTGCTTTAGCAAAGTAGCACAAACTGATTTGCTTAAATGACAGAAACGTATTGTCTCCCAGTTCTGGAGGCTGGAAGTCTGAGCTCAAGGTGTCAGCTGGGTTGGTTCCTTCTGAGAGCTGAGAGGGAGGATCTGCAGCCCACCCCCACCTCGCCCCTAGCTCCTGGTGGCCACAGCTGTTTCTTGGCTTGTAGATGGCTGTCTTTTCCCTAAGACTTCCCATCATTTTACCTGTGTGTCTGTGTCTGTGTCCAAATTTCTCATTTTTATAAGGACATCAGTCATCCTGAATTAGGGCCCACCCTAATGAACTCACCTTATCTTGATCATCTACAAAGACCCTAGAGCCAAACAGGGTCACATTCACAGGCCCCGGGGGTTAGGACCCAACATGTGTTCCAGGGAACAAGTCAACACAAAGCACTAGAACTTTCCAAGGGAAGAAGGAAAACATGTACACAAATGTATCTTCCATAAGGATGGAAGATAATAATCAGCAACCGTGAGACTGGACTTACAGGATTGTGTTACCTGGGAAAGTGTTTTTCCAAGAAACCCAGGGGATTTCAAATGACTGTGTTCTCAAAACCTCCCCAGGATTTCTTTTAATTTTATTGCCAATCTCGGGTGTAATGACTATGAAGAGAATTTAAATCCTTTTAAGGTAGTTTTATGCTTTTATTAACACTTTGATTTTAATCAGAGGCATGTAAAATCAGGAGGGAGTTTATTTACCTTGGGAAAACTCTGAAGGAGACGATTCCCTGCCCCCCCGGGATTCCGGGGGACATGCTGACATGCTTTGGTCCACATGTCCGCAGCCGAAGCCCGCCTGTGTGAGCTCCGAAGGGAGGGATCAGCTCTTTCAACTGTGGCGACTCCAGGTCCTAAGACAGTAACTGGCATGAAGCAGGTGCTCAAAAAATAATAGCGAAATGAGTGAGATCGAATACCTTCCAGTCCCTACCTTCCACGTATATTTTGACCTCTTCCACAAGGAGAGAAAAACCAGGAAACAAACACTCAAGAAAGATATGCAGCTTTAGGGAAATTTACCAGAATTGAGACTCTTATCCAAGGGGTATTCCTTCTTTCCACCTTTCCAAAAGGAACACTCCAAACTTCTCTGAGTTTAATGAACAGAAATCTACCCAAGTACAGGCCAATAGGCTGAATGTAAATGAATAAAACAGGTATTGAAGATTTTGAGGAAGAAAGACCCTTCACTTCCAAACAGTATTCTGAGCTTTTTTCCTGTCTTCAAATATGGGGCGGGGAGGGGGGGGGCGGGGGGCGGGGCATGAAGATTGCTAAGTAATTCTAAGCGAAATACAACTAAGATGGAAAAAGGCCCACTTGAATCCTGCATATTCTGAACAGTTAAAACTAAATCATCCCTATTAATCCCCTTAGTTCCCTTACATAAATCCAGGTTGCATGAGTCAAATAAAATTTTTAAAGTGGCATAAAATCAAATCATTTTAATTGGTTTCTTGTACTTTACTTCTACTTGTACTTGTACTACCTTCTCCCTCCTCATTCTCCAGCTAAACAAAAACATTAACATTCTTGGTAAGCATGCTTTCAAATAGGCTTTTAGAGGCAGAAATGATTTCTAGCGAATAAATACTGTGGATAAGGGTGGAGTTTTCACTCTGCCTGAACCACATAAGCCTGTGGGAAAATCTATCTACTGAATGACCATACAGGTTTTACTGACTTCTCTAAAACATATCTTGTTAAGCAAAATTAATCTTTACGGCCTTCAAGATAGTTGTTCCTTTTTTCAAAAAGCCTTCCTTAACGGACCCTTATTTTCTTCAACATTCTAGCACAGTAGTCTATCCACTAATGCCTGTCGTCTGTCTTTGCAAAGTTTTATTGGAACTCAGTCATATTCATTCATTTCTGTATTATCCACGGCTGCTCCTGTGTTACAATCACAGTTGGTGAGTCGCGAGAAGGACCATTTGGCTGGCAAAGGCTAAGATAGTTACTGTCTTGTCATTTACAAAGAGTTTGCTCTAGGCTAGTCACCCAAAGTGTTCAGACTTCTCTTTCTTAGCTTTTTTGTTCTACGTACATCTTACTCATTGGCTTCATCTGTAGATCACTTCCTCAAGGATGGTTAGTAAGATCTCTTTGGGTTAAAATTATCTTCCTCTTCTTAAAAATCAAAACTAAAAGATCTTCAGGTTGGGGGGCCTGGGTGGCTCAGTCGTTAAAGCATCTGCCTTTGGCTCAGGTCATGATCTGGAGTCCCAGGATCGAGCCCCGCATCGGGCTCCCTGCTGGCGGGGGAAGCCTGCTTCTCCCTCTCTCACTCGCCCTGCTTGTGTTCCCTCTCTTGTTATGTTTCTCTCTGTCAAATAAATTTTAAAAAAAAATCTTAAAAAAAAAAGTTGTGTCAGGTTAGCGGGGCATAGACTTTTATTTTGGTGTCGATGAGGGCTCACTCTTACCAGTGCCCCTGCTATGTCACCGACAGACTGCATCACTGACGCTAATTTATCCCTCCTCGTAGCCAAGTCCTTTGCCATGTCACTTTCCAATGTCCGCTCACTTTGAGACTGAGCTTGACCGTGACTTGCTCTGGCTGGAAGAGTAAGGAGAATGTGTCAGTGCATCAGTTCTGAACTTAGGCCTCAAGGAATCAGGCATGTTTGTGCTTGCTCTCTCGTCGTTCTCTTTCAATGCGATAAGGACATGCCTGGGACAACCTGATGGTCCCAAGAGGAGGGTGAGAGATGCATGCAGCAGAACTACCTCCAAACACGTGAGTGAGTCTGCCCAACTGCCCACTAATGGCACAGAAAGCCACTGACCCTCGGTATGCAGACTCATGGAACATAATAACTGATCGTTGTTTTAAGTTTCTGAATTAGGATGGGTATAAAGCAGCAATAGGTAATTGATACAAGTTTACCCTGCCCGAAAAGACTGACTGCTAATTCTTGTATGTCCTTGGACTCTTAAAGGCAAAAATGAAAAAGTTGAAATTTTTTTTAGTGACACAGTTTTTACATGACTATACTGATAAAAGTAGTATACAGAAACGTCCCTTGACAGCCAAAGAACAAAAGATAATCAATACGATTTAGTGAGCACCTACTATGTGCTTATGACAGAGATTTCTGAAAGACATAAAAATCATAGTTTCTAATATCAAAGAACTTATAATTCTGCTGGAGGAAAGGAAATAAAGTGGGGGCTCATTAGAGTATAAGGCAGTAACTGAGTGTCCAAAGTTCAAGCTTCTGGTTAAACATCGTGCTTTGATCATGTGTTTATCTCTGTGTTTTGAAAGAACCCCAAAAGAACAAGAGAGGAACGCCTGCAGACAAGAGATGTGGACAGAATTTTGGAAGCTAGAAAGTGAAAGACTGAAATCTGCATAGAGCAGGGAAGCTGTCGGTGAAGCTGGAGGGACAGAAGTCTCCTGGGGTAAACCAGGAAGGGTCTGGTATTGGGAGTACCAGGTACCACTGAAGGCAGGGAGGAAGGGTAAGACTGAACATCCCTGACAGTCTTTACACAAAGGAGTTACACCTCCATTCCCTCTCCTCATCTTCTCTCTGCCCGGAGACTATCCCCACTGATGCCCACTGAAAATGACATGAGCTGCTCTACCAAGCTGGAAGGCCCTTTCGCTGTAGGTGGAAATGGGATAAGAGAGAGGAGGCGACCTCTTTCAACTTTTTGAGCTACTTATTCTGGTACTTAATTCCATCTTCCTTAATAAAATGCTTCAATGACCATCTCTTGGTATTTTTTTTTCATGGTAGACATTATCTATTGATTTATTACAAAGGGAAGTCAGAATTTAATTAACTTTTCTATTTCCTTGACAATAGATAATATCTAAAACATAAAAGTTAGAGGTGGCACCCCAAACTTTCAAAAACCATACATGTCATGTGTCAGAAGAAACTATGAATTAGATAAAGAGCCACACCAAGCAACAGGGAGGGATGGGTCATCTTAGGGAGTCAGGCCAGAAAGATTCAAATCCTTGGCTTTCATTCCTTTGTCTCCTGTTCATGGGAGAAGACACTACTTCATTTGTAAGGCTAGGAACATGAATTACTTTGGTGAAAATAAAATGAAAAAATAAAACTGATAATAGTAGTTACCCCCTAGGTATGGATGGTGGTCAAGGGAAGCTTTTGAGAAATTTTTACAGCAAAAGCTTATTCTTATATGATTTGTATAATTTAAAATAAAATGCATAAAAATTAAAAAAAAATAACCAAACTGAATCAAGGTCTTGGATTCCAAGGCACCATTCAGCAAAATAAATAATTTGGAAGCATCTACATTTCTCAGGTGGAACTATAATCAGTAATTATATAAATCATTATTACAAGTAAGGTATTGTGTCATGGATTTTATAAGCATAAACATATTCATTTAATAGTCATGATCTTATAAAGCAGGTAGTATTATTAGCTCCATTTTATAGATGTGGAAACAGGCTTGGAGAATTTAGGACACTTGCCTAAGATTACACAGCTAGTAGATATCAAAGCCATGATGGAACCAAATCTCTCTGCCTCTAGAGTTCAAGAGCTTGACACATGTCCAGATGGAACCTGCTTTCCTTCTTAAGTTTGAAATTAAAGGTTTACATTAGAGAAAGGACCTTTGAAATTCACCAGAGAATACCATTTTAGCAAGGGGAAAATAAACCCCCAATCTCTTGTGGTTCTGGCAGTGAGGAGGGGCAGAGATGGTTCTGGAGAACAAGAGACAACGTTCCTCCATGCTGGAGCCATGGTGAGACATGATCTGTGGTCAGATTGTGGCCCTTGAAACCACTGCGCTCATCTCCATCCCAAGGAGCCCCTGAGCCTTCGCTAGCCAGCATCCTAATCTCCCGAGGTGACTATCTCCCCTAACACCTTATATTCCTATACTTACATTCTTCAACCTGCTCAGAAGCTTATTAATTTGTCATGTAGGTGACTTGCTCAGCTTATCTTTGGCACATAATGCCAGTGATCCTTCCAAGATTATGGATTCTAAATGACAGAGATTTATTCAGCACAGTACCTAGCAGGCACCTGCTGAAAGATGCTTAGTAAACTAGTAACGAACAGAGCATTAATGAGCTGCTTTAAAGCCAACTCCAGTGAGGGCTCTATGACACAACAGCAGACTCTCCCTGAGGAGGCTACCAATTAGAGAGACAGACTATTAGAGTCAGTGTTCCTTTAAAGTTAAAAATAATAATAATAATAAAGACATGGGTGAGGCCATGAGCCTCAGAAGTAAAATGGCTAATTAAATTCACACACTTGTACCTGCATTTGAGGGTTCACGTAGCCAACAACACCTTGCATAGGAAAAATCGGGGAAACAGACCATTTAAATCATTTAAAAAGATTTAAAAATAAATCATTTAATTTCAATTTCAAGAGATGGGTGCTCCACAAAATAATACCACTCCCCTAATGTGGTGACCTTTTTCTAAGGGCACTGTGCATTCCAGTTCACCTTCTAGCTCTCCATCCCTTCAATTCACATGTCAGCGTGAGGTATGAGTCCCATGAAAAGTATTAGAAAGAAGAGTAATACCAGGCTCAGAGAGTATCTATTCCATTATGAACTTTAAGACATGTGGTCTTCGGGGGTGGTCAAGGTACCACGGTGCAGTCAGGTAAGGGAGCCTGCAAGCATCAACAGCAGGGGGGGTCGGGGGGAGATGGGGACAAGGAGGGGAGATGGGGACAGCCCTCTCAAAACTCATTCTATTGTTGACTGTTCATGAAAACCCAATAGCCAGGGCTCCTGCAGCCTGCTCCCACTGCTTGGGCATGTCCTTGGCAATGTCATGCTCTAATTGACCCACTGTTCATGACCTTGGCAGAGCTCATTTACAGTGGCAGCTGTGACTGCCTCTTAAAGCAGAAAAACCTGCCCAGCATTCCATTCTCTCAGATGAAATCTAAAAGGAGTGCTCGTCAGCACATTGCATTTTTCCCCCTTTTTGGAAGGGAACGGCATTTAGAGATAAGTCTTGCAAAGTCCCAGTCCCATATTCTGAGTGGATATCGTGATGGTCACCCCAACCTTTAAAGTGTACGTTACGATGGAGAAGTACATGTCAACAATCAGATTTTTTTTTAAGTCATCTCCACACCCAACGTGGGGTTGGAACCACAACCCTGAGATCAAGAATCGCACGCTCCACCGGCTGAGCCAGCGAGGCACCCCAACAGTTAGATTTTAATATAAAGGAGAAGGTTGGGTGTCTCATATGCCTAAATTACTATTAAATATATGCAAACACCAGCTCTAAGCATATCATTTAGAGCAGAAGGCAGTAAATCAACAGTCATCTAAGTCGCTAATGTTTTCAAGGTGTGCCAGGAGAGAAAGGACAAAATGATGTACTCATTAAAGAGGGATGGGTGAGTGGGGAAAGCTTTGTTAAAGCTTTAAAGTATCAGGGACCCAGCAACAGGAATAAGAGACAAAATTTGAGAGTGGTCAAACTTGGTCATTATAGATACAATGAGAATATCCTTCTATTTAAAAAGTAGGTAAGTGAAATCTATTGTCAATTTCCCCAATGAAGAATACTTTTAAAACAATGCAAAGTAGTGAAAGTCCTTATGTTCCAAACATAAGGTGTGCCTGTTTTTGAGTCTCAGAATAAGCTGCCAGCCTTCCAATTTAATTACGACCGGCATTCAAGTCAACTGTTGAGTGTTCTAGAGATACACGTTCTGTAAATTCCAGCTGGCAGTGAGTGGAGAGACTCCAAATCCCTTAAAAATAGGCCATGGAGTAGAAAGAAAGAGTAGCCGTAAAACGGAAAAAAGAAATGAAATTCTTTTGAAAGATTATTTCTTTTTCTTTTTCCAGTTTGACCTCAAAAAAAAATATAATCAGGTATGTGGCTTACTCTGTTTACTTGTAATCTCTCTGTCATGTAAGATTTTCTAAAACCTGCCCTATCTTTCCTGGAAATCAAAACTGAAATCCACTCTTTTTACAGTGCAGGGAAAACAGAGGGCCTCGAGTTTATTCAAATAGAGACATGCAGACATCTTGAGATATTCTAATTTTATCCCTCTCACTTAGGAAAAGCCATCCAATCAGAGCTTCCAACTCCAAATACTAGTAATACATTAGTACTAGTTTAGATGCACAATATGATCATTAAAATTCAGATTCTATCTTTGAGGAGAGCCCAGAGATTATTTGAGCATCTAGAGCCTTTTATAACATCAGGTGATGTTCCACTTCAGAAAGAATAAGGGGGAACAAGTTTTGACAGTGTTGGCTGGCTGCCCATATGGGGCCCCTATCAGCTTTACGTTTTATTTTTCTGATGTTTGTCAACTTTTGTCTTCCCAGTAAATGTCTAAGGCAGGTCAATAAAGAATACAGAAGATTGGTGCAGTTTTAAATTAGCATTGTCTTTCAAAATAATGTTCACTTGCAGGAGGAAGTTTTACGGCACAAGAAGTCCCGTGAATTATTCATCAGACACGGAGGGGGCCAACCTGCCGCTTCTCCGTACCTCTCAACAAGTGTGGACATGTGAGGTGCAACAGGGCTAGGCTCCCCGGTCCTCCCTGTCCTGGGTAGGAAAGCAAACAGCAGCTCACTGGAGGTCCTGGTAAAAGGAGAAGGGCAGGGAGCTCGGAAGTGAAGGTAGGAGGGTACAGAGTGTATCTGCCTTACGTGGAATTACCCGTTAGCCTATTCTCCTGAAACCAAAATAAGTTACAGTCTCTTATCTTAACGGGCCCAGTATAAAAAGAGGCAGCATGAACTGACACAGTCTGCCGGCTTCAAAGGAACAACAGCCCACAAGGCGGTGCCTGGTGTTGTCTGCCAGTCCCTGGGGATGCTGAGCAGCCTAAGCTGGGTCCCTCCTGAAGCCAGCCTCTCCAGGGGACACATTTCCACAAAGCACAACTATCGGGGAAGCATTCTAGGGATGGCATCCAAACTCAAAGCACCTGCGTGCCCCATGTAGGGGCATGAAAGCTACATCCTCAGGAGGAAAGAATTCCTCTCAGAGACAGTTAACATGAAGTATTGTCATGGAAATGGGGCATAAAAGAAAAAAAAAGGGCACAGGAGCAGAAGTGGAATCACAGGGTTCACTCACAGTCACTGAAGACTCTTTCTAAAGTGCTCTGACAGACCAATCTAAATGTGTTTCTTTTAAAGATTTATTTATTTGAGAGAGAGGGAGGGAGTGAAAGAGTAAGAGGGAGGGGCAGAGAGAGGAGCAGACTCCCATGCTGGGCAGAGATCCCAACGTGGGGCTCGATCCAAGACCCTGGGATCATGACCCGAGCCAAAGGTAGACACTTAACCAACTGAGCCACCCAGGTGCCCCTAATTTAATTTAATTTATCTGGATTCCCACTACAAAACAGTCATGCCAATTTTACAACCTCATTATATTAATAATATCTTTAAATATGTTGTTATAGACGACATGTATTTTATACAAAAAGATGTTATGCGCATAGAGTGTCCACATATTGTAATAAGCATAAAACTATCTCAAGCAACGGGAATGCCCCTGCCCGCTCCCCATCTTTAAAGACATGGTCTGCGCCAGGCAGTACCTGTGCCAAGTTCACAAAATGAATAGCCAAACAAACCTTGGTTGTCTTCAACCATGTGATGAGGCTCCATGAACTCAGTCTGCTCTCGGGTCACTAACTAAACACACAAATCTTAGAGCTAAGATTTCAGCTTTTCTTCACGAGGTGGCCGGGCACACAAGGAAGGACTGCATCCACTCCTCAGAGGGAAGGCTGGGGCCGTGGCTTTCCTCCTAGGAGTTCGTGGGCTGAGCTGGACTCCAGAGAGGCGTGTGCTACCCAGAGGGTGTGCCCCAGCCAACTCAGGAAGAACGAGAAGTTTCCTGCATGATTCTAGCTCCTTTCTCGTGTCCAGAGTCCTCACCCCCTTTTTCCTCCCACACTGTCTCCTGCCAATATTGAAGACCACGCTTAAGAACACACCAGTTCACTGACATCACACCGGCAGAAAAATCATCCTTTCTGGGAAGTTGCCATTAAAACACGCCCAGATGATCCTTGGATTTTCCGCCACTCTGCACAATCCAGAATCCAGATTTTGGTCACTGTCATTTCACAATAACTCAAACACATGAGGCAAAAAAAAAGGAGATTGAGCTTCCCAAGCCTTCTGCCTCCTTTTTTCACTTAATGAATTACTGTCTTACCAGATGGGCACTTGCTGCTTTTTCGAATACAAGGATTTAATAAAAATACTATAACTCCAGCAGGTTCCTTTCACTATCAGCCTATTCCTCATGGCTTTGGATGTGGTTCCCTGACAAAACACTGGTCTGAGGCAAGCTTTGGACTTTGAGCCCGTTTATAGTCTGAAAACAATGACCTCATCCGGAAGGGCTCAGGAAAGAGGCATTTTTTCCTTTGGTCAGGAATGCCCTGATGCTGGGTTGGATTACCCGCCACCCACAGTCCAGAGTTTCTCCTAGTTATTTTTGAACACCGGGGCTTTTGCAAATTGGAAACATTATGAAGATACAGTTTAAATGGAAAAGATACTTAAGACAACTATCCCCGGCCTCAGATACATTTACTGGCTAGAGGTCGGAGGAAACCGGCATAATGTGTGAGGGTAAATCATTTAATTTCTGTTATTAAGACAAGCACCAGCACCCATTCTGAGATATTAATTTACTACAAAGCCCACAACCTACTTAGGAGGAAGGACTACATAATCATTGTTTCACTATCAAGTGATTGACTGCATCTCCCTGGCTTACGCTCCTTTAGGTGGCTTTTGGGTTTTGTTTGGTTTTGAAATGGCACTGGGGACAGCCATACTCCCGAATTACCCCACCCGCCCTCCTGCTAGCCCAGGCCACCGCCTGGGATGTTGTGCCTCTGATAACATCCTCCTGACTTGGCTGAAGCACCAGGCGCCAGACAAAGGATCACAACTGGACCACTCATTGATAAAATGCTTGGCATTTGCAGAGCTGTCTTATGTCAGCGGCTGCCAAGAGGCCAGTCACATTGATTGAAATCTTCTGATGACGCCTAATGCCTAACATTCTCATGACAGTGATTTCATGCTTTACCCTAATGCTTTTTCGTTAGTGTCTCGGGAATCTTCCCAAACCGTGGAATATATGCCTTTCAAAACTGCGGGGTTTTTTTTAGTTCTCATTAGCCTCATTTCAAATGCAATGGAAGCTAGTTTCTCCTACTCCGTTGAAATCGCAGATGATGATTCCTACCGGATTTGGCGTGAAAGGGGGAGGAAGAAACCATGTGCAGTTCTGCCACTATTTCCTCGAGCTAACCCAGGACTCTAGTGAAAAGCAACGTGCACAGCTCCTTGTCTTTCCTAAGGCGGGACCGCCGAGGGTGGAGGGCAAGCCGAGACTGGGGCTTTGGCTTTGTGAGCAGTCAGCCAGTGTAAAGTAGTTCCATCCAAGCCACGACCCCCCGATTTGACTTGTTAGTTGAAGCACAAATACTTTGGTGATTTGTTAGACTCCACAAACCAATTGCTCAAAAACTGTTTAAAATGTACAACCATGGGCGCCTGGGTGGCTCAGTCGTTTAAGCGTCTGCCTTCAGCTCAGGTCATGATCCCAGAGACCTGGGATCAAGCCCCGCATTGGGCTCCCTGCTCAGTTGGAAGCCTGCTTCTCCTTCTCTCACTCCCCCTGCTTGTGTTCCCTCTCTAGCTGTGTTTCTCTCTGTCAAATAAATAAATAAAATCTTTAAAAAAACCAAACAAACATATAACGATTTTCTAATTACATGGCAATGGTACTTCTGCAAGGTCATTTAAAAATCAGAGCTATTGGGGCGCCTGGGTGGCTCAGTCGGTTAAGTGTCCAACTCCTCCTTTCAGCTCAGGTAAGGATCTCAGTGTTGTAAGACGGAGCCCCAAGTCAGCTCTGTGCAGGGCTTGGAACCTGCTTAAGATTCTCTCTTTCCGGGGCACCTGGGTGGCTCAGTTGGTTAAGCGACCTGCCTTCGGCTCAGGTCATGATCCCGGAGACCCGGGATCGAGTCCCACATCGGGCTCCCTGCTCGGCGGGAAGCCTGCTTCTCCCTCTCTCACTCCCCCTGCTTGTGTTCCCTCTCTCGCTGTGTTTCTCTCTGTCAAATAAATAAAATAATTTAAAAAAAAAAGATTCTCTTTCCATCCCCCTCTGTCCCTCCCACCCCCAACTCACAAGCCTGCTTTCTCTAAAAAAAAAAAAAAAAAAAAAAAAAATCAGAGATACTGCTCTGTGTTCTTTGCCTCTTTGCCTTACATAACTCCTTCATCTAGCAACCTGTAGCACAGGCTTCTCCCTCAGAATCCCTCGGAACTCTTCCCAGGAAAGCAACTGTCAGTCAGCAAAATTAATGAATAAAAATGCTTTAATTTGAATAGTCACCTGCATTTGAGAAATACTTGATTAAGCATTGTTAGACAAGTTTCTTAACCATGATTTTTCAGAGACATTAATATGCATGTGTGCCTTGTGACTCTGTGAGAGAAGAATAAGATAAGCATTTCCTACATTTATTTGATCAGAGAACCCTATCCCAGCACAAATAATAATTCAGCACGAAACCCTGCTCAAGGGAAGGAGAGCACTAGACAGGATTTTTTGAGATAATTCACTTCATAGCGTCAGAGATGAAACATCATAAAGCCAGAGGAATATAGGGACTGGCCCGAGGCTGCACAGACTATGCAGAAGCAGGTCAGTTCTGCCCGGTGACATGTGGCTCTGCTGTTGGGGCGGCTTCCACGGGCCACGGCACCCGGCTCTGTCTGCAGGGAACGTATGGGCCCCGGAGAGGTTACCCCTCTGGTAACAGAGATGCTGCATGTTCTTAGGCAAACAGTGTATCTGAAGAGACCTGGCCTAGGAGATGAAGCCTACCCTAATGGGATTTATGACAGAGCTGAGAGAGAGAAATAGCACGTATCAGTGATGAGATATGCACCAGGCCTGAGCCTCACCTTTCAAAGTCAGTGAAGAGAAGAAACCTAAAGCAAATTGAATTCCATAAAAAAAATGATTCTCTTGGGAAAGATGAAAATGACATTTCTTGAAAGGTCATATTCATGCAGCGCCTGGGTGGTTCAGTGGCTAAGCGTCTGCCTTCGGCTTGGGTCATGATCCCCCGGTCCTGGGATCAAGCCCCAGACTGGGTTCCCTGCTCAGCAGGAAGCTCTCTCACTCCCCCTGCTTATGTTCCCTGTGTCTCTCTCTGTCAAATAAATAAAATCTTAAAAAAAAAAAAAAAAAGGTGGTATTCGATACCGAAGACCCTTCCAGACCCTAACTTTCTAGAAAGGTACAGGAAAAAAGGGAAGAACTGATTTGTCATTCCCCTTGAACTTGTGTTCTGCTGATACTTCATTATACGCCCAGATGGTTGGCACCAATCCAAGCTCAGCTGTGACTCCATTGGAAGGATCAACTTTAAGAACTGAAAGAACTTGGAGTTCACCAAGCTCTTAAACACAAAGTGCTCTTGATGGTGGCTAATTTTAGAAGGGTCTTTATACCACACAAGTATCTCTATGCTAGCACACCTAGTTTCTGCTTATGATTTCCAGGTGGATCCCCTGTAATTATTTTTATGACTGGAAGGAAACATTATGGACTTTACTAGGATAATATCAATGCCTATGACCTATGGTCACATCTACCGGCTTCATAAACTGCAAACAGAATGACCTCATCACCATTCATAGCTCACCTGTACTGAGGGCTCACTGGCTGCAGGCATTCCCTCACTGATTCCCTATAACCCTCTGAGGCATGCACCACTGTGATCTCCATCTTAAAGATGAGACAACTGAAGTAGAGAGAAGTTAAAGAATTGCCCCAGATCACTCCACCTGCGAGAGATACAGCTGTGGCTCAGGCCCAAGCAGTCGGAATCAGAGGCCATGCCCGGGATGCTAAAACTTCCTCAAGACATTGAAACAGCTCAGGGAGAGTCATTATAACAGAGAAAATGCTAAAGCCATCCCCACTGCACCTGAAATATGATGAGCTGATGCAAAACATGAGTTTAGTGGTACAAGAGTTATCACATACCCAAAGGCTGCTAATGCTTTTTTGCAAAAAGTCTTAGGTACTGACAACTGTCTGTGCGGGGCGGGGGGGGCGGGGGGTCCTTATTATTGATGTCAAAAGAATCATTATTTTTCTGAATCATTTTCTGTTTTCACGAGATTCTCCTGAATTAATCTCATTCACAAAGAGACCCAGCCATTGGCCAGCACTGGTCTCCACTAAGGCGGCGGTGATGGGAGAGCCATCATGGCAGACTGCTCCCCCCACCTCATCCCTATTGTTCCATGTTCAGGTGGGAGCTGCCAACTAACACTTACTAGACCAGGGACGGGCAGAAGGGCCCAAGTTCTTGACCTGGCTCCAACTCACCGGTGATCCTAGGCAAGTCGCCAAGCTGTCTTCTAAATCTGTAAAATGGGCCACTAATACTACTCTGTTTACATCAGAAGAGGTGAGAGATAGCAAAACTCACCCATATTTTCTGTCAGCTCTTTCTCCTCTCCTCTTCTCTTTTTCTCCCCCTCCTTCCCTTTCTTTCTCTGTTTCTTTTCATTTCCCCACCTCTTTTTTTTCGGCCAGTATTTGTCAAAAAGGATTTGAGATGAAATCTCCAGCACACAGAAACTGGATTCCCTACAGCAATCTTAGAAGATAAGTACTTAGAAGAAGAGTGTTATTAATCCCTCTTTAAGAGATGAGAAGATGAAGGCTAGAGAGAGTGCAACATTTCTCAAGGTCGGAGCTTGCAGACAGAGGAGCCAGGACTCAAACTCAGTTCCACCTGTCATGTTCACCAGGCTATAGTGAGGTGTGATACGATGACTCAGCATGAACATCTTCAAGCCTCTCCCTGTTGTCCTGCTGAAAGAGTCTACAATTACCAATGAACCAATATCCAGGATGTTATTCATGCAAACCTTTCCAAATAAAGAGGGAAGAAGTATAAACAGAACGTACTTAGTGGTTGCCATCAGAAGCCTGCAGCATCGCCCCCACCAGCCCCCCTCCCCCAAATAGCCGAGTTGACCGTGGCAGACTTGTTTCCTCCTTGCCCCCTTATCCACTTGTCTGCCTTGACTCTCGCTCCCACCTGCCTTCGATGGGCTATGCGGGATCAAAAGCCATTCTGTATTCCCTGCAAAAATAACAGGCATTCTTCTTCAGTGACTCATTTGACACAAATAAGCTGTAGGAATGAGGGGCTTCCAATCTTCCTGTGCTTTGGAAAAAGCGGTGAGGATAAAGTCTACAAGGAAGAAAACGACTGCAGAATGAGGAGAGTCTACCTCACTTTCATTGTAAGAGGATCAGATGTTAAGTGAAATCATAATGATTTACTAGAGTCTGGAGTTCTGTGATTCCTACTTTAATTACCATTTGGCTCACAAGGCAGAGACGACCATCGCAACTGTGAACTATTGCACACACAGCTCCACACCTAGAGAAAGGAAGAGGGTATTTATTGACTGTACTAGACACAGAGGGCTGCATTTTGGATGGAATTTTTTTGTTGTTGGAGGGTAGGAAAACAGAATGAAGAAATATGCCTGCCCCGGGAATGTTATTATTACATCATTCCCTCTCGCCTCTTTTGCCGTGTGTACCTCAACCCAGCTGCTCCACCACCTCTTTGGAAGCGGGATTCAGAGTTAGCGGGAAGAGAAAACACGGCACATTTCAATGAGGTTGAGAAGGCTCCCTCAAACCACTGACTCAGATTCAGCTTCCCAGCTCACTGTTAAGTCTGTGTGACCCTGCCTAGTTAACAGTTTACTGACACTAAAACATTCATCATCTCTGATGCAAGCAACCATTTACTTACGGTCGCATGCAAACTAATAATCCCAAAGACTTCCTATTGACTTTTGAAAATCTTAATGGTTTGTCTCTGCCTTCTTCCTACTTTCATTTGAAGATCCAAAGGGACTTGGACTAGTTTGTAACTACATGTATCACAACCTTATAAATCTAATAAAAAATCAAAACAAAAATCCTTCTACCCTTTTTCCAAATTCAAGAGGTAAGTCTGATATAACGGGTTTTAATGACACAACAAAAACATCAACATGCATTAAGCCTTTCAAGGTAAGTCAACCCTGAGGATGTCCTGCTAAATGTTCTTAGACTTCCTAAACACCAGTCTCTGGGGTCAAGGACAAAATCACCTTTAGCAGTCAAGACTCTTGCAAACAGAAGCCTCCAGATACACTGTGCTCCCTTCCTGTGAGCACACAGACACAGAAGGTGTGGAAGCTGGTGCGGGTGGGGGGCAGGAGCTTTAGATCATCTAGTCTGGGTGTTCTGAAGCTCATATACAGAATAATCAGATTTTTCAGAGACTGGGGTTGAAGGGTTAATTCTGGTTTCCTGCTGGGAGCCGGCCCCAGCAACAGTCAGGGTTCCCAAAAGGTGGTGATGGAGTCGGTGATATGAGGAGAGCAGACTCCAAGAGTGGTGTGGGGATCTCCTGAAAACTGTGTCTTCAGGGTTCTTTATTTAAAGCTTTTTAGTTACAGATCATCTTGACGGAAGGATGTGTCATAAGAGAGATTTGTAAGAGCTTACACAGACTTCTTTCAGGTTTCCCATTATAAATTCTCCAAGACATCGACGCCATACAGGTGCCATAAACTTAGGACAGAGCATCCCTAATTGTGGGCGGACCCTGGTCCACCGGCAGTCACATCAGTCTAGCTCTAGGCAAACAGTTGGTTCTGTCTTGTCTTATCTCAATGGAATGTTTCTCCTCTGGCCATGCAAGGCAGAGTGGTCACACAGACAAAAGGTGAATGGGTGGTCGTGGAAACTTTAAGTAACATTTAAACTATTAAGTATATTACATATAAACTATTAAGTGTATTGGTATTGATTGTGGCATGGCGGCAGGAGCGGATCACACACCGTCCCCGACAGTTTCCACCCCAACTTCCGTCAAAGAAACTGTGGCTCATCTGCTTCCTTTTCTGACTTTCCAGATGAATCTTTATTTGAAGAAAGGTTTCCATAGCTAAAAACGAAAGATACTCTTCGAAAAACTCTCATCTTGTCCAATCTTTTCATTTGACAAAGGAGGGAAAGGAAGGCCAGCGAGTTCCTGACTAGTCCCAGGGCCCAAGATGAGTGAGCAGCTAAGGCAGGGTTACACAAACCCTGAGCAGTGCACTCCAGCGCACACACTCTCCCCAAAATGCCAATTACACAGCCCCCAACAAACAAGTCCCCTGTCCTTGCCCTGGGACACACTCAGGTCTACACACCGTGGTTCTTATCAGAAGTGCCCACAGCCCTACAGTGCAGGCTTGTGGTTGTGATGGTGCTCTTATTCTTGTTCTTGTTCTTATCTTTATCCTTCTTCTTTTTCTAGCATTTTTAGAGTATTAGATAGCGGGAGGATGGTAGCAAGAGTCCTGCCCACAGAAAGTGAAAAGTGAAACTTTCTGAAGTTTTATGCCAATCCATAAAAAACAATATTTGGTTGATAAAAGTTGAATTTATACTCAAATTAGGACAGAAGTGGGATGTGTCCGCTTGCTGTGACCTTCATTCTCAAAGTTTTATTGCTTAGCAAAGCCCAGCTGAGCTCACAGTGTGGGGTCTAGCCCCAGGTGCCCTCCAGAATTCCAGCCTGAGCAGTCCCTCTGGGGTTGCATTCCAGATAAACACCACAGTCCCTGGATCCAGGAGGGTGGGCATTTTGTAAAACATGATGAAACCAAAATGGGAGCAATGTATACTGATAAATTAAAGTGAACTATTCTAGCTATTCCTGGGGTCCCCGATTTACACAGGATTCCTGTAAATAACTCCTAAAATGATTTTGGTTGTCATGCCATGTACTAGGTGAGCGGTCTGAACAAGATATTTTATCCATATGTGTCTCAGTTTTCTCACCTGTAAGATGGGGGTAATTATAGCACCTACTTGATGGGATGTTGTGAGAATTTAAAGAAACAGTTCCTGGTACAAAGTAACCTTTATACAAATACCAGTTATCATGGTTATTCTTCTTTAAAATGAAACAAAACATTTAAGTACTAGACTGAGAGATCAGAGGCAGGACAGTAGCAAGAGATGGACAATTTAAAATGAGAAACGAGGGGTGCCTGGGTGGCTCAGTCAGCAGGGCTTCTGGCTTCAGCTCAGGTCATGATCCTGGGGCCAATGTGACCAAGCCCCACATTGGGCTCCCTGCTCAGTGGGGAGTCTGCTTCTCCCTCTTCCTCTCCTGCTGCCCTCCTCCACCTTCACTTGTTATTTCTCTCACTCTCTAATAAATTAAATCTTAAA
Organism: Spilogale gracilis; assembly: GCA_004023965.1. Taxonomy (NCBI): domain Eukaryota; kingdom Metazoa; phylum Chordata; class Mammalia; order Carnivora; family Mephitidae; genus Spilogale; species Spilogale gracilis. The sequence continues at coordinate 227,804 of PITA01000604.1, forward strand.
AACATTAAAAATAAAATAAAATGAGAAATGAAAACAAAATTGTTCTGAAGTTTAATGTAAATCAATAGAAAATAACCACTGGTTGGTAATAGCAGAATTTACAAATTGGGATCTTGGTCAGCATCGCCCTCACCTGGGAACTCGTCAGAACTGCAGGACCTCTGCCCAGCCCCAGCCCCACCTACCAAATCAGGATCTGCTTCTAAAAAGGTCTCCAGGCGATTTCCGTGCCTATAAAAGCTGGAGAAAGGCTGCTTTATAGCATATACTGAGATTTCCCTCATTTGTATGTGAAAGGAGTGAGACCTCTTTTTCTTTTTTTTGAGATTTTATTTCTTTTTGAGAGAGACAGAGTGCACACACGGGAGCAGGGGGAGAGAGGGAGGGGAGAGAGGAAGAAGCGGACTTCCCACTGAGCAGGAAGCTTGATATTGGGCTCCAGTCTAGGACCCTGGGATCATGACCTGAGCTGAAGGCAGACACTTAGCCGACTGAGCCACCCAGGTGCCCGGAATGAGATCTCATTCTCTAGTGACATCTTCACACACTATCCTATCCTACACCCCTTCTCATCAGCCCTCAGGTTACATAGTTTCTTAAAGTAGATGTTCCTCGTATGGAACAGAGCAACAGTTCAGAAGGACATCTGAAGCCACAAAGTCAATGATTTAATGTCAATGATTTTAAAATGTCATCATTGTGATGGTCCATCCCCTTCAAGTAGGCATTACTATCCACATTTTACAGAGGAGGGAGCTAAGGCTCAGGGAGGCAACATCACTTTCTCAAAGTCAAGCTGAATGGGGAAAAGGGCCTTTCTGAAGTCCACTCTTATTACAAATTAATGCCTACAACATCCAAATTATATCTTTGTGAAAGGGTGAACAGTGATTAGCACCCTTTGTATGTGAGGAAAACTGAGTGCACAGAGTGAAAGAGCTATGTAGAATCAACCACCTGAGACTTGGGTCAGAACTCAGTCTGCCAGGGTTCAAGTTTTTCAAATTAAAGAATTCTGGGGGCGCCTGTGTGGTTCAGTCAGTTAAGTGTCTACCTTCAGCTCAAGTCATGATCCCAAGGTCTTGGGATCCAGCCCTACGTCAGGCTCTCTGCTCAGTGGGGAGTCTGCTTCTCCCTCTCTTTCTACGCCTCCCCCTTCCACTGCTTGTGCGCTCTCAGTCTCGCTCTCTCTCTCTCTCTCTCTCAAAGAAAATAAATAAATTATTAAAAAAAAAAAAAAGAAAGAAAGAAAAAGAATTCTTCTCCAGGAAAGTCCAGTGATGGGGCACCTGGCTGGCTCAGTGAGTTAAGCATCTGACTCTTGGTATCAGCTCAGATCATGAGATCGAGCCCCATGTCAGGCTTTGCTCTGGTGTGGAGCCTGCTTGAGATTATCTCTCTCTCTCCCTCTGCCCCTCCCCACCACTCAAAGAAAAAAAGAAAGAAAGAAAGAAAGAAAGAAAGAAAGAAAGAAAGAAAGAAAGAAAGAAAGAAAGGTCAATGATAATGCAATGCATTGAAGAGCTGGGGAAGAAAACCCCATATAAAATGAAAAGAACATTTTCCACTCATGAAGCTTGCACAACCAAACCAAAGGACTTCAAATTTTAATCCCAGCAGTCAACAGCTCACTGGGGTGTCAGATTCTTTAGCAAACCCGAACATCCAGATTTTTACTGCCGTGACTTGTGACAGCTGGTCCTCCTCAGCATATGGCAGCAAACATCAGCAAACATCCCACTCAATTATTCTCGCACACCTGTGAAATTCTCCCAGGTACAGTCTCTCTGATTTCCCTTGTGACGTCACAATCCGTGTTCGACACCAGATAGTTCAGAACTCAGAAAGACTCATCACAATCTTTCCCTGACAGCACCAGCATCCTAAAGTCCAAGGTGCAGGTTTTAGAATCAGGAGGTCGGGGCTACCTGGCCAGGCCCCAGAGAATGCCTTCCATCCTCATCCCTGAGGGCAGCAGGGAAAGAATCAGAATTTGCTGGCTTGAGATACTGCATTAGTTTGTGAGGGCCACCACAACAAAATACCACACAGACTGGGGTGCTGAAGCAGCAATAGTTTATTTTCTCCCAGTCCTGGAGGCCAGAAATCCAAGATCAGGTGTTGGCCGGCAGGTCTGGCTCCAGAGGCCTCTCTCCTTGGCATGCGGATGCCCACCTTCTGGCTCTCCTCACACGGGTGTCCCTCTGTGCGTGTGTGTTTCGCTATCTCTTCTTCTGTGTCCTAATATCCTCTTCTTGCAGGACACCAGTCATATGAGATTAGGGCCCACCCTAGTGACCCCATTTTAAGTTAATTATATCTTTAAAATTAAAGGCTCAAGTTCCAAAAGCAGTCACATTCCGAGGTACTGTGGGGGAAGGGCTTCAACATGTGAATTTTGGAAAGACACAATTCGGCCTATAACGTACGCTGACTGAATCTTGTCATTCATCATCACTAAGTCCTAGTGCTAAGTGGACTCATCCGTCCAAGTTCAATAAGAACAAGGGTTCCTAATAATCTGACTCTCTCAGGCCCACGACTCAGGCAACCTGAGGAAGGAGGAGCACGGGGTTCCAGGTCAGACCTTTGCTTTTCCCGTCTGTGCTGTCAGAGACAAATAATTCCCAGCCTCACTGTCCACCAACACAGCCTGTCTTCTTCCCCACCCCCACTCATGATGTGCTTCTGTAGGGTCACCCTGAGATGGGTTTTTAAAAGTGCCACTTATAAAATAGTCTGAGTCAGAGATGAACGGTTGCTAAAAAGCATGAGCTGATAGGGGCCCCTGGGTGGCTCAGTCGTTAAGCGTCTGCCTTCGGCCCAGGTCATGATCCCAGAGTCCTTCCCTGCTCAATGGGAAGCCTGCTCCTCTTTCTCTCACTCCTTCTGCTTGAGTTCCCTCTCTCGCTCTCTCTCTGTCAAAAAAATAAATACAATCTTTTAAAAATAATAATAATTTCATGCAACAGAATAGGACCTAAACACAAACAAATTCAATTCATACACTTAAAGGTGTTTGAGAACAGCTTGTACCCATGAAATAAGAATGAGCAAAAAGTTACAGAAACTAGAGAAAAATAGAGTTTTGGGAAATTAAAAATCATTATTTGGGGCACCTGGGTGGCCCAGTCAGTTAAGCAACTGACTCTTGATCTCAACTCAGGTCTTGATCTCCGGGTTGTGAGTTCAAGCCCTGTGCTGTGCTCCACACTGGGCATGGAGCCTACTTAAAATAAACAAACAAACAAACAAACAAACAAATAAATAAAATCATTATGAAAATAAAGAGAAATTCAACAGACAGGTTAGGAAAAAAATGTCAAGATCACCAACAAGGTAGAGCAAAATAAAGACAGTGAAAATGTGAAAGAAGAAATGAAGAGCGATGGAAGATGTCTAGCATCCAAATAATAGGAGTCTCAGCAAGAGAGAATGAAGTAGAGGGAAAATTCTCCACCTCTGAAGACACTGGTCTTTACAGGGAACAGTGGTCAAATAAGACAAAAGACAAACAGCAAGACATGTCCTGGTGGAGTTTCTAAACTCTGAAGATACAGAGATCTACAAAGAGATCAAGATTATCTATCAGAGGCCAAATCGGGCTACCAAGAAAGTAAAAGGATTGTAGCCGCCACCAGGCTTGGCAGACTCTGTGGATGTCAGAAGATGTAGAACAAAGCCTTTTGGGTTTTAAGGAAAACACAGCTCTGAATCTGGCTATCTATACCAGGACCATCAAGCATATGGGCATAATGTGGCATCTTCAGACATGGAAGGATTCAATTTACCTCTCACGCACCCTTACTGAAAAAGTTACTTGAAGATTAACTCAGAAGAAAAAATTAGGGGCACCTGGGTGGCTCAATCTTAAGCCTCTGACTCTTGATCTCAGCTCACATGTAGATGTCAGGTTCAAGAGTCAAGTCCCACACTGGGCTCGATATTGGGCATGAAGCCTACTTAAAAGAAAAATAAGTTAAAAAGAAAAAAAACAAGGAAGGAAAAATTAATACTCAAACATAAAGCTACTGATTCCAAGAAAATGTAGAATTAGTTTAAGAATCAAATGGGGGTGATAATCCCATAATAGCCATTATGACAGATCTAGAATCCAGTGAGTCCAAATTAGAACATGGTCAGAGGGTTCCAAGAAAGCATCTTCAAGAGAGTATTTTTCATTCAACAAGTTAGTATCATTAAGAAGATGGAAGATCTTGCTATTGATAAGTACCTTTTGCTTAGGGGGAAAAAAAGGAATTGGAATTAAAAGCTTTATGTAAATTAAAAATCTGTATAAGAAAAGGGCGCCTGGGTGGCTCAGTGGGTTAAAGCCTCTGCCTTCAGCTCAGGTCATGATCTCAGGATCCTGGGATCACCCACATTGGGTTCTCTGCTCAGCAGGGAGCCTGTTTCCTCCTCTCTGCCTGCCTCTCTGCCTACTTGTGATCTCTGTCTCTCTGTCAAATAAATAAATAAAATCTTAAAAAAAAATGTGTAAAAAAAGAAAAATCATAGTCCAAATGTGAAGCAAACTAAAAAATAATGTAATTTTGAGCAATACACACACACACACATAGTTTTGAAAAGAGCACTTTGATGAAGAGGCTTTGATAAATGCCAGAACATTCCCTTAGAGTAAAACAGACTTTAGTGCACAAAATCGTAATTCCCTCTTTATAGGTCCAATCACATATCATTGTGCAGTTGAGAATATTTACATAATTTCAATAGTACAAATGCTTTCTACTGGTTTTCAGAGCGAAAAATCAGCTTATAGGTGTGCGTGAGTGGCTCAGTCGTTAAGTGTCTGCCTTCAGCTCAAGTCATGATCCCAGGATCCTGGGATCAAGCCCCAAATCAGGGTCCCTGCTTGACGGGAAGCCTGCTTCTCCCTCTTGTACTCCTCCTGCTTATGTTCCCTCTCTCGCTATGTCTCTCTCTGTCAAATAAATAATAAAATCTTTTTTAAAAATCAGCTTTTAATAAATATCAAAGCATACAAGTTAGCAGATTTCAAATATTATAAACCTTAACAGTGTGAAAGCAAGGCCCAGCCCAGAGCAGTGGGAAGGCAGGACAAATGGGTCAGAGGAGAAAGTGAGGGGAGAGGAGATAATCTCCTCATTTTACATCACAGGGAATCAAGAGGTATTATTTAAAGTCAGATGAAAAACAGTTTATCATTTACAATTAAAAAGACAACCAATTGTAGATTAAGATTAATGAAACTCTGGACATGAGTGTTTACGAGACACTGTTGAAAAATGCAAGTGCTATCTAGAATATTATTTAGAATTATAGTGGTAGCCACCAAAAGTAAAAAGTAAACTTTTCAAAGACACTGATACCTATTATAAAAAAGCAAACATAGGGATCTGCGATGGTTCATTATACTGTTTTGGTCATGTTTATGACCGAAACATTCAAACATATGCAGAGTGAAGAATATATACCGAATTTTAACCTTTGTGCTGCAGCAATGTATGATCAGATGTTTAGAATTCTAATATTGAGAGCTTAAGAAATTCAGCTGGTAACTTCTATTCTTTTCATTCTTTCTTTTTGAATGGCAAGCAAAAAATTTTTAAAAATTCAGTGTTCTGTTTTCAAGCTTTCTCTCTAAATACCACATTTTACATGAGGGAATTCTTTACTGCTAGTAATCAAAAACATAAATTGCAGACAATCACTAATATATGACCTTCCTAAAGCATTGGCTCTTGAATACCATAGATATTTCAATAAGTTATAGGAGAATTTTAATCAGATGAGTGAAACGTATGAATCTAGTAAATATCAACTTGAGAACAGTTTGCAGAATTATAAACTTTAATGATAGAAACAATCTGCTTATATATTAACACCAGTGTTTTCTATATATCTTGTCTTTAACTAATGGTCTGTCTTGACTATGTGTTGAGCCATATATGAGAAAGAATAAAAATACTGTAAAATAGCATAAAACCCAGTATCACCAGAAGTGTTCATATAAATAGTAAGTCAACCTCAGCAATTAAAATACACTTTCACTTAGTAGACGTTCAGAAGCTCTCCAACCACTCATTCTTAAAATATTATTTAAAGATCATTTCATTTGATGATTTCTTAAAGAGAAATTATATCTAATACCATTATTATTTTTAAATCCATGAACTCAAGGAGTAGCTAGATAAATTAATTCAGACCCCTGTAAATCATAAGGGAAATTCTACTACATATAATTTATGCAGAGTAAAACTTGACTGTTATGAAATAGGAGTTTTACAATCGTGAAATAGTAGTTTTACAATCTTAGATATTAACAAAATAAAATCACCTGTGTGCCTTCAGCCTGGAATGCCCTTCACACCCCCTCACAGACCTACTCTCCACCTACTGAGCCAAAGGATTTTACTCACCTTTGACACTCAGCTCAAAGGTCACTTCCTCCTTGAAGCCATCCTTTCAGAGCCTAGTCTCATTCATCACTCTACCCTCTGCTACGGCAGCCATTTGTCTAACCGTGATTACAGCCCCCTGACGTCATGGGATCGTTGTCTCTCTGTGTGTTTTCCAACAGATGTAGGTTTTTAGTAATGCTGGAAGAAGGGGTAGGCATTATTATACCTATTCTACAGATGAGAAATCAAAAACAAAGATGAAACACCGTCCGCTCAAGTCCCATCGCCTTCAGTGGCGGCACCAGGATCCCAGTACAAAGTGTGGCCCAAGCCCACGCTAACGACCACGGGAGCCGGTCCTCAGAGCCGCCTAAGCAGCTCACAGCTCGGTCAGTCCTCTTCATGCCTCTAAAGCACCTGCTCTGTGCTTTCCACATTACACATTCTATACATTGAATTTGGTCTTAGCTTACCCAAAGTATTGTGAGAATAAGACATCCAATTAAAATAGTTTATCAGTTTCTCATTTAACAGAGTTCAGAAGGCTCCCAAACTTGGGCTGGGGGCATGGTCCACCACCGCCCTCTACTGGAGAATCAGTTTCTCACATGAAACTTGCATGCCTTCGCAAGCATGAGCTCGACTACCTTTATAGTTCCCCCACAACCCGCGAAATGTGTGGATTCTCTTTTCAAGTGCACACTTTTCTGCCCAGAAATGCCAGAAAACAAAAGCTATTGGACTTATGCACCCGTGAAACGTGAACCACTTCTCATAATGTGTTTAGAAGAGCAAGGACCGACAATAGCGATATTCTATACCTGTGAGATTCTATGGCTAAATTCAGGCTGCCACCTGCCATCTGTAATTTATTGACATTTTGTGGTTTGGCTTTTCTAGTTACTCAGTGATTCAAACAATTTGCCATTCTCTCTCTCTCTCCCCTCCCTTCTCCTCCTGCTCTTTCCCTCTCTCTCTGCCACATACATGCTCTCTAATATTACATCTCTAAGATATCTTGGAGTTGAGTAACAAGAGCTCAAATTGCTACCATATAAACTATGAAAAAGTAACTGTATAGCGCTTCTCAGTAGAATATTTTCAAAAAGGGAGATTATCAGGGCACCTGGGTGGCTGAGTTGGTTAAACGACTGCCTTCGGTTCAGGTCATGATCCTGGAGTTCCTGGATTGAGCACCGCATTGGGCTCCCTGCTCGGCAGAAAGCCTGCTTCTCCCTCTCTCACTCCCCCTGCTTGTGTTCCCTCTCTAGCTATGCTTCTCTCTGTCAAATAAATAAATAAATAAATATTTTTTTAAAGGGAGATTATCTCTAAATTTTTTTAGCCAGCTACTAAACTAGAAGTGAGGATGTACTTTTCATATTGGCGGAGATTTCCTAATGCCCAGTTTCAAGCATTCTGTAAATTGGTTATAGCTCATTTATTTTTCATATAATTTTCAGTAAAGTGACTCACTGGCAAAGCCTGCCTTTGGTCAGTCCAAGGGGGAGAAAGATTAATTTAATGGCAGGGCAAATCAACCTCCCCTTCCTAAGTGGCTGTGGGGTCCAGTGTCTTTCTTCTGGCATGCCTGGGAATGCGAAAGTACACTTTGTTACAAGCTCTTTCCACAAAGAGAATCCACAAATTGTTTCCAAGGATAAAGATTTAGTGGATCACCAACTCTAATAAGGAGTCAAGTCCAACTTCAGTGAGTTCTGATTCTTAAAGACAAACTCATGAATAGTTCATAAGCTGAAGTAGAAAAGCTGCTTTATTATTCCTTTCATGTATACTAGTCTTAAGACTTTTTCAAAGGATTGGGTAATTGTGCCAAACATTTCTGAACTCACTGGAGGACCTTAAGCAATATGGTGAGGGTATAAGAAATAAAAGTTTGAGCTCCCTTTTTTCCTTAGCACCTAGTCTGGTTCTTAACTAAACATGAGCGGAGTCAGCTCAAAATCAGCTGAGAAATGTCTGGTTCATGCTATGACCTCAAGGCAGAAATGAACTTAGATACAGGGGAATTTGTGCTCAAGACTTCTGGGTGAGAGCATAGGAATTCTTTAGATGCTAAAAACAGACAACAGGAGCAATCCTGGCTTGACTAGAATACAGCAGCCTGAACTGTGCTTTAGAGCAGCAGTTTATTGACAGAGGCTAGGAAAGCAACAAGTATACTTCCTAGACATCATCCTATAGCCCCAAGTCCAATGCGGGCTCCCAGGATGATCCTGCCATGATCCACCAGGTGGGCACGTGCAAATTAGCTGGAAAAGGCAAAGACCTGGAATAGGGGAAACTGGAGGGAGTATTCTGAAAAATATTATTAGCAGAGGTTGAACCTGATGAATAAGCAAGAAGGAAAAAGGAACTGGGGGTGGTTTGGGGATAAGAAAATACAGGAGACTGTATTGTAAGAGACTGGAAAATGTAAGAAGCCATTCTTCCAACACAACTGGACACGGATCCTTGGTGAGAAAGTCTGTGTACCATGACAGGCACAAAAACAAATGTTATCTCTCTTAAATATGGTGCCATGTGAGAGCAGAAATGGACAAGAAAATGAACCCACTACATCTTCCAAAAACAGTCATTTAAGGTATCAGTTTAATTTATGCAGGGAGCCTCAACACTAAAAAGCATAGCAAAAATTTGAAATTGTTTGAAATATCTTGTTTGTGTGCAGAACACTGCAGCCCAAGGGCTGTGGCGTGAGTGGTGGGATAGCGGTGTTGATCAAATTGCTTGTAAATGTATTTCTTTAGATTGTTTTCCAAGACAAGTAGCCAAGGGGTCAGGTTGACCCTGCTACCTCGAATACAAGACAGTCACCATTCCTATTACCATAAAGGTCTGGATCCATTGACAAGTCACCAAATCAAGCTCAAATCCTCCAACCTGAATCTCAAATGCAAGACTATACTCCTTCTCGATGTCACCCTCGAATCTGACGATCAATCAACCAGAATCTGAATCAACCAGAATAATTAGGAAAGGAGACAAGAAAACCGACTACATACAAATAAATACAGCAAAGGCTAAAGGATTAGAAAACCACTGGGAGTTAGACTGAGGTACAGGCTCTTGTTCTAGGACAGACTTCACACTGTTTCTTTACCGGGCTCATTCTACGATCCCAGTCCCATAAATAACATTGTATCAGCAGCAGAATGAGCCCAGTCACCAGCTCACTGTCAAAGTTTTGTGGGATACTCCTGTCAATCAGTAAATCCTCTCCCATGGGTTCTTCCCACACCGGTCCCCCAACAGCGCTAACACCAAAGTGAACCCTGAGGAACAAGTCAGCGCACCGTCCAATACACTGGAAGCACAGACCACAGGCAATCACAGATCCCAGCACCCGCTCCTTTTCTCCTGATAGACCAAGTGCAGCCTGTAGTCGAAAAGAGGAGAGAGAACCATTTCCAGATACCAGCGTGATAAAGCCTGAGGCTATGGGCATCCGAGACAACTGCTGAATTATGACACGCAGAAGGAAGGTCACAAGAGATAAGCTTTGGGGGAAATATTTTTCCTAAAAGCAGAGAACGTGTTCTGTGGTTTAACGTGCTGCATCCCTCACGGGGTTGCCTTATCCTAACTCGATATAAAAGAATGACCTGCTACTCTGATTTGTTATGTTTCAGAGTTTTGTTCAGCAGTAAAAAAAAAAACTTAAAACCCTGCCCAGTCCTGTGAAAAACCGAAACAGCCTCTCCCTAGACTTCCAGGAAGTCTATGTACTTTCACGAGTCCAGAATGGGACATGAGAGGCCAGCTCCCCCAACGGAATTATAATGTGAGCCGTTGACGTCATCTGAATCTTCCTAGTGGGGCGCCTGGGTGACCCAGTCAGTGAGGCGTCCGCCCCCAGCTCAGGTCATGATGCCAGGGTCCTGGGATGGAGCCCCGCATTGGGAGAGGCCCTCTCCCTCTGCCTGCCGTGCCCCCTGCTTGTGCTCATGCTCTCTCTCTGTCAAATAAATAGATAAAATCTAAAAAAATAAATCAAAATAAATAAATCAATCTTCCTAGTGGCTGCACTTAAAAAGTAAAAGGAAACGTGAAATTAGTAACCATTACTTCATCTAACGCAATAGATCAAAACACGCTAGCCATTCATGAAGGACCCAATAGCTGCATGCAGCTGGGTGCCTGGCCGGCTCAGTCGGTACAGTGTGGGACCCTTGATCTTGGGTTTGTGAGTTTGAGTCCCACATTGGGTATAGAGATTCCTTAAAAATAAAATCTTCAACGATAAAAAAAGACTCTCATTTTTTTTGCATTTTGACCCCCACCCATACCCCTTTCTGTAGGTTAGTATCGAAGTACACAGGGTATATTTTAAGAATCTGACTAAGGAGCAGCTGAGTCAGAAACATTTAGTTGGGTGTCTCATGGAATATATTTATGGAGCTCATGGTCACTACCATGTTTAGTTACATTTTTGCTAGCTACTGTTGCAAAGTCTAAGAACGATTTCCAAGAACACTCCTATTGCTTATGATGCTGACTCACCTACTATCATGACATGAAGACGTGTCATGATAAGAATGTGTCCCATGGCATCTAGCACAAGAATTACATGGCTACTGGAAGAGAAACAAAGTTTGATTGTACAAAGGAGAAAAAATGATCCATGGAAAAGATCTTCCAACCATCAGTCATGTAAAATCAGAAGCAAAAGATTCTGTCCTCATCAACATCAGAGATTCTTTCCTATCATGAATATAGTTGGCAATGAAACAGACAGAATTATAAATGCAGCAAACATTTTTAAGTGGGCACATGTGAAACAGAATTTATCAAAACTCCTCTTTTTGTAGATCCCAAACTGTAGCAGTGAATGCAACGGTCTATGGAATTGCTCGTTCTACGTATTCCGCTAGCAGTAACAACAACTAATACCAATAAACTACGTTAGAAGAAGGATGAAAATATTTTTCTTTTGTCTAATGGGAAATATTAGAAAACTGTTGTCACGTGGAGAGGCAACCAAAGAGTATGCCATCAAAAATGTAAGGAGAAAAGTATTACAAAAATATGTCACAGGGGCGCCTGTATGGCTCAGTTGGTCAAGTGTCTGCCTTCAGCTCAGGTCATGATTTCAGGGTCCTGGGATTGAGCCCTGCATCAGACTCCCCGCTCAGCTGGGAGTCTGCTTCCCCCCCTCTTTCTGCCCCTCCCCCAATTCATGCTCGTTTTCTCTCTCGCCCCTAAATAAATAAATAAAATCTTTTAAAATATATATGTCATACTATGTTTATTAACTGCCTGTTATTCTATATTTTCTGACATTTGGTAATTGTCATTTTTAAAAATTTGGCATTTCTTATGGGTTTTTTTCCTTTTCTCTTAAGTAAACATTCACTTATATGCCTAATTTTGTATTCCTAATTTTCCATCCTTTTACCTAAAGGGGGCTCCTCCAATTATATAAGCTTCTGGCTTCATAAAACCTGACTCTTTCCCTAATTAGCAAAAATAACTACACACGCCATCATCCCCACCATGTGCACACGCATGTACACACACAAACACACACAGGCACACATGCCCACACAGATCTACTTGGGCAAGGAAAACTATCAAGTAATTAAAATCTACGACTCTCTGAAGTAAGTGGTTTTTACCCAGGTCAAGGATACCCACTATATCCATTCCTTTCACAGATTCAACTGCTCGATTGATCCAGAGTTAGAGTGACTCAGTTGGGCTTTGGAAACTATTAGGATCATATTAAAATGCAACCTTGACAACATATATACGTTGGCTTCACAGAAGGAAATACAGGGGTCCACTATTTACATCCTGTTTGGGTTCTATTATCTCCCTAGAAAAGGTAGGCTCTGGAACGTTTGCTTGTCTCTCATTCACTCTGTAACATTCCAAAGACATTTTGATGCGTCCTACTCGAAGATGACCTATAAGCTCATACCCGATTATAACATGGGCCTGAAGAGGCCGGTCAGGGATTATGCAGGCTATTCCTCTTCTACCTGGGAGTCACTAGCCCGTATATGGTGTCTCTGCCACAGACATCATATATTCACCTGTCACAAGAACAACAGTAACAAAAATTATCTTATTTCTGGTTGTTATAAGGCAATGGATGCTGCGATCCAGCTTCCCATTAGAGATTTGGTTTTACTAGGATTTTGCATATTTTATTTTGTTGATTTTCTTGTTTGCAGTCATCCCATTTCAACTTACCATGAACCCTTCTGTTGCTATAATGATGCTTTTATAGGAACTGGATATGTTCCCTGTCTTTCAATGTTCAGTTTCCATGGTGACAGTGTGAAGACCACTGAAGAAGCAAGTGTAAAGCTTATGATGGACCTAAGTCTCACAGTCCCACACATCATACTTAGGACCAGGGCTGGCCAGCCGTCACGCTAGACTTGCATAGCAGCCAGGGTCCCAGCAGGAAATAGACGGAACACTCAAACTGAAAGCAACAGTAATCCCTTCACAACACCTAAGAATTATAATGTAGAGGTATAAGATGATTTTCAAACCAATCTAATAAATGCATAAAATAAGAAATAATAATAATAAAAAAAAGACTGCATCTTATCATAGCCTACGTTCAGTCAAATAGATTACACTTAAGTGTACCTTCCCTTGGCTGGCCTCCCCAAGGTCATGTTGGGTTTCCTGGCTTGGTTTTCCATATTTTTTTTTAAAGATTTTATTTATTTATTTAATTGACAGAGTGCCGAGTGGATAACCTGATGCAGGGCTCGATCCCAGGTCCTGGAGATCATGCCCAGAGCCCGTGGCAGAGGCTTAACGACTGAACCACCCAGGTGCTCCTATTTTCCACATTATTGTCCCTTCGGATGGAATGCCCAAGATTCCTCAAAAATCCTTTGCAGTTTGAGGGGTGTTATACAACTGTTATTCCATCATGAAGAAACAAGGGAGCCATGGGACAGTGTTATTTAAGTACCCAAAATAAGAGCTGGCGATAAGCCACATATCCTAGAGAAATCAAAACCAAGTGCGAGAGGATGAGAAAGGGAAGGTAAAAAAGGAAATCGTCAAGAGGCTGCTGCTCAGTGGAGGAAATGATAAGGCTTCTAACCTCACCTTCCCAACCACTGGAATTTTCTTAGAGAAGGTACAGTATTTTCATCTCTGTTCATCTTTTCTTCGGGAACTAAAGAACTTTCAGGGAGTCCTAACTTGCTTCCCATTTCAACCAGCCAGCTTCATTCAACAGGACCACTTCCCCCCCTCCCCCACGGGCAGCTTCACTCCTTCTGGTGAAAGTAATAAAAACAATGAGGAATTCACACACATATTTCTCTAAATGCAAACAATAGTAATTGACAAATATCATTATTGCAAAGAATGTTGTGTCTTCCTGCTTAAAAAAAAAATACACACAATGGATTGAATGACAGCCAAAAGGGACTCAAATGAGACAAAAATGGGAAGCTGCCTTCCACCTATATTCTCTTAGCTGCCCTCTGTACTGGAAGGTATATGGTACACACCAGCTTGGACCTGAAAATCATCTCCCAGAAATGCCTACGGAAGAACACCCTATAAATATACCATAATGAGCCTCAAAACATTTTACGTTTCCAGAACATTCTTCCCAAAAGAACATTCTCTGAACTGGCCCTCCTATGCTGTTGAGCCTGTGATTGGCTGTCTTCTCTTCCTGTTTATGAATCACAGAGTTGGAGCTGGTTTTTTAATTAACTTCATTTAGATCAAGAAATCATCCATTTGGGACCTCAGGCTTTACATCTCATCTTACAGATGAGAAAACTCAAGTTTGCTGAGGTTAAATGACTTGTTGCGGATCAGACAGCTAATCACAGTGAGCCGAGAACACAGGACACGGACCCGAGGGCTTTTTCTGTGGTAGCGCTCTGGGTTCTGAGCCAAACAGCCCTTCAAAAAAGAGGCTATCCACGACCAGCACGGAAAGAATCCAGCGATCCTGGCATCTGAAGTTCAAAGCTGCACTTGAAAAAAGATCTGGGAACTCTGGAGGTTTGACATCCTCAGGACTAATGTTACCCAAAGATTCGTGAGTTGGAGTTGGATGTGTCCAACGAGATAAGAGACTGTGCCATTCTCCAACCTACACAGACAGAGCCAGGATCTTAAAATGCTCCCTTCTGTTTATCTTGGAATTTCACACCCACTTGGACGAGTTTGTTTCGGTTTGTTTGAAAGAAGCCTGCACAGCAGTCAACAGGAGATTACTTTACGTAAACTACTTACAGATTCTGAAAACACAGGGAAAGCCTTAAGAAGGCAATTATCCATCTGCTCTGAAGAAGTCAATAAATTGACCCCGTGTTATGTGTTTATCATATACAGAGAAAAAAGACTGTTATTTAAAAACTTAAAAAATACTCAAAATTCTCTTTCTCTCTCCCTCTGTGTCCCTATTATGCCACGAAGGCAGAAGTATTCCAACATCAACTTTTGAAAATTCCTAAAGAAAGAAAGAAAAAGCAAAGAAAAAAACCTACAAAAACCAAAGCCGGAACTGTGTCTAAAATTGCAATACTTTGATGAGTTACCTGTGTTTAAAATATTGTTCGTGATGAACTTATTAACTTTCAAGAAAGCATAGACTTTCTTGTGTGATGCGAGGGAAAAGGCAAAAAGATTTCCCAACAGGCTGAACGCCAAGAAAACTGGAAGAAAGAGCCAAGAATGAAAATTCCAGTCATCTTTGCTGCTGTAATTAAGGAGCATTGCCCTTTCGTCCTAATTAGCTAGCCAAACACCATTGATTTTTACAAACACACCTAGGATTAGTATCCAACCCTCTTCCTTCAATTCTTTCCAAGTAAAATCACTTGCTAGGAAAGGACAAGCTTGGGAATTTGAGAATCTTCTGCTCTTTCCCTAGTAAAAACACATTTAGTAAAACAAAACAAAAAAACAAATTACATTCCTTCAAAGACACGTATTTCCTAATGATGCCTCCTCCCTGATAAGTGAGTTGGGCTAGCAGTGCGGCTGACCTACCGGCGGCTGGGCCACTCAGCCCGGAGGGGAAAACTGCTTGGAGGCTCACACACTGTCAGCTCTCCTAGGCAGACAAAATGTGGAAGGGACCCCACTCTTCTTGACTTCTGCCTTCACTTTGAGCTTTCCTTTCCATAAGAAACATCCAGTAACATATTTAATACTTAGGCTTTGGGAGCTAGTTAAGCTTAAAATTCAAGTACATACATCTAAAAGAAAACCTATCTTCTGAACACTATTTTCATTTTCAACCAAATATTACACTTCTGAATTCTTTCATTTGCATACCACGCACAAGGAAACATTAACAGAAATGCAATATGAAAGACACATAAACAAAATGAACATGTCTTAGGCTGCCTTTGAAATTAGTCCTAAGAGTGAGGCACACACCGGTGAGAGCAACCAAATTCCACTACATTACTATATAGAGCCAAGTCATAGAAGTTCTGTCTGTCCCCACTTCTCCCTTTAGTTACTGACCCGAAAACAATCAAGTGTTTCCACACAGGGACAGAGTGGGGATAAAGCACAAAATATGTCTGGTGCCATTAGAAGTGCATTTCCCACCAACCACAAGAGCCACTATTTTCTGTCTTGGACTATCTTCTGGAGTCCTCCAGGCCGGGGTCAGGGGTAGCGATCCAATGAGAAGTGGAAAAAACACAGAACCTTTCATCATCATCCAGCATGTCCTTCAACAGACAGACAATTTGCTCCTTCTATCTTTTATGGCCATACAGTATTAGAATGGTTTCTCTGCCTCTGGTTGCCATTCTTAAGCTAGTAAGGAAGGAGGGTAGATATATGCAGACTTTAATGGTTTTTTTCACAGATAGGGTCTAAAATTAGTAAAAATGGAGAACAAATAAACACAGACAAAAACTTCCCATGGTCTCAACAAGAAAAAAAGGAATGATGCCAAGATAAGTACGTTCTTCTGATTTTCCTCTGTGGGAAACACTACCTCCTGAATTTATAAGGGATGTTTTCTTAAGGATAATCACTTTTCTTCTGGTTGATGGACTTCGCTCTTGAACACACATACTAACTGCTGAGATCATGTAAACTTTCCAACTTAGAATGATATCAATGATTTGGGAATCCAAGGGAAAACTGAATCCTTTAGAACTCCAACAACAAATGATCCTCTACCTAAGTGGCATTTACAAAAGTTTTAATGAGGACCCAGTTATATATAGATTTCTTCTGTAATTGCTTGCCCTTGTTGGAGCTGTGAATCAACAGGAATGGCAGGAAAATAAAGGAGAAATGGTCAGTTCCACTAATGGAAACTATCAGATGAACACAGAGTTGTCATAGAAGTTGCGGTCACCATGAGGCCAAATATACAATGATGCCAACTTTCTGCTCAGACCATTGCCATAAGTCCATCAGCTGATGCCAAAGCATCATAATATTTCATTCATTCATTCAAATCAGTGTTTACTGAGAACCTAGTAGAACCTGGCACTGGGGACATTACAGCAAATGAGAGGCCTCATCCATGATTGATTCATTGGTAGGGTAATTCCTTCCATCCGTGTTTGTTAGGAGTAAGTGAAGGGTTCTGCACTAATCTCACACCTGGAAGGGATGTTTTCAGTTCTAAGAAATACGCAAAAACAACAAACTTGATTCTGTACAGCAAAGCAAACCATCAACAAAATGAAAAGGTAACCTCCTGAATGGGAGAAAATACTTCCAAATTATATATCTGATAAGGGATTAACAGCCAAAATATATAAATAATTCATATAACTCTACAGCAAGAAAAATAATCTGATTAAAAATGGGCAGAGGATCTAAAACACCATTCCTTCAAAAGAGATATACAGAAGACCAACAGATATATGAAAAGATACTCAACATCACTAATCATCAAGAAAATGCAAATCAAAACCACAATGACATAAAACTTCACACCTATTAGAATGACTACTATTAAAAGGACAAGAAATAATAAGTGTTGGTGAGGATATAGAGAAAAGAGAAATCTTGTGCACTGTTGATGGGAATGTAAATTGGTATAGCCACAGAAGACAGTATAGAAGTTCCTCAAATAATTAAAAACAGAATTGCTATATGATCCAGCAGTTCCACTTCTGAGTATTTATCCAAACAAAATAGAAACACTAATCCATGTAGATATACACACTCCCATGTTCACTGCAACATGATTTTCATTAGTCAAGATATGAAAACAATCTAAGTTTCCATCAATTAATGAATGCATAAAGAAGATGTGATATATATATTTTACACACCCACACACACACCCACACACACAGGAATACTATTCAGCCATGAAAAAGAATGAAACCTTGCTATTTGTAACAACACAGATGGATGGACCTTCAGGACATTATACTAAATGAAGTAAGTCACAAAGAAAAAGATGAATACTAAATGATCTCACTTATATGTGGAATTTAGAAACAAAAACAAAACAAGCTCATAGATACAGAGAACATATTGGTGGCTATCAGAGATGGGGGTAGAGGGTGGGAGAAATGAGTAAAGGTGGCCAAAAGGTATGAACTTCCACTTATAAAATAAGTAAGTCATGAAGATAACATCTGTGGCATAGTGAGTATAGTTAATAATATAGTTAATAATACCATAAGTAGATCTTAAAGGTCTTCATCATAAGAAAAAAAAGTCTATAATTATGTATGGTGACAGATATTAACCAGAATTACTGTGCTGATCCCTTTGCAATATATACAAATACTGCATTATTATGTTGTATACCTGAAACTAATATAATGTTATATATGTTCATTATACCTCAAGTTAAAGAAAAGGAAATACACTCAACAACAAAGTTGAAATCACGTAAAGAGAACATTGAACTGGATCCAACAGCTAGGGGTTGGATTAACACGTCTGACACTTGGGGCCAGATAATTCTTTGTTGTTGGGATGTCCACACATTTTAGGATCTTAAGCCACATCCTTGGCGTCTGCCTACTGGGTGCCAGCAACACACTTCTTCTAGTTGTAAAAACCAAAAATGTCTTCAGACATTGTCACATGTCACCTAGGGAGCAAACTTGCCTCCAGCTCAGTACCACTGAAACAGAGAACTACTATCTCTTGAAATTAGGATTTTATGAAATTTTAAAAGGCAGGACACTGCAAAAAGAGGTAAAACACACATGGCATCCCTTTAAATAAAACTTCCAAATTATCACTAGATGACCCCAATGTGTTAAGTGATTTATCATTTACCCTACCTGAACACCTTCTTGTTTTCTCAAATTTATGATAGAAAGCCCAATATGGAAACACTTTTTTTATGACTTGCTGTGTACTCTAAAAAGAATCACATGCGTTTCCATTTTGTAAGAAAGTTTTCCTAAAAAAAAGAAAAGAAAGTTTTCCTTCTCCAAAAGCTATTGGTAATGAGGGCAAAGAATGAAGCATTCTCTCCTGATTCAGGCTGGATGATTAATTACTTCTGTGGAACAGCAAAGCCGCAGCTGTGTCGGCCAAGTGTCCCTGGGACCCATAATTAACCCAGAAGGTCTTCCAGAGGGAATCAGACTAGAAGCCAAAGGAATATAATTGCAGTTTTAAAGGTGCTCAAGTCCTAGATTCTAAACAACATTCATTCTTTGCCATGAACCCGGAGTTCTCTTCCCATTTTTTTGTCTGAGATTTTCCAGCTAATCTAGCTTTGTATTACCCAATATTGAATAATGTAAAGTTAAAACAAACGAACAATAAACCAAACATACAGAAGAGTGTGTTTGGGCTGCTCTCATGTGTGTAAAGAATAAGGCCCATAGGTGCACAAATACAGGAAAAAATGTTTGGAAGAAAACAAGGGAAAGTGTAAACATGGTTACCTCCAAGGGGCGCAAGTGGGGTCATAGGAAGCTCATTTCACTGAATAGCCTTCCATGTTGTCTGAACTTTTGTTCACACGCATATGCTATTAAATAATAATGACCAGCCTCCATGGGGCAGACTTGGCAGCAGCGGCCTGGGATATAATGAAAAGTAGGAGAGAGAATGGAAAACCAATGGATTCCATGACCCCCTACCCCCCCCACCGCAAAGGCCATTGATCTCCCTGCTTTAAATGACAGACTTTGTGTTGGCTATAGTTCCACAGAGTCTGACAATCTAGGCTTTCTCCATAAAAAAACCTATAAACAATTTTTGACTATTGACTATGCCCATGATATTGCACCAGGCAGTTTACACAAATGATCTCTGCTGACCCTTAAACAACCTTGAGAAGCAGAATCTCTGCTCTCAAATGGACTGTGGGACTTTGCCCAAGGTCACTTAGTTCAATGGCCATGTGAGCCTTGATCTTGATGCCACATCCTGTCCGGCTACTTCACCACACATCTTGAGAGTATTAGGTGAATATAATCTATCCAAGCCATTGAGCTCACCCCTCTTTAGAGTATTGTTGAGGGGTTCCTGGGTGGATTAGTCATTAAAGTTCTGCCTTTGGCTCAGAGCATGGTCCCAGGGTCCTGGGATCGAGTCCTCCATCGGGCTCCCTGCTCAGTGGGAAGCCTGCTTCTCCCTCTCCCACTTTCCCTCTTTGTATTCCTCCTCTTGCTGTTTCTCTGTGTCAAATTAATAAAATCTTTTAAAAAATAAAACTCAGTATTTTTGAGTGGTCAGTGGCCTTTTCATGGCTGGAATCAGGCATACAGTCTAATTCTAGGAACTGCAGATAGGAGAGTGTTCACCCTGAATCACAATCTGTACGTGGTAGGGCAGACTGCAGGGAACAGAGAGGCTGATGTTTGTGCCCGTCATACTCCCATCTTCTATAGGACCATCCCAGCGACTCCATGCTGGCCGTTCTGGTTGAGGTCTAGGGCTCCCTGCTCTAGCATTCTGGTGGCTTCTGGGAATAATCTCATTCTCCAGGGACTCACATTTTCAAAATTTCTACTCTTTAATCAAACATATGTGCCTTTTCTTCCACTCCTTCAGCATAATTCTCAATAATGAATCCTATAAACTAAGCCATAAAGAAGAGTCTATGAAAAGTCCACACGACATGTCCAACCAACCTTTCTTCAGTACTGTATTTTCATAGGACTTCTAAAAGACTTAAAGGCCATTCTGGTCAGTGGGCAAGAGCAGGGAGACAGCTTTAGGAGAGATCAACTTCTAGTACCCTCTGAATCACAGCACTTACTCATCCTGAAAGCTCTTTGTTGATGCCTTCTCCCCAGTTCCTTAAGGAGGTGGCAAGACTAGGGAAAGGCACTTAGATCAAACCAGCAAGTATGAAAAACTTCAATCTTAAAGAAAATAAGACAACCAAATCCATTTTCCACACAACGCGAACCACAAAACTTAGTCCTTCCCATTCCCTGTTGGACATTTGCTTGTCACTTACATGCAGTCTTCAGTTCCAACTGTGCAAAGAAACAAACAAGGATAATGAACGGTGTGTCTAAATGAAAATCTTTTCCCATCAGTGGCTTAAACCAAACACAGAATATCTGAGACCCCAAGCCCTACTCTGTTCCTCAAGGGTCCTGACCCAGGGTCAGCCCACCTGATAACTCTGGTTCAGACCACATGTCAATTACCCTATTAAAGGCTGTTCTGGGAATTAATTGGAAATTGTGCTCAGTTTTGATAAGGAGGGATGACACATTGTTTATTAACAGATCAAGTAGCTTTTAAAGTCTGGTCTGGTGGCAATAGGGATTAACTGTGCTCTTTTCCAAGCACGTTACTGGCCTGATCCCTTCTGGGACAGCTTCCTTAGCTAGCAGTAACTCCCTTATAAGTGACCTTCACCCCTCAGGAATGAAGGCCTCACAAGGGAATCTTCTGGGTCTCAGAAATGCGCACTTTTATGGTTCCGGGAAGGAGGGCTGGTAGACTCCACCTGGCCAGCAGGACCTCACTGAGCACTCTATCTATGGAAGTGTCTACATGATGTCTCCCACTTTCTGCAGACAACTCAGTCTGAAGGGGAATGCTCAGTGAGAATAACTACCTGACCTTAGATTAATTTTTAAGTCTCATAATTGGACTTTGATGCCCAATCACATCTTTTTTTTTCCTGACAAAAGCCCAGGAAGAAAAAATTTCAGAGATCTAACTTCTAAATCAATCCACAAGCTCTAATTAAGAAATAAAAAGTAGGGTCACCTGGGTGGCTCAGTAGGTTGAGTGACTTTTGATTTCAGCTCAGGTCATGATCTAAGGGGCATGAGGCTGAGTCCTGCGTCGAGCTCCATGCTGGGTATGGAGTCTGCTTGGGATCCTCTCTCCCCTGCACCCCCCACTCATGCACTCTCTGTCTCTCTGTCTCTCTCTCTCTCAAATAATTAAATAAATAATCTTTTTTTCCTTTTTTTTTTTTTTAAAGATTTTATTTATTTGACAGAGAGAAACACAGCCAGAGGGGGAACACAAGCAGGGGGAGTGAGAGAGGGAGAGGCAGAACTCGATCCCAGGCCTCTGGGATCATGACCTGAGCCGAAGGCAGTTGCTTAACCAACTGAGCCACGCAGGCGCCCCTAAATAAATAATCTTTACAAAAAAGTACTTGTCATAGTTCCCATCTATTTACACACACACACACACACACACACACACACACACACACACACACACACATTTGAGGAATAAGGGGAAGAAGAAAACTTGTTTTTCTGGGATTTCTTTGCTCTCTGCATCAGTTTGCTTACAGGAATCCCACTAGCGCTCAGAGAGGCCTCTCAGAGCAGAGATGTTTCACCCCTGCCTGGGGGGGAGGCAGAGATGAGGGAGCAGGGAACTGCCTGTCCTTGGCTGGCCAAGTTGGAGAGCTCAGCACTTGCATCTCTTTTCCTCCTTTTCTGAGCAGCAAACCCCACCTCCTGCTTTAGAACTAGGTCACGCTGAACCAATCCATCAGTCTTCCATGATCATAGCTCAAGGCGTACAAAGCTCAGCCGTGGCCCGGAGCCCACAGTGCTACTGTGATTGTTTACATGGCTGCTCGCTAGTGGACCACAAATTCCTGCCCAAGCTCTTGATCCTCCAGCATCTCGCAGGGTGCACTGCCCCAAGGCGGCAGCAGAACACATCTCTGTTGAATAAATGCATACGTACCTTAATGTGGCTCGCCCATCTGGTATTTCTAAGTGTCTGACCAGATTTTGGTGGGAAAGAGAAAGTGACAGATCCAAAAGACGGGACTTCCTAGGGGAGGCAAGCTCAGGAGATGACCCAGGCCACCATGGGCAGCTGTGGGTGCCAAGAGGGACATACAATGACCAATGACAGGTCCCTAATGAAAATACTTCGGTTATCTAAGAGCAAACTGTAACCTGGCTGAAGATTGGGGTCTCTGTAAATGGAATGCAGGGCAAGCAAATGTCAATGGGCTGAAACAGGAATCAATGAAAGCTCAGGCCACCACTCAGCAGGGCGTGTTCGGATAGGGTTACACTGTAAGTCTGAACCAGACAAGCATGAAAGGACTGGAGGGAAAGGTCAGCGTGCATCTTGACCTTTTCAAAGCCTTGAAAAGCATCATCAATCTACCTTCGGCTGACTCTAGCTCATCCTCCTCCTTACCCAACCTCCAGGGAGGCAGCCCTCTGCTTTTTCAGCCCATCTGATATGCCTAAAAAAATTGTGCAGAGATGGATTTGTGTTTCAGTGGAAAACCGAGTCATTAGCTATGTACAGCACAAGCAAAAGGGTTCTTTGATTCTAGCCCCGTTCATTGTCTTTGAGTCCCTCTGAACTTCTTTGTGTTATATGTCATAGAGAGACACAATCTTATTCGATAGACCTTCAATCACCTTCTCTCTCACCTTGTGGAAAACTCAGTTCGTCTCCATCAACAAATCTGTTTCAATATGCCCGGAATCCAGAAATTTGTCTGGTTTTCAACTCTCTTTTCGATTGGTTATAACATCTGCATGGTTCCTCCATCAGTTAACAAGTGAAATAAAACCTCTGACCTGTGTTCATTTTGAGATCTGTAGGAGGTTCATAATCTCACTCTTCCCTAAAAACTATCTTTCGACAACTGCTATTGTCTCTACTCAAAATTTCAGTCACTTTTGAAGGAAGATCCCTCACTTCACATCTGGAGGGTTATTGATGGTATTAAAATTGTGCAGTCTTTATGACTGCCCGGCAGAAAGAGACCTTGATAAGAGACTCCTTCCAGTTCTGCCACTTAGTTATTCTGTGTCCCTGAGTAAGTCAGTTGATGTCTTTGGGTCTCAGTTTCTTCATCTGTAAAATAGAGCCAGTAGGAGGATCCAAGGAGAAATGTGTATGAGTGCATGAGCCTGTGTGCAAAGGACTGCACAAACGAACTATCACCACCGGCATCAATGCCATCTCTGCGGAAGCAAGGAATTCTTACAACTGGAAAAACTCAGCTCCCCTCCTGTTTCTGCCTAAGAACAAAGCAGGTAAAATTGCCTTTGGCCATAGATACCCCTACGGATCCCTTCTCCTTGCCCTTCATTCCCTGAAAGCTACCTATTATTTTTTTAAAGTTTTTATTAATGTATTTGAGAGAGAAAGAGAAAGAGTGTGCGGTGCACAAGCAGAGGGAGGGGCAGCGGGCCCCCGCGGAGCAGGAGCCCGACATGGGGCTCGATCCCAGGACCCTGGGATCATGACCTGAGCCGAAAGCAAACACCCATGTGTCCCTGAAAGGTTTCTACTTTGTACTGGACTCATTCAAGGCCTTCCAAGGTGAAGAGTATTCCCACCCAGTTAACACAGCAGGGCCTGGGAAGCCCTGAGAAGCCCTGCCCTCCAGGAGCACAGCAGGACTATTTTACAAAGACCTCCTAGGGCCAGACCCTCACCTGGACTGTTCGCCCTAAGGAGAGACTCCCAGAGGGCTGTGAGGCCAGAGAGGCAGCGAAGGCAGTCCCTCACCAAGAGAGACAGGCAGCTGGGCCTCAGTGTGCCCCTGAACCACACCAGGGATCACCCCCAGATACTCAGTGCCTGCCAGGTTCCGGCAAACGAGCCTGCACACTCCCTCTTCCTGAAAAGTGCAGCAGATTAAGTGCAAACATACTTCACATTTGCATATATTTAGATACACCGTGAGTAAAATTATGTTTCTCTTCCCCCTTCTCTCCTTCCATTCCCAAACACACAAAATAACTCAATGCTCTTTAAAGAAGAAGAAGAAAAAGAAGAAGAAGAAGAAGAAGAAGAAGAAGAAGAAGAAGAAGAAAAAGAAAAAGAAAGAAAGAAAGAAAGAAAGAAAGAAAGAAAGAAAGAAAGAAAGAGGAGAGGAGAGGAGAGAAGAAAAGAAAAGAAAAGAAAAAAGAAAGCTTCCTCAATGAGCCTCAGGCCTTCAACCTGTAATTAGCATTTGGGAATGTATGTTTGTTTGTTTGTTTTCCAATCTCCAGTATTAAAACTGAAGAATTTTAAAAAGCACATAAAGGGTAAACTAACAAATCCCGCCACTGGCAACTGACCTTCAGACATACCAAGAAAGGCAGGCCAAAGATAAGTGTATAAGGATGTTTCCTACAGCCTGACAGAAAAAGCAAAGCCAAACAGAAACAAACAAAATCCCAGAGCACCGGAATACCCATTAATTGGGATTACAGAACTAGTGCTTTTTTTAAAAAAAATGAAGACCACTGGGTTGCCTAGATTCCTCAGCTCGTTAAGCATCTGCATTCAGCTCAGGTCATGATCTCAGTGTCCTGGGATAGAGCCCCACATCCGGCTCCCTGCTCAGCGGGGAGTCTGCTTCTCCCTCTGCCTTCCCCCTCCCCCCCCTCGCCGACTCAAGCTCTCTCACTCTCTCTCTCAATAAATAAAATATTTTTAAAAATGGAGACCATCCATACAATAAATATCATCCCGCCATTAATGAGGACCCAGCCAGTCCATACGTGCTGGTGTGTGTGACACATTCCCAAGACAGACTATCAAGTTTAAAAAGCTAAGAACAAATTGTGTTGGATGTGATCCCCTATGAGACAGCAAGTGCCCTTCTCCTGGAAGAACACAAAGCAATTCTCTTGGAGGAAATGCACTGGATGTCAGGGAAGGAAGAAGTCTCAGCAAATACTGTTCAGATGTAAGTCACGTACAGACATCACATGTCTTGTTTCTAAATGTCCATAGGCATTTTCTAGATTGTGTGACCACAGTTCCTTTTCTTCTCTGTGCATTTCTATACCTCTAAAGAGTATGAGTGTGCAAGCCGTAAGAAGTTTTGTGGTTACAAAACAAAACAGCTGTGACAAGTTTGTAGAAAAGCTATTTTCTGCAGTTTTTCTAAAAATGCTTCATTTTGCTAGTGGGCAAAAGGTTTTTGTGAGCTGTAGCAATTCAACTCTGTCTACCTTGTAGAAACAATGTTAAATGTGAATTCACACAAATAATAGCAATAAAGCAAACCCCCAAACTCTAAAGAATCTCAAAGTTCTTTATATATATCTATATATATTCTATTGAGATATTCTATAAATACCTCTCCCTTTGGGAGGCTGCCACATCCCAGGGCATAAATATATCAACAGACCCATTTCACTGCCTTGCTGTCTAATGGGACAGCATACTGACAGGTGCCACCTGCCAAAACAAAAACAAATACCACACAAGCTTTCACCAGGAAAGAAGAGTTTTCCCCTAGGAACAAGATAAAATTTCAAGTGACAATTCAAAAATTTCTGTTTGTGTTTTGATACAATATCAAAAAAAGTAGCATATGTGATTTTCAAATATATGAGGGAGGAAAAAATCTTTGTTCTACCCATCATAGGTTCTTGGTTGAGTCTCTATAACAAAAGACAGATTAGCAAGAGGAAAGTGTATAAATTAATTTATTTTAAGTTCTCCATGACACAGGAGCCTTCAAGAAGGAAATGAAGATCTCCCCCAAATGGTTAAGCCGGAGTGTTTTTTATACTTCTTTGTAACAAGAGGTATAGGGGCGCCTGAGTGGCTCTGTCCTTAAGCATCTGCCTTTGGCTCACGCCACGATCCCAAAGTCTTGAGATTAAGCCCTGCATCAGGCTCCCTGCTAGGCGGAAAGCCTGCTTCTACCTCTCTCACTCCTCCCGCTTGTGTTCCCTCTCTAGCTGTGTTTCTCTCTGTCAAATAAATAAATAAAATCTAAAAAAAAAAAAAAAAAAAAAAGACGTATAACTGACACGTAATATTACATGTTAGTTTCAGGTGGATGACATAATGAATCGAGATTTGCATGTATTGTGAAGGGACCAATACAATGAGTCTAGTTAATGACCATAGTTACAAATCTTTCCTTGTAATAAGAACAGTTAAGATTTACTCTCTTAGCAACCTTCAAATATACAATACATTATTTTAACTATAGTCACTATGCTGTACAGTACCTTTGAAGGACTTGTTTACTTTATAATTCAAAGTCTGTATATTCTGACCCCCTTCACCCATTTCACCTGCCCACCACTCCCTGTCTCTGGCAATCACTCTTCTGCTCCCTGTATTTGATTTCCATGTCTTTTCTAGGTTTGATGAAGAGTGGAAAGCTGTGGGGAAATAAATAGAACAAAGGTTATGAGCTAAGTGTAGGAAATGAGGAAACAGCAAGATTTTTCCGTTCTGTTTCCCCTCATCAACCCTTGTCTCGGAAATAAGGTTGTTCCTTTCATCCAGGTATAGGGGAGGCACCTCTCTCATGAAGGTCTTGTGACCTGCACTTGCCATTTCTCAAATTCTTTCAGCTTAAGATAATATGTCAAGGTGTCATATTTTGGGTAGCATGTCCTGAACCTGTCAAACATCTACAACAAATGCAGAAAAGTATTACTATCTGCCATCCACAAATTGAGAATTTCCCCAGTGTTAGATAAAGTGGATTCCTGTCAGTTGGTTGCCCACATAAAGAAAAAAAAAAGCTAGATGCCTATTTTATAATATACACACAAGTAAATCCCCCAATGGATTAAAAATCCTAACAAGGATTAAAACTATAAAACTTTGATTTTTTTAAAGACTTGTTAATTTATTGGAGAGAAAGATAGACAGCTGGAGAGGGACAGGTGGAGGGAGAGGGAGAATCCAGGCAGATTCCCCACTGAGCATGGAGGCTGACGTAGGACTCAATCCCATCCATGTCTCATGACTCTAAGATCATGACCCGAGCCGAAATCAAGAGTTGGACACCTAACTCAATGAGCCACCCAAGCACCCCAAAACTAAAACTTTTAGAAGAGAATATAGTTTTGGGGTACCTGGGTGGCTCAGTTGGTTGAGCAACTGCTTTCGGCTCAGGTCATGATCCTGGAGGCCCCGGATCAAGCCCCACATCTGGCTCCCTGCTTGGCGGGGAGCCTGCTTCTCCCTCTCTCACTCCCCCTGCTTGTGTTCCCTCTCTGGCTGTGTTTCTCTCTGTCAAATAAATAAAATCGTTAAAAGAGAAAAAAAAAAAAAGGAAGAGAATATAGTTTTAATGAGCTCAGGGTAAGAAAGAGTTTCTTAAGCAGGGACTCAAGAGCACAAGCCTTAAAGAAAAAGTTTAAAAAAACATGGAAATTTAAAATTTCTGCTCAAAACCACCACCATAAACAAAAAACAAGTTGAGAAATTTGAAAAAAATGATAGAGATTATTACCCAGAAAACAACACCTACAAATTAGTAATAAGACACAGAAATTC
>PITA01000605.1:0-133666 GCA_004023965.1 Spilogale gracilis
AATAAGCCAAGAAGAGAAAGTCAAGTATTGCATGGTCTCACTTACTTGCAGTGCATGAGGGGCAAACTGGAGGACAGTGGCAGAAGGAAAGCAAATGGGAACTAGGGTAATCTAGGGAGGGAAACGAAACAACAGAGACTTTGAACACAGAAACAAACTGAGGGACTTGGAGGGAGGGGGGTGGAGGGATGGGAGAGCCTGGTGGTGGGTACTGGGGACACCAAAAGCGTGGAGCACTGGGTGTGGGGAATGGGGAATGAATCTTGAAACACTGGAAAAAAATTTTAGTAATAATAATAATAATAATAATGTCCAATAAGGTTCCTTCTTCTTTTTTCTAACTTTTATTTAAATGCAATTAGCCAACATACCGTATTAATAACATCCTTAGTTTCAGATTAAAGTTCCTTCTTAAAGCCCAGCAGCAATTTCATTTACCTAGGTTAAGAGCACACCTTGCTGATGTAGGGCTTATTGGTGATGACAGCCTCAGCAGAATAAAACGAAAGAATGGGTCATGACAAACAATTCTTACCAAGGTCAGCCACAGCAGACCTCGCCTACTTTGAAAAAAGATGCTAATCCATCTTTTATATAACATAGAATTAAGAATGGTAATTGACCGATAAAAATAAATTTCAGGGTAGAAGATTCTTAATAACAAAAATTGTTTTGTGCTCGTGGGATTAGTTGGAGCATATACTGATCTCGCAAGCAACCAGTAGAACTGGCTGAAAAGCAAACTTTCCCAGCCTGACAAGGGCTGGCAGTACTCGGTGGTTTGTTTGTTTTTTTCCCCCCAGTCTAAGCAAAATTCCTATGGGAATAATTTTTTTTTTGTACATAGATTCTACATGTCCCAAACATCAAGTATGCTGTGACTGGGAGCCTTTTTTTCCCCTCTCCTATCTTTTTTAACACAATATTGTTAAATTATCCTGGAGGGATGACCTTTCCCAAGAATGGGGATGATTCCTCTGGGAAGGAAAGCCTTCTGTTAGCAAAAGATTCTTCTTCTCTTGCACACATGCATCACTGCAGATCAGGACCTGTTCTCCGTGCAACAAGACAAATGCACTTTTACAATGCTACAGGTTATAAGTATATGGTAAGAAAGGGGGATGGTGGTCAGGGTCTTGGGTTTGGCCTCAGCCAGTTGGTACCTAGGAACAACAGCGCTGGGCTTGGGTTTGCCAACACATATCTAGGGCAAGCCGTAATCAGTGAACAGAGGATTCCTGAAACCCAGTGCTTCAGTAACCAAAATCATTAATGGTAATAACTCTCAAAAAAGCAGCAGCAGGGTGGTGGAGGGAGGGATAGTGTGGCTGGGTTATGGAAAAAATAAAAATTAATTAAAAAAAGAAGCACGTTTAGAAATCAAGCTCAGAAAAAAATTCTAATCCTACTAGCTATAATAACTATTTGTACACAGCATAGGCATTCCTCCATGTGGTCAGATAACTGAAGATGTGCTATGTATTGGGCCATGTTCTGGGTGCTAGAGACACAGGGCTGTACAAGGTAAAGCCCACATCCTGTATAGTCGACACTAGCAAGAGTTGTGAATCCCATGATGGCGTAACTAGAGGAGTATAAACTTCTCTGACTTGGAAGGTGGTTCTAGTTTACTCCTTGAGGTGAGAACGTACCTTCATGGGTCTGTCACTGTTGGCAAAATTATTGATGATGAATAGAGACTCCTGAAATCGCGATCCCCCGCTTAGTGCCACATCGGCTATGAGCTGGCTCACTGCAATTATGATCTGTAGGAAGAAGCACACACGGTTTTTTGAATGTCTTTTGAACAAATGCTGCTGATTTTCATCATTGTGGAAGCCCATAAGCAACTGTATGAAACGTTCCTTTTTAAAAATGCTACAGACACCTGGGTGGCTCAGTGGGTTGAAGCCTCTGCCTTCAGCTCAGGTCATGATCCCAGGGTCCTGGGATCGATGCCTACATCAGGCTCTCTGTTCAGTGGGGAGCCTGCTTCCTCCTCTCTCTCTGCCTGCCTCTCTGCCTACGTGTGATCTCTCTGTCAAATAAATAAATAAAATCTTTTAAAAAAATGCTACTACACTGGGTGCCTGGGTGGCTCAGTCAGTTAAGCATCTGCCTTCGACTCAGGTCATGATCCTAGGATCCTGGGATTGAGCCCTGCATCAGGCTCCTCCTGCTGGTACTCTCACTCTCTCTCAGTCAAACACACACTGAAAATCTTTTAAAAAGAAAAAAGAAATAAAAACAATACATTGTTCCATCGTGATCTGTTTTTTTCGTACAGGGGTTTGAATTCTTCTAGCGAAAGAGCAACTTCAAAAGGTCCCAACGGCAAAGTTTATTCAGCCTTTTCTTGGTTAGATGCGAACGACTGTTCACAACTCCTAGCACAGCTAGATCTGAAATGGTTTGTGAGATCATGAACTGATACGACCTACAGTGGTCAGGTCTCTGCTTCGACTCTGCCGGCTAGGTAGTCGTCATGGCAAAGCTGGGAACAGATGACATTTTTCTTGCATGGTTTCTCATTGCCTTTCGGTAGTCAATTTTAGCATGCTGGATTCCAAGCTGCGGCCCCTCAGCTCCCTTCCTGGTTTCTGACTCAGTTCTCTCCAGTTCAGACGGCAGGACACATACGGTCTGAATCTCTCAAGCTCCCCTGGATGATCTCCTACATGATTCACGCTCCAGTGCTGACGGCTGGGTGCTTTACCCCCCGCTCACTGGAAGCAGGGTTTGGTGGGAGCTGTGATCACAGGCTCTAGAGTCAAACTGTCTTAGATTCAGCTTTTGGCTTTATCGATTATTCATTGTGTGGCTTTGGGAAAGTTATTTCACCCTCCTGTGTGTCACTGTCCTCATTCGTCATATGGGGAGGATAACAATAGCTACTTGATGGCGCAGTTATGAGAATGAAAGAGAGCCTAATCATAATACCAGCTGACCCTTTACTGAGCACTCACTATGGGCCAGAGATGGTTTTAAGTCTCACGTCTATTAATGCACTTATACTTCAATAAATGACTTGAGAGAACGGATGCTCTGACCCCAAAGAATGGGCCTTTAATGGGGAATTTCAGGCACACTGGCATGTTAACCGCACAAGAGTTTTGGGAAGGCGGTCTTTAAGTGGCGCCTCACAAAAGCAAAGAGCAAAAGCCCTAACAGGTAACCTTGCTGCTCGTAACCCAAAGTAATCATGTGGCAGATTTTTATAGGCAGCATCTACCACATCAGATTTTCCTGTTCCTGATGATGTTTCTAGAAAGCCACTGATGGGCGCTTCCCCATTTCTAACCCAGTCTCCAATAAACAACTCCGATGGAACAGACCATGGTGGAGAAGCTGAAAATACAACCAAGGATTTCCCAGGGGGCAAAGATGCCAAGCGAGTCAAGAAGGCCCATCTGTGGTTTGGGTTGGAGCAGTCTCATCCAACAAGCAATAGAAACGTAGATGTTAAATGACTACTATCACGTGGTAAGCGTCCCTTACACACATGCTAGGCACGGTGCCCGGCACGACACACACTTTCTGTTGGACCCTCATGGTAACTCTGCAAGGTGAACCATGCCTGCCTCATTTAACAGATGAGGCAAGGAGTTGAAGACAGAGTCCCTTGCCCATAGGGTTACACAGTAAGTAAGCAGCTGAACTGGGATTTAAACCCAGGTCAGGTTGGGGGGGGGGCACCTGGGTGGCTCAGTTGGTGAAACAGCTGCCTTCGGTTCAGGTCATGCTCCCCAGGTCCTGGGACACAGCCTTGTGTCCTACTCCTGCTCAGCAGGAAGTCTGCTTCTCCCTCTGCCCCTCCTCCTGCTTGGGCTTTCTCTTCCCCCCTCCCCCAATAATAAAATCTTAAAAAAAAAATAAACCCAGGTAGGTCTGATTCCAAAGTTCAGGCTTGCCACAAACTTGGAGCTGTCTCTCTTTTTTACTAACTGGGCATGCTGGAACATGAAAAACTAAGCTAAATGACTTGTTACGGTAACAGCCAGTTATCTAACCAGCTGTGCTATCTAACAAAGATTTTGTTTGATACTTAATCATTTCTTTTAATCCTCATGAAACCTGATGAGGCAGGCACAGATATTTACCCCCAGTTTGCATACAAAGAAGCTGAGGCACCGACAGGCTATGGAAGTTGCTCAAGGTCACACAGTGAATGGTACTACTGGAGTCTGAATAGAGCCTGTGTTCTTTTTTTCTTGTTTGTTTGTTTGTTTTTTAAAGATTTTATTTATTCATTTGACAGAGAGAAACAGAGCTAGAGAGGGAACACAAGCAGAGGGACTGAGAGAGGGAGAAGCAGGCTTCCCGCCCAGCAGGAATCCTGATGTGGGACTCGATCCCAGGTCTCCAGGACCATGACCTGAGCTGAAAGCAGTAGCATAACCAACTGAGCCACCCAGGCGCCCCGTAGAGCCTGTGTTCTTGACCTCTAGGCTCTGGAGCAGGGCTGTCCAACAGAAATAGGATGTGAGCCCCACAGGCGATTTTATTTTCTTTTAAAGATTTTATTTATTTGACAGAGAGAAACAGAGCTAGAGAGGGAACACAAGCAGGGGGAGTGAGAGAGGGAGAGGGAGAGGGAGAAGCAGGCTTCCTACTGAG
Organism: Spilogale gracilis; assembly: GCA_004023965.1. Lineage (NCBI taxonomy): Eukaryota > Metazoa > Chordata > Mammalia > Carnivora > Mephitidae > Spilogale > Spilogale gracilis. The sequence goes on from PITA01000605.1 coordinate 4,618, forward strand.
TAGGGAGCCCGATGCGGGGCTTGATCCCAGAACTCCAGGATCATGACCCGGGCAGAAGGCACATGTCCAATAACTGAGACACCCAGGCGCTCCCGCTAGGCAATTTAAAATTATCCCATAGTCCTGGTGCTCCCCACCAGGCAATTTAAAATTATCCCATAGCCACACTAAAAAGTAAAAAGACACAGGTGAAATTTAATAAATTTCACTTAACCCAACTCTGTCCAAAACTATGACTTTCGACATTTAGTCAATATAAAACAATTGAGATAGTTTAGTTTTGTGTGTGTGTGTGCTGGTCTTCAAAAGCCAATGTGTATTCTGTATTTACAATACATCTCAATTTGGACTCGCCAAGTTTCAAGCACTAACTGGCTATATGTAGCTAAGGGCTACTGCAGTGGACCTGTAGGTTTTGATAGAGAGGCTAAAGACTGAACAGAAGAAAAAACAGGAGTGGGATGCCTGGGTGGCCCAGTTGGTCAAGCACCTGTCTTTGGCTCCAGTCATGATCTTGGGGTCCTGGGATCAAGTCCCCCATCGGGATCCCTGCTCCTCCCTCTCCCTCTGCCCATTCCCTCCACCCCCAACTCATGCTCTGTCTTTCTTTCTCTCTCAAATAAAGTCTTAAAAAAAAGAATAGGAGCTTTGATGTTCACAGACCTGCAGATGTGTCCTCAAAAAGGTTTTCCTTTTGGTATACTCAAAGTTGTTTCTCATCAGAAGGTACAAAAGTGCAGACGCTTCGTTCCTGGTTGAGCTAATCTTCGAGGTGCAGCACTTTAAAACCTCATAGCAAAATGCAGCACACATGTTCACCCTTCCTTTGAAAAAGGCTGAGGGAAACTAAAGAACAGAAAAAACATAAGTAAGTATCCGAAAACCCAATCACAAAAATCAATCAACTATCAAAATACCTATTATATTCTCGCTCAAAAGTGTATTGGCTGCTGGCGCACCTGGGTAGCTCAGTTGGTTAAGCATCTGCCTTGGGATTGGTCCCGATCCTGGAGTCCTGGGATCCGCCTGAGTCCCGCTCCCTGCTCCGCGAGGAGTCGGCTTCTCCCTCTCCCTCTGCCTCCCCCAACCCCTGCTCAGGCTCGCGCTCTCTCTCTCTCTCTCTCTCTCTCTCTCTCTCTCAAGCAAATAAATAAAATCTTTTTTAAAAAAGTAACAACAATTCAAGTCCATATACAGGTCACTACAAAAATGTGCGATACTGATTATAAGTGCAACATATCTGAGAAGAGCTCATGGTGCTCTGTAAAAGATGAGTAGGGTTCTCGATAATATGTATTAAATTAATGAATGGCTGAGATGATGAATGATTGATGGGTTTCTGTTTGGGCTTTGAAAATTGGAAGGCCAATCTGCATTGCTTCCTCTTTTGCTTTATATGTAAACCATATTTAAACAGTTGCTTACATTATGAACTCCCAAATGCTGAGAAAATTATAGTGGAAGTCTATCCATCAAGTACAGTTGATCTTTTAACAAAATGAGGTAGAGGTGAAGCGTACACCCACAAACAGATGCGCGTGCACCTTCTACTCATAAATAGTATTGAGTAAACTACATTCCGGCATTCGAAAAAGAGTACAACAGTGATGCAAACCTTCAAAATAGCCAAGCGGCTGTTACTATGAAAATGTATTCCATCTTCTTTGTGGAAGATAAACTCTCCATACAACATAGGCTGGTTATACTCTCCCACACTTCCGCACGGAGGCAAGCAAGTAGTAGGTTGCTTCAAGGGTACACAATGGTTTTTTCAGGGAGTGTGAAGCTAGAAGGCCACCCTTTCAAAATTATTCCTTGGAATCTGAACTTTAAACCCATGTTACAGTAACCTCCCTTTCTTAAAGTCATCTCTACACCCAATGTGGGACTCAAACTCATGACCGCAAGATCAAGAGACTCTTCTACTGACTGAGCCAGCCGGGTGTCCCAGGAATCTACTCCTTTTTTTTTTTTTAAAGATTTTATGTATTTATTTGAGAGAGAGAAAGAGCATGAGAGGGGGAGAAGAAGCAGACTCCCTGGGGAGCTGGGAGCCTGATGCAGGACTCGATCCCAGGACTTTGGGGTCATGACCTGAGCTGAAGGCAGTGGCTTTAACCCACTGAGCCACCCAGGCACCCTCAAAACCAAATACAAATGCTGTGCAGATAATTATTGTTTAATGAATGCTTTCTGATTGGCAACTGGGAAATCTCATCAATAGTTTCATCAGATTAAACCAAATCTTGCTTGCTGAGCAAGATACTCTAGTGTGAAAATAAAGGTATAAGGGAGGGCAAAGGAGTAATGCAGTTAATTCACTATAATTTGCCTCTACCTCCACCAGACTTCTCTGAGCACAATAGCCAAAACCATCAACGACCTCCTTACTGCCTATCCCAATGGACTTCCTTCCCCCCTTATCTTATTAGACCACTCCATACCTCATAATACTGTTGAAACTTGTTCTCCTTTGGCTTCCATGATACCCCTCTTTTTTACCTTTCTTCCCACTTCTGTGACTGCTCCCCTATCATCTCCACAGATTTCTTTTCCAGCCCCTTCTAGGTTGTTTTTCTCCAATATATTGCTCTTGACCTTTTTTTTTTGGTTCTTCCTCTACATATTCTCCAGGGGAAATCAAACCACTCCCCATGGCTTCAATTAGCACTCATATGCTGATGATCTCCCTAGTTCACTATGCTCCAGTTAAACTGTGCCTTTCAGTTCCCAGAATTTTCAGTTCTTTCCCAACTCTGGGCCTTTGCATATGCATGTCCTTCTCCCTAGAGGGTTCCTCCTTGAGCTTTTCAAACAGCTGGCCACTTTTCACATTTCAGGTCTCATTTTAAAAGGGAAAAGCCTATCTAAAGTAAGGTATCTCTGGGGCACCTGGGTGGCTCAGTTGGTTAAGTGTCCAACTCTGGATTTGGCCTTGGGTCATGATCTCAGGGTTGTGAGATTGAGCCCCATGTCTGGCTCCACATTGGGCATGGAGGCTGCTTAATATTCTCTCTCTCCCACTTCCTCTGTCCTCCCCCACTGCCTGCTTGTATGTGTGTGTGCTTGCACTCTCTCTCTTTCTCTCTCTAAAAAAATAAAAATAAAAATAGAGGTATCTCCTACAAATCATTATTCTCTATCTTAGCACCTTGGTTCCTTCCCAGAACTTATAATTATTATTTTATTTATTTGTTTATTTTCTTTCCCCTAACCCCACTGGACTAGAAGCTTTGTGAGGGCAGAGACTATGTTTCTTTTCTATCCCTAGCACTGTATCTCTAGTATCTAGTACAGTACCAGACAGAGAAATGGTGTTCAACAAATACAGGATGGATGGATGGATGGATGGGTGGATGGATGGGTGGATGAATGGGTGTGTGGATGGATGGATGGGTGTCTGGATGGATGGATGGGTGGAAGGATGGATGGATGAATGGGTGGATGGATGGATGGATGGATGGATGGATGGATGGATGGGTGGATGGGTGGGTGGATGGATGGATGGATGGATGAATGGGTGAGATGGATGGATGGGTGGATGGGTGGGTGGATGGATTGATGGATGGATGGATGGATGGATGGATGGATGGATGGATGGATGGATGGATGGATGGATGGATGGATGGATGAATGGGTGGATGGATGGATGGGTGGATGGGTGGATGGATGGATGAATGGATGGATGGATGAATGGGTAGATGGATGGATGGATGGATGGATGAGTAGATGGATGGATGGATACATGGATGAATGGATGATGACTCCAAATCTGGTTTTTAACACAGATCTCTCTCCAGAGCAAAGATCTATATATCCAACTGCCAATCCTAACTGCTCTAACTGGATGTCCTAAAGGCACCTTAAATTCAACAGGTTCACAAAACAGAATTCATTAACTTTTACCCCAAATGTAGTCTTTTCTCTATATTTCACATCACCCCCCCATACTTCACCATCCAGTCAGTGAACTGATGACCAAATCCTATCAATTTGGGGTGCCTGGGTGGCTCCGTTGTTTAAGCGACTGCCTTCGGCTCAGGTCATAATCTCGGAGTCCCAGGATCGAGCCCTGCATCGGGCTCCTGCTCAGCAGGGAGCCTGCTTCTCCCTCTCTCACTCCCCCTGCTTGTGTTCCCTCTCTAGCTGTGTTTCTCTGTCAAATAAATAAAAAAAATCTTTTAAAAAAATCCTAGCAATTCAATTTCCTTACCATGTCTTATGTCTGCCTTCGACTTTCCATCTCCACTGTCACTCTCACTGTCACTAATACTTTAGGTCCTCATCTCTTATCCAGCTTATTGTAGTGAGTCTATTTCCTGCCTTTATTTAGTATTGACACCAATCCACCTTCTGCACTACTTTTGAGAGAGTTTTCCTGCCCGCACCAATCTGCTCTTAATACAAATCTGTTTGTGTTGGTTCCATGCTCCCCGAGGGCTAAAAGATGAAGTCTAACTCCTAAGATGAGTACATAGTCTCATCTGGTCACCATTAACCTCTTCAGTCTAATCTCTTGCTCAATGCATACTAAGTTCTATCTCTACTGCAATGGAGAAACTTCTGCTAAATCAGAACAATTCCCCTCCTCCTGCCCACCCTCAGTTCCCTGTATAGACTTCTTTTATTCTAAAGCTATTTGTGGATATGCATGCATATATGTGTGTATGTTTCCCTCTACTGGACAATAAGCCCTTGGACTCTATCCCTTACACAGTATCTAACACCAGTAAATTCCTACCTAACAACTGGTCAGTGAAGTATTTATGAATCTCTTTCCCTTAGTTGCTTATAACATGCTTGTATTGAATTCAGTTCTCCACATACTTCTCTATTCAAAAATTATATTAAGGAGGGATGCCTGGGTGGCTCAGTGGGTTAAGTGCCTGCCTTTGGCTCACGTCATGATCCCAGGGTCCTGGGATTGAGTCCTGCATTGGGCTCCCTGCTCAGTGGGGAGCCTGCTTCTCCTGCTTCCTCTGCTCCTCCTCCCACTCGTGTTCTCTCTCCCTTGCTCTGCTCTTCCATCTCTCAAATAAATAAATAATCTTTAAAAAATTATATTGGGGCACCTGGGTGGTTCAGTTGGTTAAGTATCTGCCTTTGGCTCAGGTCATCATCTCAGGGTCCTGGGATCGAGCCCCAATAAATAAATAAAATATTAATAAAAAATAAAAAAATAGATTAAGGAGTGACAATTAAAAAACAACCTTCAAATCCACCCAAGTTCTCTATCGAGTAAATGTAATAAAGCTACCAGACAGAAAATGACAACAAAAAAATTCTCCAGCTCAGCTCTTTCACTACGCTAATCAGTTAATTAAATTTCTTTGTCTTGTTGGAGTTTCATACCAGAGTAGCTTTCCATAATTGTAACTCCATCCTGGTTTATGATGCTTTTTATTATGTTTAAAAGCTATCAAAAACAAACCAGGAATAAATTTTGGCTAGCTGTTTCAGTTAGATTTATTCCTAAAAGCCTGGTCTGAGGTTTGTGTCGAGATGAGGTAAGCAGCCTGAACATTTAGAGCCCGCAGACACAATTAGCTTCGAAAGGAAGAGTTCATTCGTCTGAACTCGGATGGAGTGCCTACCGTTTGCAGGCTGTGATATGAGACCCTGGGGTTAGAAAATCTGGTCTCCGCTTTCCACAGGCTTTTACAGGAATGTGAGGGTTAGCTTTTATAACCCTGGTATGAGAGCACTTTCAGCAGAAGCAAACTAGGGGCACCTGGGTGGTCAGTCATTAAGTCTCTGCCTTCGGCTCAGATCATGATCCCGGGGTCCCAGGATCGAGCCCCGCATCAGGCTCCCTGCTTAGCGGGAAGCCAGCTTCTCCCTCTCTCACTCCCCCTGCTTGTGTTCCCTCTCTAGCTGTGTTTTTCTCTGTCAAATAAATAAAATATTTTTAAAAAGCAAACTAGAAGAAAAACTGGCAAAGCTGAAAATGAGACTTTTCCTAGGAACCTGTTGAAAGGGGAAGGAATGGCGATGTGAAATAAAAAGTGTGTTCAGACTTTACGGGGTTCTTGGTTGGGCCGTCTTCATGTATTCTGCTGTTCTACACCCGTACGTGCAAAGGCCCTACTTAGCAGCTTTGTGACCTAGGTTCATGGATGTCATTCCAGGGACCCGTGGTGCCCTCTCTCCTGCATGCCATGGAGGGAGCCCCTGAGCAGCTATAAAGCTGTCTTCCTTACCTTACTGATGAAAGCTCGCAGTGAGGCAAAAACATGTTTCAGTGACACTTCAGACTGTCCATTTTTAAGGAACGCCAGATGAATATCAAATACTTTTTTCATTAACGGGTTGTGGCCGTCGTTATTTAGAAGTTGACTCTACAAAACATTTTTAAAAAGAATACATTTTGGGGATGCCTGGGTGGCGCCATTGGGGAAGCAGATGCCTTTGGCCCAAGTCACGACAGCAGGGCTGTGAGATCGAGCCCCGCTGTCGACTCCCTGCTGGGTGCAGAATGTGCTTTTAAGATTCTCTCTCTCCCCCTCCCTCTGTCCCTTCCCTGCCCTCTCTCTCTCTCAACAAAAAAGTAAACCTGGAGGGCTGAAGCAACTAACTGCATTACACAGAGAAGAGGGAAGAAAAGAATTGATTTTTAACTCAGGGGGAAGCAAGCAAGATTTTCCACTTCTGAGTTCTCCTGCTAATGTTACAGTATGTGACAGTGACATAATTTTTACTCTTCAGAGCAGTCCCCCATTATCTCATTTTACTCCCTCGACAACCCTGCAAGATCATGGCTTTTACTTTCTTCTTTTGAAAATCCTTGCAATGCCGATTTATGTGGACAGGCAAACATCTGAGAAAAAGCACTGAACGCCTGGCCAGGGAAGTCAGCCAGACCGCCTTACAAAACAACCTCATCACCATCAGTTTTTAGGCTAATCGATTCAATCGTAATTCGAGCTAAAAAAACGACTGGCTGCATTCATAAAAGTGTGACAGAAAACGGGTTTTAAACACACACACACACACACACACACACACACACACAAAATCAAACAACAGAAGTTCAGAGGTAGTAGGAAGCTGGAGATCAAATGAGTCTGAACCCCTCCCTGTACGGTCACACTGTAGTCAAACGGGCTCCGTCATCCAAGTTTCCAGACTGTTCGTTCGGGGCTTTCTCACTACTCTATGCTTCCTCTGACTAATTAATTTGTGTACAATGTTTTCTTTATGACACCAACTGAATTCTGACTTCTCATTTTTACCTTGAAGCACTGGGTGAAAAACGAGATGGTATCCAGCACAGTTAGGGACACTTCAGTAGCAGTATTGCCTTCGAGAAGTGCCTGATGAAAAATGTCTGCTTCGGTTGTTGCAGAGCCTAAGATTAAAGAAAAAAAATAAATCAAAACTGCCCAATGCAGAGAATCACGTGACAGTTTTGAATGGCACCTCCTCAACCCCGCAAAGACTTGGAGAGAGATGGGCAAGAAGAAAGGAGGCTCTCAGTATCTGCAGACCTAATGCACTTTGCTGTATCTATTCCTTAATCAAATATGATCCTGGCTAATCAGTTCCACTCATTCTTACTCCAGCTCTGTTATCAGCAGCTCTGGCCATGTAATTAGGTGTTTCTGCTTCTTTGGAGAGGAGATCTCAGGGATGAACTCAGGTGACGTAACTAGGGAATAACGACAGTGACATAACTAGGAATAACAGGAAATTAGGTGTGCAAAAAGGAAAAATCGCCGACAGCCGGCTGACATCACATATGGTGGTGCCCCGCGGCCAGATGTTTCTAATTATGCCGATGTTAGGGGACTTGTGTCCAGATCAGAAGAAAAACAAAGCCCCAGGGCCAATGGAAGGCAGTAGGTGTGTTATATTTTTTACAAGTGACAAAAGCAAAGCTGAAGGCTTAAAACTTGTGGGTTTTTTGTTTTGTTTTGTTTTTTGGTTTTTAAGGTCTTGAGTCTATTATTAGCTCAGGGTCCATCTGCTCAAGACAGTTTGGCTGGCTTCCTTTTCTGCAACCTCCAGAGGACTATATGGAAATGAAAGGTTTCTCTTTGACTTTTTATCAATATTTGCTTTTCAGAGGATCACTTCTCTTTTAGAGCCCTCTAGTTTTCCCTGGCTGGTCAACATTTCTCTCCTTGTCCTGTTCTCCTTGTCAGTATTTCAACACACGTGTAATAGGACTTTGTCAAAAGAGTATTTACAGTTCTCTCATTTCTGCAGTCAGCTCAGCAGGTGTAATCCCTTAAAATCTTTGAATGCACAGATATTTTATATACCAAGCAATTATAGATACTATTATATTAAGATGCCATTATTAGCATGGAAGTTTAACAGTAGGGATGAAGACTATCCAGCGTAAAATAGTATGATGAGAACAGCAATTCAGTGGGCGGGGGGATCAGTTTCTTTAATATTGAACTAAGAGAAAAACCACCATTACCTAAAAATCACTGGGAAAAAAATCCAAGCATAGTTTATTAGATATTCCTGGATGACAAAGGGATTGGATATAAACACAGATATGTAAATATATCCATGGATGCGTGGTACACTTCCGATTGTACTAGTGATTAAGCTAGAATTCCTCCAAGGTTCCATAGCATTACATGTGTGTTTCAAATGGGTAGCCTCCCCACATTTTCACTTACTGTGATTAAGTGTAAATGAACTTTCCAGGCTGCTAAGATGCTGAAGGCGGGCCTGCATTACCCCTGATCTGTTTCGAAGAGCTGGCATGGTCTGCGATTTTCGGTCTATTCCAAAGTGCTTTGACAACCAAGCATCATGCACCCTAAAAAAATTTAAAGTTAGGAAATGGAGTACTCTAATACTAGATCTCAGTGCTATTTTTTTAAAAAAAATTTAAATATTTTATTTTTTTATTTGACAGAGAGAGGCACAACGAGAGAGGGAACACAAGCAGGGGGAGCGGGAGAGGGAGAAGCAGGGCTTCCTGCTGAGCAGGTAGCCCGAAGCAGGGCTCGATCCTGGGACCCTGAGATCATGACCTGAGCTGAAGGCAGACACTCAACTGGCTGAGCCACCCAGGTACCCCTCAATGTTATTTTTTAAAAAAAAATAAAATTAATGATTGGGTTTCCACATAAACAATATACTATGCTCGATATTCTATCTACTATTACTTGGCTTAAATGAGGCAGCACTGGAAATTGTATGAAGTTTTAGTGGATATTTAAAAGAGTTTTTGCTAGGAGAATATAACTAAGGAGTTTAGAAAAAGCTTCTTCCTTTCCTCCTTCTCCCCCAAAAATCAGAATAAGGTGGCCAACACTCTGAAAGATTCAGTCTTTCCTCAAAAGGCGAGGAAGGGCAGGAGTCACAGAAAACAGTGAGAGGGATACTCCGAGTGGAAATGAGGTGGGGAGAATTTCTGGGGTTAGGTGTGCAAGAAGAAATGCCAATCTAATCTGTTTCTGGCCTGGACTTAAACCCTGATCAGACATGTCTGTTACTAGGATGGGCCAACTTTTGCCTTCCTTCAGTTTTAAGATTCCATTAAAAAAAAAAAAGTTACAGCTGGGTCATATGGGAACTCAGGAAGAAAGAGTTTGTCTATCCTCTAGTAGAGTGGGAGAGCCATTAGAATAGTAGAGGTGAAGGCTCACGGGGTTAGTTATTGTGCCAGCTCTGAATCAAAGGGAAAGAGAGTGGAAATCATCTCCTGAATTACCCATTATTAGGATGTTCCTAACACACTCAGAAATGAACTCCATCCAAAGTGCCTGTTTAGTTTTTTGGAAGTGCCATGGAATTTTACTTTTATAAAAGGACTCTATCTGAGCTCCTTAACTCTCCCCCCTAAAAAGAGATCTTACTGAAATAAGTCATCTTTTCCATAGGGCCCCTCAAACATGCTTTGAAGTATTTCTTTCATTAAGATTTAGATGGCAAAAAGAAGAGAACACCTAATAGAGAATGCATGTCCTAGCCGCTGTTGCGGACTTCTGTTTACCTTAGCAACTGAAGTCAATATTGACAGGTTGTTGATAAAAGAACAGACCTTACAGTTGTTCCCACTTTATATTTCCTGCCTTCCCTTGGACCTAAGCCCTTTCTCACCTCTTTCAGAAAAGACAAGCATCTGTTCTAGGATTAGAACAGAGACTCCACATAGTGGGCTAACCATTACCCTTTGGAAAACTTAAAAATATATCTGTTCACACTAGTTTAATTCACAGTTTGAGTTGAGACGTGCTCAATAAATACGGGTAACTTCACGGTGATGCAAAACGAAGAATCTAGGTTTTACATGGCACGATCAAGACTGCCATCTGTTGGAAGAGAAGGAAAAAAAGTGGAAACTGCAGGAGGAATTACCTTGCTATGTTTCTTTTCCCCATGTATCTGAAGTGAAACAAACATACTCTAGAAAGAAAAGCAACAGCCTATTAGTGAGATATTGCCACCCTTTGCATTTTAACAAGCAATATTAAAAAATCCATGTGTTACAAAGAATGGCCCATTTAAACCATATTACAATAATATGTTTTGGTGTACAGACACATACACATAACTACTTGTGGGTTTGCCATTTTATATCTTTCTAGATTTCTTTGCTACAACTACATTAGCAACAAAAAGCTCCATGTCTTCACCTACAATTCTAATGACATTTAAAAAGCCTGTCAATGCAAATGATGATTCTACATCATGCTCTATCATGTTTCATAGCAAAGATCTCTAGTTTTAGCCAGCAATACCTAAACAAAAAAAATTAAACCCTAAATATTGGAGCAATTGCTGTATTTTTATAATGGCATTAAAATGCCTTTTATTATTCAAAAAATCTCATACACATCCAGAAGTTGGGAGGAGAGCATACTAAACTCCCACGTGCCCAGCACCCACCAGCTTCAGCGGTTATCAACTTAGGGCCATTCTTGTTTATCCTTTACTCTGAACAGGTGCCCTACTCTCCCTCCACCTTCCCTTCCTCCGGCATTTTTTTTTTTTGAGGCAAACCCCCAACATCATATATTTGCATTAGTAAATATTTCGGTATAGTTTTTAAAAATTGTAACAGCCGTTTTGTTTGCTGACATTCTCTGCAAAACTTTGGAAGACTTTATGTGCTCTGATTATCCGATTATCCTTTTTTGGTTTTGAAAGACATACACACAAAAACATCACATTTATGTGTGCTCTTTATTTATTTACTTTTAAAGTAAGCTCTGCGCCTAACGTACGACTGAACTCACGTCCCTGAGATCAGGAGTCGCTTGCTTTACGGACTGAGCCAGCCAGGCACCCCCAGGTGCTATTTATCTAAAAATGTCTGATTTCATGCTGATTTTTCTTTTAGCTTTCAATAAGGATATACAGATAGCTCAGCAAACAATGTAGGGCAACTTCCCAACTCCACCTAAGAAACAAGACTGGATTTTCCTCCAACTGCGTTGGAATGGACAGGAATATATATATGTATATACACACACACATGCATTTCTGATGCTGGTAGAATTACTCAGCTCTACAGAGGAGTACAAATTCTAAATTCCAGTAATTGAAGCTGCTCCATTAAACCAGCATCTGCTCCAAATGAATGCTTTTGGACAGCTGATGCCACTTCTGGTTTTCCAGATCACAGAAAGACTGCTGTTGGGCTGAACCATGGTCTATTATTAGCTAATTTCGCTGCTATCCTAAGTATTCCATCTCCATGTTTCGTCCCATCTGTGTGAAGAACCTGTGTGCTGATCCTGATGCTACCAAAACAGTTAAATGTTTCCTACGTTATTAGCAAACAAGCTGTTGGGGGAAGAAAAGGTAATAATTTATCTCCCAAACAAGGAAAAAAGTTATGAAAATAAATTAATATAACTTACTCTAGAAGGATGAGGATGTTTATGAGCTCCTGAGGAGATACTTTATTCCAGTAAGTTAAGAGAGTATCTGAAAATGGAATAAACAAAGTGGTGGATTTTGAAATAGGTAAATAGCACAGTGCCCCCCAAAGCACGAATAACGTAGTTTCAACAGCCATGAGCTCACAGCCAGTTGTTTCATCTATGTCCTCCTCTCTCAGCTCATTGTTCAATACACACACTGTATTTGTTTAATTCCAGATTTATCGCTTTATCTCTAATTATTTAACAATTATTTTTATTTACTTTGTAAATATTCTTTCAGACGGCTGATACTAATCTTCACATCATCCCTGAAGACAGAGGAAGGGAAAAGGACCTGGGGTAAATGAACTTCCTAAAATTTTACGTAAGACTGTGCGCTTAGGTGTATTTTTCTGAACAGAGGGTCAAGTACGTTTGCATGCTACTCAAAGGGCTCTGTGAACCAAAAAGTTAGAGAACTTTCAACTTTAGATTCTTTTTCCTCTTTGTCTTTGCAATATAAACTCTAAAGTCCTGGTATTATGCAAATACACACACGCCCACACACACAGTTAAAAACAAAACAACAGGCTGAATGAAAATGGAGTTGCTTACGCTATGCCCCACATCACCAGACTTAGACAGTTACTGTTTCTGCTCTCCCAGGAATGGAATCTTAAACCAGTCAATTAGGAGTAAGGTAAAAAAGACAGAGCCCTGGCATCCCCTAAACAAAAGGGACTTTGCAATAACTAACTCACTTTCTTTCCCAGTATAAACTTCCTTGCTCTGGCTTCCTTCTGCCTGTAAAAGACTTTCATTTTGTACAGCTCCTCAGGACTTCTTTCTGTCTGCTAGATTGGATGGTACATGATTCTAATTGATTTTTGCTCAAATAAACTCTTAAAAACATGCCTGCTTATTATCTTTTAACTGTATGTCACATGCATATATCGAAGTATTCCAGATATATAAGTCCTTTAATCTATCATATAAACTTCTCTTTTGACCTGCTTCTTTACTTTCATTGTAGCGATTTACTGAGATTAAAAGAAAGAAAAAATACTGCTGCCACTTAACTCTTCATTCTTTTTTTCCTTTATTTTTTTAAAAGATTTTATTTTTAAGTAATCTCTAAGCCCAAAGTGGAGCAAGAACTCAACTGCAAGATCCTGTTGCAGGCTCTACCCTGAGTCAGACAGGCGCCCCTCTCCATTCCCTTTTTATGCTACTTAGATATAGCTAACGGCACCAGTAGCTCTTAAATGTAAAAATGTTATAGGTATGACGAAACTGCCAACCCAACTACAACCTGGGCAAGGTAAGGATGGAAGACTAGGCAATATTGGCTATACGAAGAGGGGTGGGAGAGGGAGGAATGTTGGGATTTTGACTTTGCTTCCACCTGTTTCTAAAAGCCATGAGTGTTGATACTTTCTAAAACACTGATCCTCAAGAATAAAAAAGCTAAAGATGACGTCGTTAGGTCTGTTTTAAAAAATAAAGCATGCAGGGACTTCCGGTACCCCCCCACTCCTGCCTTTGATTGGCCTGCTGCTCAGGGAAGCCCAGATCCCCCAGAAGCCACTGGGTTTCCGGTCTCTCGGCCTCCCGTTGGCAAGGGGTGTGAAGGCGCCATCTTCCGTTTCACACGCACCGGCTCTTCCCGTTGAAGGGCTGGTGCCTTCTTTCCACCCAGAAAGCCAGGACTTTCTCCCCATTCCTGAACCACCCCAGAGCTGGTCTTCTGCCCAGAGGCAGCTTCGCAGAAGGTCTGTAAAAGGGGTAAAGGCCTCATCCCAGCCGTGGCTTAGCTCTAGTCAGCAGCTCCGCCATTTTCTCGGCAACGGCGGTAGCGCTGTCAAGCCGCTGGCCCATCTCAACCGTTTCCAAATCCTAAATCGGAGAGACATGATGCAGGCGGGGAGCATGGGTGGAGGAGAGAGGGGAGGTGGTAAGAGACCTTCAGGAAGAGATAAATTACGGTTTAGTGTATGTGATTTGTCATCTGATGAGTTTAAAAAAACCTGGCTAATGCTAAAAGAGCTCCATGACAAAGAGCTACGCCGTTTACAGGCAAAATTAGCCAATTTGAGGAAAGAGCGATTGGCCGACGGAAGATGGACGGGCTCTATAGCCAAAATTAAAGAGCTGACCCAGCAACAGAAAGTCCTCAGTAGCACCATTCATGACTTGCGAGCTCAGTTAAATGCAAAAATATGTGACCGCTGTTTGCTGAATGAAGCCTACAGGAGCACACTACAGCAGGAATTTTATGATATCCAACAACAAAATCTTCAGTTTATTGCCGAGCTTACTGAAGAAAGGAACAGGTTAAGAGAAGAAAATCAAAAGCTTTCTGCAAAACTAAAACTAAATCTGCAGCAGCTGCCCCCTTCTTTTTCTGATAGCGATGATGAGGAATTCGTTCCTGCTACTCAAAGGTCTGTGCCAACTTTTTCAGTCAGGGAGGCTTCCCCAGGAGGAGAGGATCATCTGCCTATCAAACTTGTAAGGAAATCCAATATTGAACAAATGAAAACTGGACAAAAGGATCGACCTCGAAGTCCAAAGTTTTCGATTCCATTTTATAGTCAGGATCTCTTTGAGAACCCGGAGAGCTCTTCTGAGAAGCCTTCTTCTAATAACAGTAGGCCTACCATAGAGAGCAGTACCAACCAGAAGTCACCTGCAGCGCCTCCTTTAACATCTGCACTTGGTCCTCAAAGGGGATATGGATTTCAAGATGTTTCCAATGTTCATGAAGATGAGCTTGGCCGGCCAAAGAGGAAACAGATCTTCACCCAGAGGAACCTCAACCCAAGGACCTCCACACAAAAGGGTGAAACTCAGATTGACTTCTCTTGGAGCCTTTCCAGTATTTCTACCACAGGAAACCCTGCTACTCAAGTCGTATCTGAAACTTCAGAGGAAAATATGCCTGATTATAAGGGAAATTCATCTCCCCCTTTTACACAGAGTAGGGAAAAGCCTCCTTTAACTGTATTTCCTTTTGACTATACTGTAAAATCTAGTGAAAAAAGAAGATCAAAGAGTGGGATGGCTCAGTACAACACTGGGTTTTCTGTAAGAGATTGCAGCAATCAGACATCTTCCACTGAACAATCCACTGGGAAGAAGAATGCTAAGGAGTCTACAGGTACAGAATACAATGCCGATAAGCCTCAAGGTGATACCCCAAGTTTCACAGTGGGGTCTGCAATAAAGAGAAAAGCCAGGATACAGACAGAAAAAGGGGGAAAGCAGCTTTGACTCATTCTCTCAAGGAAAATGCTTTGCTTTTAGAAGAGGACAATCCTCCTGTCAATTCAGATTGTGTAACTGATTACCTCTGACTCTGATTCCATTTCTCAGGAAATAATAAATAAGACAACAAGAACAAAAAAATTTGGCAAATGACTAAGACTTTGAAACAGTGACTTACTGCCTGTTAATAAAATATTGCCACAAATAGAAAAGGAAATTCATTCTGTAGAGTCCTTCCACTTCCACATGTAAGTGTAGAGGTCTGCCATCTTTCTGTTGAAATTAAGTTGCTACTGTTTATGATCCAATAAAGAAAGCCAAGAAAGGACCTGAAGAGCATGGACTTCTATGAGTTCAACATTTAAATGCATACCGAGTGACTAAATATTTACCAGACAAGACAAAGTCTCTAGGATACATCCACTGAGAAAGATCCAGAAGCAGATTTTTTTCAGAATAAAATGAATATGACTTTATACGTACAAAAGATAAAGAGGTGATGTGACACAGACTTATAGTAGTTATTAAAAATGTGCTTTTAAGAACAAAAAAGAGCAGAAGGAAGAAAAATCTAATGAGCAAAAACCAAATATTCAACAAGCAAGGTCAACATTCACAAGAGGAGCAGAACTATGAAGTTCACAAGAAACAAAGCAGTTATGGTCTTATCCATGACGTTAATCGAGCTGCCAGAGGCTTGGCCCTCTTGGTTATTACAGTGTATGGCATGAGAGTGTATGTGTATGTGTGTGTGCACACGCACTCTCCTGGAGTGGAGATGAGGAGAATTTGTCAGCGGTGCATCTCCCCCCACTCCTTTCCCCACCCCCTCCTCTTTATCCTCCCCCTGTCCCCAACTTACTTTCCCTGGGTTGTGGTGCTGTGGTAGTATTCAACTACCTTCTTTTTTCCTGTTGTTTTTTTTTCTGTGTCTCTTAAGCCTTTTTTTTTTAAACAAATTTATTGAAAGAATTCATGGGCCATAAAACTCATTTAAGGGGCGCCTGGGTAACTCAGTCATTAAGCGTCTGCCTTCAGTTCAGGTCATGATCCCAGTGTCCTGGGATCAAGCCCCGCGTCAGGCTCCCTGCTCAGTAGGAAGCCTGCTTCTCCCTCTCTTGCTCCCCCTGCTTGTGTTCCCTCTCTAGCTGTGTTTCTCTCTGTTAAATAAATAAAATCTTAAAAAAAAAACCCCAGAAAACAAAAAACAAAAAAAAAACCCTACCTATTTAAATAGTGAACAATATAGCAGTTTATAGTATTTTCAAAGAGTTGTAAAACCATCACTTCAATTTTAGAATATTTTCATCACCCTAAAAAGAAACCCTGTATACATTAGCAGTCACTTTCCATGTCTGCCCACTTTTCCACCTTATAGGAAGACAAAAACAGTGAGCTGTGGCTGTAGTTGTTAACTGATCCATTATCTCTCAGAATGAAATACCATCGGGGTTAAAAATGATCTCCCTTTATTTATTTCTTTCCCAGAACAGGGAGGTGCATCATATAGTCTCAATATAATCTTTGACTTTGACTCTAAATTATATAGTCTTAGAATTAAAGGTTATAGCTGTTTTTCTGTTTTATTAATACATGCTAGGATTTATTATTATATCCAGCTATTCTGAAGGTCTTTGATGGTTAACGATCAAATTATTTTATGTATAATTTTATGTTTATTATTTTTAAAAGATTTAAAGTAATACTTAAAAGTATTTAAATATTTATTTAATTTATTTAAAAATAAAGCAAAAATAGAAAATAAGTAAAATATAATGATTATGATAATCAGAACCCAGGTGCTTTTATGTTCTTCATTCCTGCATATATTTTTTTTTTAGTCAAAATACTGAGAAAAGGAAGAAAAGGGAGGGAGCTGTGTGTAAGTAAACATGCTATTTGGGAATAAGCTAACCTGATTTTACTTCCAGAGGATGTGCAGTTTATGAAAACCCTTTGGTTATTGTGGCATATAAAGAATTGGTAATACTAGTAAATAATACAACTGTACACCAAGGGGAAAAGAATGGAGCCTGAAAAACCACCTAACACCGCACAATACCAGATGCCCGCGCTACGAAGATAACAGCGGCATTCCCGACCTTCAGACAACGCTTCCTGTCTTTCTGTTTGCTTTTGGTTTTCTAAATCCTGGGTTAAATAAAAGCTAAAGTATTAACTATGACTTCTGGTTATTACTTCCTTCTGTTTATTTCAGTCATTTAATGCATTATAAGCTCTGCATAAAAAAATACGCTTAGCACTTTTAAATTAAAACTACGGTTTTGTTTTAGAAATCAATTTTTAAACTAAAAAATAATAGTTCCAAGAATAAAAACTGTATGACCCAAATGAACCCCTTTTAACGTAGAAATAGAGGAAGGTTTTTAAGGTCAGATTTTCCAACGATCCGTTTCTAATGTGCCCATGTTTTACATACAGGTGATGAGTAAATATTCATTGCATGAACCCGTGAGGGTGGATGTCCAGTAGAGACCATGCTTAATATGCTGGGAACTCACCTTCAGAAATCATTTTTACGATATACAGGTAGCACATTAAGAGGCTTCTGATTTCATACTGATCCAGTCGGTTATACTGGGATATGCTGCCCCTTGTAGAACTCTGTCGGGTCTGTAATGGAAAGGACTTCTGTGAAACAATAATGGTACTACACAGTTTCCCATAGCCTTTAACTCAGTAACTATTTGTATCATCAGTCCTGTTTGGGAAAATTCAAAGCCTAAATGCAATTTTCTATCATAACTGGAAGGTAAATGAGCTGAATCTTTGTTGCTACTGCATAGAGTAGTATCACGAGAAATTACCTGGGTTTCTTCAGGAAGACACCAGCCATGAACACTGTTGTTTCATTCCGGTGAGTTCTGTTTTAGTAGTAGTAAAAAATTTAAATAACCATGTGTGGCTATCCAGGAAAAATAGCTTTTACATGGAGGAGGAACTTAACTAAGGTATATGGGAGCACAGAAACATTTTTAACTCTTTTAATTTGAATCTTTCAGAGTTTATTAATTAAAATCCAACCTACAAATCATAGGTCAAGGAATCTGTATTTTTTTAAAAAGGGCTAATATTACAAGATAATTACATGATAAAGAATCCAGTAATACTTTAAAACTGCAGCTACTACAAACCAATGATGTTTCTTTCCATGACTTCTGTTAAATATCAGTTGTTAAGCATGACAAGATCAGACTTATTTGGGGCTTTATATGAATAGAGTATTAATAATCTAAAGAATTTACCTTATTAAAAACCAGTTGAGCTAAATGAGCTGGAAATAGGCATTTACTACACTAGGATTTAATAAGAACGAACTTTAACTTGGCACAAAACATCTAGGTTCTGAATGCTTGTGAGCTGTGTGATAATTAAGTCCTTTAACTTCTTTGTCTTTTATCTGCCTTACTTATGATAGTGTCTGTTGACAGAATTCTTAAAGACAGAAAATAGGAACCTTTGTGAATGAATTACTATTTACCCAAACCTCAAGGAAGTATATTCCAGTGGTTCTCAAGGGGCGGTTCCCAGACTGAATTAGAAACTCTGGGGGTGAGGCCCAGCCATCTGTTTTGATTAAGCTCCCCTGGTGATTCTGATGCATACTAAGAATGGCACGAATATAAGAGAAACACAGCTAGAATCAGAAAAGCTGGGTTCAGATCTGGCCTACCATAGCTATGTGGTTATCCTAAGTCACACCCCAGTTTTCATTTGTAAGTTGAGTTGGAATTTATTATTTTTGTGCACCCTTCTAATTTTATATGATTCTGTGATCCTACATAGCAGCATGACATGGCTTTATCAGTTGAAAATGAAGTTTCTCGGGGTGCCTGGGTGGCTCAGATGGTTAAGCATCTGCCTTCAGCTCAGGTCATGACCTCAGGGTCGTGAGATCAAACCCCGCATTGGGCTCTACACTGTGTGTAGGGCCTGCTTGAGAGTCTCTCTTTCCTTCTCCCTCTGCTGCTCCCCCACCCCTTGCTTTCTCTGTCTCAAAAAAAAATAATAAAACTGAATTAAATTAAATTAAAATAAAATGATGTTTTTCTGTCTCAAGGCAGACATATCCCAAATTTTAATGTTAGAGAATATATTCTGATTAAGTGATGATGGGACACTGAGATCAACGGGTTGGAGGACTAACTTTTTCTCCCATGTTCATTACTCTATTATAAAAGAACAAAAGGCTGAATTAACCCTGCCAAGAAGGGATTTAAATGACAAAGTGCATTAGATATTTTAAACTTGAATCTTCCCTCTCTAGTGTAGATTACACACAGTATACGAGGATTAAAGGAGGTGTTTCAAAGTTAGAACTCTTAGTGATGAATGCCTTATCCTCCACTAAACAGTTTTAAATATCAGAGTAGCAGCTGCCATTATAGGAAGGAACCACTGCAACATCCAAGAATTATGGGATGCATTTCAGTAGAGAGCCTTTTATTTATACAAAAAGACAGACGACTGTAGCCTAACATATCCCTAGGGTTATCCCACATATTTAGGTTCTTACATTTTCAACAGTCCCGCTCTGATCTGGAAATCCTGTTGCTCCTTCTGGGATGAGGGAACCTCTTGAATCTTCCCTCTTGATTCCATGTCCATTTGGAAAAGCTCCATAAGCTGGAAAAAAGCCAAGTCCTTATTTACAACAGGGAGAATGGTCAAAAAATATTTTAAAAAATAAGTACTGGGTTAAAGATAGATTTTAGGGAATAGATCTTAGTCATCTAAAATGTGAAGTTTCTATTTTATATCAAAACACTGTAAGAAGCCTAACAAAGGGTGACCTTTTTTTAACCACTTGAAATACTTTACTATGTATGAAGCTGTAAGAGTTTCCCTGGAAATAATAAACGAAAGCCACATAATTTGAGAGATAGGTTTGTAGATAAGGAAACCTGGGCCTAGAAAAGGGAAGTGTCTTGTCTAAGACCGGAGACAGATAGGATCGGAAACCAGTGTTTTTCTCGTCATCCTTTATTTCATTGGTATACCAAAGCTAGGTTGATTTTACTTTTTTTCCCAAAGCTACATTTTAAACAAGCTTTGATAAGGAAACTTAAGCAAAAAAAAAAAAGTGGCTGTAAGTATGAGTCAGATTTAATTAAACTTCAGAAGAGCTCATGCTATGTATAACTGTTATTACGAAGTATTTCAAAAATACAGAGAAGTACAGGGTACATTTCTATACAGCCATGCAATGTATACTCTTTAAAGGACTTAATTACCAGTGTCTTTGTCAGTGCTCAGACTCCCTCTATTTGTAGGTGAAGCGAAGCCACATGCAAAGTCATCCCTGGATGCCTGTAACAAAACGTGACACCTGTCATTTCAACAGATTTGTCCACGAGGATGAGAAATCGGAATTAACAGAATGAGAGGGTCCTCTAACTTTAAACAGAGCTCACTGTGAAGGTCTAAATCAGGTATCACTGTTGGTATTTCGCTGACATCTTTTTTAAAAATGGGGCACTAGGATCTTTGCAAGCATGCCCTCTGGCCGAGTAACAGAACCCTCTGTGGCTGGTAGAAGCTGCAAGGGCTTGCAGACCCATCAGGGCCCAGTAATCCCCCTGGGGACTAGGCGCAATGCTCCAAGGAGCCGTGTGACCAGGAGCCCTAGACAAGTTTGAGCTACAGAAGAAACAGATCAGTCAGATACTTCTAAATATTGCTGGGAGTGAGCAAAAGCAGAAGTCTTCTGTTTTTGAAGGAAGACCAGCCTAAGAACCCAGGTAGGTAGTGCAGCCCCTACATTTAGCTCATGTATGTAATCAGGAGCTATAGGCAATAAAACCATCAGGGAGGGGGCACCTGGTGGCTCAGTTGGTTGGGCAACTGCCTTCGGCTCAGGTCATGATCCTGGAGTCCCGGGATCAAGTCCTGCATGGGCTCCCGGCTCTGTGGGGAGTCTGCTTCTCCCTCTGACCTTCTCCCCTCTCATGCTCTCTCTCACTCTCTCTCTCTCAAATAAAGTCTAAAAAAAAAAAAACCATCAGGGAGGCTTAAAAGCAGCCTTCTCAGGAACCCAAGGCAGGCCCGACAAATCGACTAGGACATTTGACAGGGGTAATTTCCAAAGGAAGCTGTAAAGGACACAGCAACTGAAAGTGGGAAGGCGATCTTGGGTCATTTGGGACATGGACTGGGGGCAGGGCAGGGCCTCATAGTCCCTCTGGGCAGACTATAAAGGGTCCGGTTCTGCACACCACATTTGAATAGGGCAACTGGTAAAATGGAGCCTATCCAGAATTGCATAATCAAGGTTGTCAAGGGTTTGGGAATGACAAAAGATGAAGTGGAGATATCCGGTCTGGGGAACGTGGGAAGGCACTTATGCCAAGCGTTTATCATGTGGAGGTGGGGACAGATGTGTTCCATGTCTCTCTAAGAAGGCCAAACTAGGACAAGCAGATAAGAAAACCTTTTAGGTCTAATGTGAGAAGGAAAATTTTACGAAGGCAAAATGTTGTTTTACCAAATGGGGGACTGGTCACCTTCCGAGGTTCCTTTTAACACTAAGATTCTAAAGGCAGAGCAAAGCACAGACCAACTGTGCTGAGCTGAACGCAACTCACATGAAGAACTACAAGGAGGCTGTCCCAGGAAGGGAGAAGCAAGGGAATACAGTTTAGCCCCTGGTGCCTCCCACTGTGGAAGTGAAGAATCCTTCATTCCATTTTCAAGTTGAATATCGGAAGGCAAATAACAATAGTAAATCTTAAAACACTGGGTGCAAGGGATTGCTGGTATTCTCTTGGACCTTGTTACTCAAAGTGTGGTCCCTGGGCCAGAGGCAGGCAAGAGCGTGTTAGAAACACAGTCTCAAACTCCACCACAGGCCTACTGAGTTAGAGCCTCTGTTTTAACCAAGTCCCTAGGTGATTCATACACACATTAAAGTATGAGAAACAAGGGCGCTTGGGTGGTTCGGAAGCACTGCTCTGGGGAAAAAAAAAAGCATTAACTATAAAAATGGAATGAAGAATAATGCTTAAGATAGAGCCCATGCAGCATATGACCCCAACTCCAAAAGCAGTCAATAAAAAGGGATAAAACGCCAGGGGAAACACATGACTACTTACAGAATTAGGCAAGGCCGCACAAGAATACAAGGTATCTCGACCCGCCAACCGCGGTATATTTTCTAAGAGCAGTCCAACAAATGGGAGGTACAACTGTGCTATTTTGGCCTGCTGGTTCTGAAAAATAATTACCCGAAGGTTAGTAGGTACAGACTATGTCTATATCCCAAATAAAGCTGGCCCCATCTATCAGTGTCAAGACTCAAAGTGGGCTAAGAGCCACAACAAATCAGTGAAGCATGGGGCTATTTATACTTACAACTCTCACAACTAATTACCACAGAACTTTCTTGGCATTTGGGTTTCTCCACGACACAGAGTCAAATCACATCCCTCAATGACTACATAAAGTAAAAGGTGAAAGCTCCTCTTTTTTAAAAATAGCGGTTGACCTAGAAAGCAGATAATATCGGTCCAATTCTTAGACTGCAGTGAGGGTTGAGTTTTCATGAGCACAGGGATGGTGTCTTTCTTGTTCACCGCTTCAACCCCAGTGTCTGGGCAGATAGGAGACACTCAATACACGTTAGCTGAATAAATGAATCAGTGGAAGAAGTGGAAAGAAATGGCGAGTTACTGGGATGCCTGGGTGGCTCAGTCAGTTGGGCAGCTGACTCTTGGTTTCGGCTCAGGTCAGGATCTCGGAGTCAGGGCGATAGAGCCCTCCACCAGGGTCTGCACTCAGCAGGGAGTCTGCTTTAAGATTCTCTCCTTCCCTCTGCCCCTCTACCTCTTCTCTTTCTCTCTCAAATAAATCTTTTTTTAAAAATGGTGATTTACTCGATTCCTTAAACATTTTTTGTTATTTTGATCAAAGCAATTAAGATAATGTTATCTTGGCCCCTTGAGTCAATTGTAAGCCTTGGGAGATATCTTTGTAAATAAATTTACTTATTTATCCCCTGGCCACTAGTAGTCTTAATGTGGTACCTCTCATATGAAAATGCATTTATTGCTTCTCTTAGCTCTAGATATTCCTCATTGAACACATACACACACTCGAGTCAGCAAAAAACAGTGGATCTAATGCCATAGAACTTGACCTTCACATTTTATGATGCCGGGAGGTTTTTCTGGAGACTTAGAGAAGTCCTCTAGGGCTCAATAATCAACCAACAGAACACACAAGATCAATAGTACCTCCTTGTTGCTTGAATTTGTGTTTGTTAATTTACATTGAACAATTTTTCATATTGTTCATTATTTCTGGGGCTCTGCCCCAGATTGTGCTGACAGGCACGGAGGTCTGAGAATGAACGATTGAGTCCAACTTCCCACCCAAGGCAGGAACAGCCCTTCCCTGCAACCCTGACAGATGGTTTACTTTCACACTCCAGCCTTTTCCTGGGTTCTGTTAGAAGGGTCCTTCAGCTGCTTTACTCCTTCTAAGTTCTACCTGCTAGGCATAGCTCTGGCCTCTGGGACTACAAGAGAAAGGCCACTTCCCACCTCGAGATGGCAACTCTTCAAATAGTTAAAGACCGTTACCAGGAATCAACTTAATTCATTCTTTGCAAGGCTAAATGGCCCTAATGACTTGCCCTTACTCTTCGCATGGCTTTGGTTTCAAGACTTTTCCCCATCATGGTCACCCTTTTATGGCAGTTCTCTAGCTGTTCAGTGCCCCTACTCGGGATTTGACAACCACTATGGTCCCACTCATAGCTAAGAACACAGATCTTGGATTTTATACATATATGAATTCCCAATCTCCTGTTAATGTTCCTGGACTGTGATCAAATCACTGAGGTGCAGTTCACATTTCTCTTTCGTAAAACAGGGATAATAATAATGATACTAATTCAGGTGAGGGTATTTAATACAGTGTCTGACATGTAGTGAGTCCTCAATAAATTTTAACTGCTATTATTAATACTAGAGCTTCTAGACGGGAGTCTACTTTGGTTCGATAGTGATCACTAGGGAAGGAGGTACTACAACTCTTTCAAGGGAACGGGAACACAGGAAAACGTACAGTGTAAAATATATGAAGCTTTGCCTTCATGAAAGACAGAAAAAAACTTAAGAATCTATTACTAGAAGACAGTTTAAAATAAGGCATTATTCAAGGGAGCCTGGCCGGCTCAGTGTGCGACTCTTGATCTCGGGGTTGTGAGATCAAGCCCCACATTGGGTGTGGAGCCTACTTAAAAAATAAAGAAAACAAAATGAGGTATATCCATACAATGGAATACTCAAATTTTTAAAAATGTGGTAGCTTTAATCTTTAGGATGTCTTGTGTCTTGTTAAGCAAAAAAAAAAAGCATAATGGTTCTCATTATATATATATATATATATATATATATATATATGCTTCTGCATGCACAAAGTAGAAGTATGTATATGAAACTGATAATAGTAGGTACTGCTGGAGAGAGGAATTGGGACATAGGGATAAGAAACGGGAGAGGGGCATTTTTTAACCATGTACATGGATTACTAAAAAATATGGTAGGGAGCAGGGGGCCGGGGGTGGGAGGAGAATAGAAAAAAAATTTGCCCACAGCGCAAGTCAAGACCGCAATTCTTCCAGGTGTTAATATCACTTGCAGTGGATAGAGGAACAGACATATGTCAGTCCCTGGACATTTTGGTTCTGAGTAGAGAAGAGGTCTTGTAGTCGTTCTAACAAGTTAGGAGATCTCCCAAAGCAGTTTACGAGTAGCTCCTAACAGGGACGAGTGACATCCTGATAAGTTCATCAGAGGAGGGAGCCAGAGAGTAGCAACATAGTTGAGGGACTTTGACGAGGGTATCTCAAAAGCAGTCTTTCCATAGGAAGCATTTTTTTCCTCGACTGTATATTTACTTGGGGTCACTTCGGGGGACCCATAAAAATTACAGGAGCCTAAAGCGTCCATCTCTATCCTTACCTTGGCACCACCATTGATGGTGAACATGTACTTGAATGTATTTGACAAATGACCCCTTACTCAGGCCACCTGTGAATTCTTTGGACCCAACAGAGAAAGGAATTAAAGCTTTGGTTAACCAGGCCCATGAAGCAGAGTACTATCAGAGAGAATCCCATGCTCATATAATAGCTGTTTAAAGCCTTTGAACAAAGAGAAAAGGGCTTCAGAAGTCACTGAAGGGGTGATGAGCTTGGCACTTCAATCTTTCCCATGCTCCCAAACCTCAAATTTTCAAGCAGGCATAGTGCTAAACTTTTATAGGTAACAAAATGTACATGTGTGTGCATATATATGCACCATAACATCTCAGAGTTTTAAAAAGGAAATAATGTCCAAATACGTGATAGAAAATATTTAAAATTCCACCTCTAGATAAGACACTAGTGAAATCCCATTTTCCTGCACTTGCTTCTGAAGAGGCAGAAGTAAACAACAGAGCTTCCTGCTTCTGGGAGGAGAAGTTCACTTTGTGGTTTTCCCAAGAACCCTTTGAAATCATGGCTAGAGACATTTTCCTCCATGTTGCCTATGATCCTTTTCTGCACCACTAGGCATAAGCAGCAGTTCACCAGAATCCAGTGGTAACTGGCAGTTTTAAAGATCTGACAAAGCTTGGGAACTAACTAACTGTAACTGGACAAACGGGAATACTGCGAAAAGAATAAAGCTCTATTTCCAAGTCAGCTTTCCAAAGTGATGACAATAATAAATGATGTCCTAATTTTTCTTTCTACTGGAATGTAAAAACCAAAGGACAAGTTATTAATTATGAAATAATATGATGTTACCTTAAGGCATTTGATTCTAGGTAGGTCAGTTAGGTTATTCAAAATCCACAGAGTTTGCAATCCACATGGTTACAACCACATACAATCTTTTTAAAAGCTTAATTAGCTTATGTAACAACTCATGAGGCAGTTATGTTGTTCTTTAAACATGGTGTGAGAAACCAGTGCTCTTCTTCGACAGTTAACAGTATTTCAGTTCAGTTCAGAACCTAATCATTTGATAATGAAACAAATCTTATTTGTAAAACCGAGTTTGCCGATGCTTATATTATGTGACTTACTGAACAGGTCTTCTTTAATGTAAAATCTTAGCAGAAATTTACTAATGTGATACTGATTAGATGGGCATCCTTACCTTATGTTGGTATCTAGTGTCAAATGCATGTTTTATCAAAAGATTCTTTACGACAGAGATAGCTGTGTATCTGATCTCATAATTGTCTTGAAGAGCAATGGAGGTTTCCCTCAGAAGTAAACCAACCAGGAAGTGATGCTTGCAATATTCATCAGATAAACTGTATTCGAGATTTGAATCTGTGGTACAATGAAATGTAAAACCCATTTGTAAAAGTAATCAAACATGACCTTAACATTAAAATACCGTATTAATTATTTAGTAAAGTGTGGCCATGCTAGCAAGAGCTATAATTCTTTCTTAACAAATGTGAACAATTCCTTTGTTATGTAGAATGAGCATGCAACATTTTTACAAGAGAGGCACACTCACAACTCGGGCTGTATGATAGCCTTAGTGACCTTTTCCGTCAGTAAGACAGTCCCTAGATCTCTTTTTCCTTGATTCTTTTAACTCTCAGGAGTCTTAAGATTGAACCCATAAAGAATACTATATTTGGCAGTATCTTAACACATGTCTTTATATCTGATTTCGTTACAACTACAAATTGGACTGATTCTATACAACGATATTAACTATAGACTGTTCTAGTAAATGTCACAGAGGGGCCTGAATATAAGGGGATACAGGAACTGTAAGAAAAACAGCCTCAACTCGCTCGGACTTCAGAAAACCACCACTTCAAGCTATGTCCTTTCACTCCCTTTTAGACCCAGTCCATTTTAAATCGCAGCCACTAACATCCTGCCTGGGACCTGCCTTAGAACTACTCCCAAGGGATTGTGATCAACTTTTAGTTATTTCTACTGTAGTTTTTCCACAATCTTTATTTCCTCTCCTCAATCCTTGAATTCAATTAAGCCGTAAAGCTAAAGGATACGTTCTCCATTTTGAGGGGTGGGATGGGGGGGCTCTTCAGCAGTTCATATAATGCTACATATTCAGTTAGGACATAATAAATGCTGTGACTAGTCAGACTTTAATCCTAAAGATCGTGAGTATCAGTCGACCCCTTCTTTTCTCTGCCATCCTCACAGCTACCAATAAATAACAGGGAGGCATCTGGGCTCTACGTGCTCAGAATCGAATACGGGAGTGGTCGAGCACCCGTGCTTGGTTTTCTCAATACTTTTGCTTTACTTTCACTGGCTGGAATTCAGTTATTAAAACCCCTACTGCCCTGGAGACCAAGGCAGCTGATTTTCTTCTTGCCCTGGGTCATCCTCCTTTGGGAATCTTGAGCACTTTCCATGCATGAGGGCCATTCATGACTAACCCAGGTGGCTCTGTCTGGGTAGATTTTTCAATGGCAGTTAAGTTTTTGATTTTTGGTTTTTTTGTTCATTTTTTTTTACTTTTTTTTTTTTTTTTTTTTTACTTTCAGTGATTTGAATACATCCCCTCGGGTGCTTTCATCCAAACCTTCCAAACTGTGGCCAAGCAGTCATTAGACAGGGTCAGAGAGAAGGGAGGGAGGCAAGCCTGGGAAAGAGGACACACACTTAAAAGGAGAGACACACCCTCCAGGCCCCACGCTGCCTCTGCCTCCAGCAGGAACTGGTTTTCAAACGGATTCCTCTAGCAATCAACCTGGAAGCTTATTTTAAAAGGAAACGGATAATACTACCTCACACACCACCTCCTTGGTTTTCTGAGTCTGTTAGCCTAAAACCTCACTGTGGCCAGGGACGATGTGAGAAGCAAACAAAGCCCCCCACCCCCCACCGTCCATCTCAGCCATTCATCAGATCAAGTGTTTTTAAAGACAGTGAACTACTTTAGAGTGAACCGAGTTAAACCTACCTACTGAAGTCAAACGGTCCACCGCAAATGAAAAAAAATCTAATTAATATATGAAAAGAAAAGGGACAAATAAAAAACATAGTAACATAAGAATAGTGCTACACAACAAAGCATTCAATAAAACTAGCAATGGAGTTAACTGAAGGCATTCCATATATTTAATACATATGACAAATTACAATTCCACTCTGCCTTTATGCTTCTCTTTTGAGGCTCCTTTCAGCGGAAATGCATTTCTGTGGTTCGTTTTTTTTGTTTGTTTGTTTGTTTGTTTAATTTGGTCTCATGTACGAATTCGAAAACGTTATTACAGAGAGCAATTTTACTATCTAACATCTCTGGTTAAACGGCCATTGAGGTAATTACACCTGATTTTTCCATGCCACGACCACTACCACTGACACTAAGAAGCAAGCATGGACTACCGTTAATGAATGTTATCTTTGGACAGTTAACGATTCTGAGGTTACCTTTCAATTCACGGTTTACCTAGAAAACAGTACGCTACACTAGCGCTAGACCCCCCAAGAAGGAAATCACCATTTCGAATGATGGAAAATGCAAATACGTACCTTGAACGCGCTGGAGTTTAGGTTTTGCGAATGCCATTGGCAAATTCAGAGGGATGTAATGTTCGTGATTGCAAATTGTTTGCAGGAAGTCAAACTTGTATTCAGCCAGGACCTAGATGGAAAGAAGTGACACAGAACCGCCCTTTTTGGTCGATATTTATTATTTTAATAATTAAAAGTGGGGCGTTCGTTTCCCAAACAGAAGTGTTCAGTGTTTTGAGCGCACCTTGAGATGGGACCCGCACAGGAAAGAGTTAACACTGGCAGGCTTTCCTTTTAAAGCAAGCCTGCTGGCGAGGCTGGTTGCTGGCTGGCATTTGGGAAATTTCCTGCCTCTGGAATTTTGACCCATCTCCGAGTAGCCCCCAAGAAACAAGCTAGACTCCGAGTCTCAAATGGGCTGCATTTTTAGCACCTTCCCCGCTGGACGAGGGCTGGGATCTGTGCGATCTTCACGGGACAGAGGGTGGCCACTCCAGAAGCCTGTGTGAGAACCACCCAGGACTCTGCTCGCTGTGCTTTTTCCTTTACTGTTCCATCTGCATATCCTCGCTGTGTTACTGTCACGAATCTTTAGCTGTGACTAAGACTGCCATAACTACATGTTGAGTTCTGTGAGTCTTTCCAGCACACCAATGAATGCGTGGGTGGTCTTGGGGACTCCTCCAATACTGCCCGCCATCCCCAGCTCCCAGCTACAGCTGTCCTCAAAGAACCTAAGCAAAAACAGCAGCTCCAAATCCTCCAGAGAAGAACTGTCACCCTTGGCCTCACGCTCTAAAGTCTGACGGCTGCTACAGGAACGTCCTTCTAACTTACCTTAGGATCTTTGGGGCTGAATCCAGATATGTAGTCATTGATCAGATTGAAAACAAATCCTCTATCCATTAGTGTCAGACAGCGCTACGGAAACCAAAACAAAATGAACAGTGACATAATTCTGGAAGTCCGGCATGATGTTTTCACTTTTACAGCTAAGAGAATAATGGCTTTCAGCATTTTACTGTAGGTGACCTTTCTTAAAGACAGTAAAGGGCAAGTGATGTACTGTTGGGACTGGGTCCCAACTGTATAGTTTTCACAGAGAGATAGACAGATGTGCACATGTATACGCACAAATACATACAGATCCATAAATATACACATACCCATTCACACATGTGTAATCTATTCAGCTACTCGGTCTCATTCAGTTCTAAAAGTTCAAAGTAGCTCAGTTAGCCACTAAAAGTGGGGTTTGGCTAAGGCAACATTTCAGACCCAAAGAGAAAGCTCTCCTGTGTTCTGTGAGGTCTTGGCCCATTAATACAGCTGGCCTCCTTCTAGTTAAGGCTCTCACTACTAGGCAAGTGCACAAGTCCAAGAAGCCTCTGAACCAGCATGTGCCAGTCATCTCCCCGTCTACCTGTTTCCAGATTCATCTCCAAGCCCCTTCATCTAATCATGTCACCTTCCTTCCCCAGAGCTTTCCTTACTTCCCTATTGCCTTTAATGTAACTTCCAACTCCTTGTGGCATTCAAGGATTCCCACAATGTTGTCCCAACCTACTTTGCCCGTTTTACTGCCCAATACAGCTCGTCTGCTCATTATCCATTCCAGATACACTGTGTGTTCCCGCCTTTGGGATCTGTACTCAGGCCAGGCCTACCTAGTAATTCTAGCACTATTACAGCTGAATCCTACCCACTTCTCAATGTTCTGATGAAATCCCATCTTCCTGAGCCACATTGGCCCACAAGTCCCTTGTTAAACATTTTCTTCTATGCCAGCTTGTGTTTTACTTATTAGTTAGTTTACTTATTAGTCTTTTTAAGCAGATAGGACAATAGGAAGCCTCTCTTTTTCTTTAGGTTCTCCACAGGACCCACACTATTCCTGTGAAATGCAAGGAACTCGATATTTGATCAACCAATCACTTGCATCTAATTTCTCATGGTGATTGAGACAGTTATTCTAGAGAAATACAAAGGTGAGTATGACATGGTCTTTATACTCATCCAGTGGTAAAGACAAATAATTAAAATACAGCACAGTAAGAAGTACCACGGAAGTATGGAGGGCATGGCTGAGCCTCAAAGATGAATCGAAATTCCTTAGCCTGACATTCAAGGCTTTCCATCACCTGGCACCAAGCGAACCTCCTAGCCCTACCTCCACACATCCTAAATACTCCACACAGTGACCTTCTTGATCCTCCCTAAACAATTCCTGGACATGCATAGATTTTCTCCTCTTTGCTCGTGAGTCTTCTACCTGTAACAGCCTCAACTCTTGTCACGGGGAACTCTTCTTCTAGGCTCTGCTCACAGCTCCTGCTCATAATCCCTCCTGTTCTAGTCTTCCTCACTCACTCACACCGTCTCTTGAGTATGTATGAGAAATGGGATTTCGGAGACGGCCTCCCACTGTTGAATCTTCACGAAGACAGGTAAATGTTTGTTGACACGAGTAAGTCAACACTGCTATGAAATCAAGTATGTTCTAGTCCCTTTACATAGTAACCTTCAGGTTTCAGCTCCATGGAAGAAATGGAGACATTACATTTCAAATAGTGTCCTCCTTAGTTTACTTTAAAAAGATATGTGGATTTTTTCTTTTTTTTTTTTTGTCACACAAGTTAATGTAATAGCATTACAATTTTCTTAATTCTGGTAAAGAGCGCTCTTCTCTTCTATCAGAAAACCACTCTGGTGCTCGGAAACCTTGTCGTGAATGTTGAATAAGACAAGAGTACATTAGATGTTAAAAGTACTTGGATAGATCCTTGACCATGAGGTTCTTCACATATGGTTGAGATAGGCTGGAGAGCCAGGAGAAGAGGGGTCATGGAAAGGAACAAGTAAAAATTAAGTGCACTATAAACCCATGCAACAAATCAAATGTCGTTGTCATCCACGTTATAGAACAGCTGCACTCTAGCATTGTCCCTTATGTACAGATAACAACAAAATACAGCGACAGCAACAATAAATGTGCGGTCCTTCATCAATACAGGAGCTTCCGGTCTCTCTCAAAATCATTTCATTGGACCGAAATTAACAATTTTCCTTCATGTGGATTAACCACATGGAGGCTCTGGTTACATCAGCAAACAGATTGCTTCAGTTCCAGAGGTCAGAGAAGTGATTCCAATGCATAAAGAGAGTCAGGGGCATGTTGAGGAGTGATGGGGATTGTGGCAACCTAGAAAGTACATGCCCTATCAAAAGGCACTCAAATCAACATATCTGAAAAAACATCATGGGAAATGAGCAAAACATGCCTTCGTGCCAAGCCACCTATGATTTAATAATTAATTAGCCATTTCAGTGGGTGGGAGCTAAAAAAGAAATCAATCAGGCTGTTTATTTTTTTTTAGGATTATTTATTTATTTATTTCAGAGAGAGCACAAGCAGGGGGAGCGGCAGGCAGAGGGAGAGGGAGGAGCAGGGAGCCTGACAGGGGACCTGATCCGAGGACCCTGGAATCATGACCTGAGCTGAAGGCAGACCTTTCACCAACTGAGCCACCCAGGCGCCCAAACTGGGCTGTTTAACTGATGGATCGATTCAGTCAAAAGTTTCTCCTGGGGCGCCTGGCTGGCTGTTAGTTAAGCATCTGCCTTTGGCTTGGGTCATGATCCCAGGGTCAAGCCCTGAATCTGGTTCTCTGCTCAGCAGGGATCCTGCTTCTCCTTCTCTCTCTGCCCTTCCCCGTACCCATGCCCCACTGCTGCTTGTGCTCTCTGTCAAATAAATAAAATCTTAAAAAAAAAATCTCCAGCAAGTTTACAGAGACCTAGTGAAGTCTCTAGAAAGTGGGCAATTTTTTTTTCTTGGCTTTAAAGACCATACTGGTAAAGAATAATTCCTTACCACGTTCTGGTTGTCTTTAACTCACCTTCAGGAAGCTAGCCAAGCTGTAATTGACATTTCGGGACTCATCGGGAATCTCTGCATAGCGAATAGTCACGTGGGGAATTATTGCGAGAAGCAACGAATGTAGGACATGATGATATGCCTCTGGAAATCTCTGGCCTCTGGGAAGCTTAAATTAAATAGGCATAGCAAAAAGTCAGAGTTGCAAAAGGTCTACATTGATTGCCATTCTTATTTTCAAACACATTCTAGACATAACTGTATTTCTTTAACTGGAGTATAAGTCTTCTCCCAACTTAAAAATGACATCGCTAGTTCAACATACACTTCAGATTATTATAGAAATTGTCTGGGCCTCGAATAATAGAACTGACTGAAATCGTCAACGAACCAAGCTTGAAATCATGTTCCTGAGACGTAGACACACCCCAGGCTTTCATTCCATTTTTTCCCCCTGAGACACAAAGAATTCATTTATCTGTATGCATCTCGACTTCGGCAAACCTGCCCTGTGAGAAGTCTGATAAAAATGGTAAATATGAGGTGAATAGCTTTCACTTCACGAACCTGAACTCTAGAATTCCTACAACTAAGAAAATGTTTCAACAGAGACATGTTTAAGCTACAAGATAAAGGGAAAGAACGTACATGGAAGAGTCTCTGAGGACTTTGAAAATGCATGAACTGTCTGACCTCAGATTTATGCAATATAGCCAAGGTTTTTTTTTTTTTTAAGGCAAAACTGAAAAAGCTAAGGGCTAAGTGTCTTTCAGTCTAAGAGGATTTGCATGTCATTGCTACCAGTGAATAAAATGAGCCTTATTTGCCTATGTTAAATATTATTCTTGCGCCTACTTACCTTAATTTTGTTCTCTTCCAACAAATATGTGGCCATTGACTTTGCAATAATTTCAAAAAAAAACCACGAGTACTAAAATAAACAAATGCATAAAATCAATGTTTAATAGTTATCCAAATCCTGAAGCTTAGCAAAACTAGACAAATCAATATGGATCATATCTCTGAACTTTAACAGCATTTTGAGGTGATCGCAATTCACGACTGCAGTTCCACCGAATACCTTCAAATTGCGTTGCCGGAGAGATAATATTGTACCTCAGGGTCGGCTGCTGAGGTACAAAGAGCCTGTGGTGGGAATGTCCCCCTCCATATTTTATCACTCACATTGTTTTGATTTGCTGAGGGCAAACCAACTTTTAGTTTAGGATTGCTTTTCAATTCCCACAGACAATGAATCTTACTAGTGTCTGCGCCCCGTGAGGAACCCCGCCTTGCCCTTGGTACGTCACTGGGGCCAGCCCAAGGAGCACAGGTGTTTGCCTAAGTATATCTGAAGGGTAGAGAGAAGTCTCCAGTAGATATACCCTTAGTTGTTTGAAACTGAAATTCTACCATTCCCAGAAATAGTCAAACTCATGACAAAAATAAGAGCCACCACTTCAGTGCCTGTGTGCCAGAAACGACGTATTCAATGTTTTACTTACATTTTAGAAATGAGGAAAAAAAAAAAGAAATGAAGAATTGGACACTCGGAGCCAGTCAGTAACAGACTCTGGGTCACAGAACTATTATTAGCTGGCAGATTCCAATCCACGTCTTTCTTTTACACAATTCTTTCTATTACACGTTTGACTGAGAACAGGGAGTGAGTAGGAAGGGTGAAGAGAATGAAGAAGTTTCTGTGGTGAGCATGAGGGAAAAGGATACGTGAGCAGAGTGGTAAAGAAAGGGGGCAAAGGGCAAAAAGACCAGGACCCAAATGGGAAGGTGTCAAGAGAGTATGTCTCTGGCTGTCTTTGTTTCCCTCTTGTGTCCTATTTCCTTACCTTCAGCAGTTTGTTTATTGCTAAAAAGTCAGCAGACTGTTTCAATATGGCGATCATGGTGGTAGCCAGGGTTTCATGTATCAGCTGGGCCTGAGGGGGGCTTGGTTTTTCAGGTCGGAAGCTATACTACAGATGAAGGAAAAGGAACTGTCGGTCAAGATTCTCACCGCAAAGAAATGGTTCCCAAACAAAACTTGCTCCACAAACCTTAATGAAGGATCTTAAATAGTTATCCAAGGCTTCTTCATGGCACTTCGAAACGATATGCAAGAGAACCCTGAAAGCACATTCGCAAAGGGCAGCATGTCAGGCTACGGTGAATTTCCACAGTTGGGCTCTCTAGCCCTAAAAATACCCCCCGCACTACCCGAAGCATTAAAAGTGAGAGGACTGCAGATGATATAATAAGATGGCCTAACAAAGATTTCAGCACCTAACATGCTCAGGGCCACGCAAAAACACTTCCCGGTTCAAAAGAAGGCTATTATGTTTTCCAGCCCAGATGTCTCCTCGCTCTAAATCTCTGCACGCGTTTCAAGTAGGGTCATGGCTACTACGGGCCAACAGACCTCCAGTGGGGTAAATACCGAAATCCCCTCCAGTAAGTGAGAGGAAAGGAAAGATAAAGATAAAATGAAAAAGCACAGCAACAGATGGGAGAAAAGGAGGAGAGAGACAGGACAGGTATAATGGCGTGACCTGTGATCGGCAGTAAAACCTAAAATTCATCTATGAGACTAGCAGTGGTTCTCAAACTTGATCATGCACTGGAATCACCTGGAAGGCAGAAGGCTGGGCTCTTCCCCCAGAGGCTCTGATTTTTGAGGTCTGGGCTGAGTTCAAGGATGAGCATTTTCCAACCGCTCCCGGGTGATACTGATGCTGCTCCCATAGGAGCCGTATTTGAGAACCACGGGACTAGAGGAATGCTCCGTAAATTTTTGAGCAGACTGTCCTCAGCAGGAGAGCAGAGCCGAGCAAACAGGTGCACAAGGGTGTCGCTTAAGGCCCAGTGGGAGAGGCTGTGGCAACAGCAGAAGCAACAAAGCCAGAAACATCCCACACTGAGTTCTCAAAGCTTTCAAGCATCCTATTTTAATTGTAAAATTCAGCACATTTTGCCTTCTACTCTACCATAGATCCTTGTTTGTTTCCATAAAAATAATACTCCCTCACTGTTCTGAGTAAAATTTCATGGCTTAGGGTGACTCTGTCTGAAATGAGAGCCACCAGGCACCTGTGGCTATTTGATTAAAATTCACAACAGTGGAAAATTCAGTTCCTCAGCTACACTAGCCCTATTTCAAGTGCTCAAGAGCTAAATGTGGCTAATGGCTACCATATTGGACAGCCCAAGTGTAGAACAATTCCACGATTGCAGAAAAGTTCTATCGGACAACACTGGTCTAGGGCAATGGTTCTCAAACTCTGTTGCATTATGGAATCGCCTGGAAAACTTCAAAAGACAAAACAAAACAAAACAAAACAAAACAAAACAAAACACCGATGCTGAGTTCCACCCCTAGATATTCTGATTTCATTGGTATGAATGTGGTCTGGGCACAGACCTCTTTAAAAGTTCCCCAGG
Organism: Spilogale gracilis; assembly: GCA_004023965.1. NCBI lineage: Eukaryota > Metazoa > Chordata > Mammalia > Carnivora > Mephitidae > Spilogale > Spilogale gracilis. The sequence goes on from PITA01000605.1 coordinate 40,562, forward strand.
TGATTCTAACATGCAGCTGGGTTTTAGAACCCCTGGTGGAGGAAAACACATTAAGTTTCTTGTATGGTTTCTGGTACCATCTATCCCTGGTGATACAAGTCCCCCAGTCTGAGAAGCATGAAACAAGAGAAAATGGATATTAGAGAACTGACTTTTGGGTTCTTGTCTGGAAGATAAATTTATAGTGAAAATGAAGAAATGCAAAAAGAAACAAAAGCTGCGTCTTTGTATAATAACACCGAAACTCACATGGTGCAGTTGATAGGAACGTCATCTTCGTGGGTCATATTTGTGAGAACCCGGAAGAGTTGCATAAGAATTACAGGTAGAAACTGTATCATGACTTGGATCTCCATGGCATGCAAACACTAAAATAAGTCATTATTAGTTATGAAAACAAATAGAAATATGGTACAACTTGTAAACGTGAAACAACAAAAAAATTAAGTAATGAGAAATACATTCACTCGAATATAAGCCCACTTCGATGTGAGCTTCATAAGACAGGAGACTTTGGGGACGGCACCTGGGTGGCTCAGTTGGTTAGGCATCTGCCTTCGGCTCAGGTCATGATCCCAGGGTCCTGGGATCGAGCCCCACATTGGGCTCCCTGCTCCACGGACAGCCTGCTTCTCCCTCTCCCTCTGCCTACTACTCTGCCTACTTGTGTGCTCTCTCTCTCTCTCTCTCTCTCTCTCTCTCTCTCTCTCTCTCTTAACTAAATAATAAATAAAATCTTTAAAAAAATACAGGAAACTTTGTTTTGTTGATTACCTTAACCCCATCTCTATTTCGGCAGTCAGATTCTGCTCGTGTATTTCACATGAAATACTTTATCTACCAAAGATAAAAAGTATAACTGGGATAAAGGGTTTTGGGAATAAAGACAACCGACTCCTGGTAAACCAGCACTCCACTGGAGTGGGAGAGCCAATGTGTTCGAAGGTCCTAGAGACTGGCCTGCTGGCCCCTGGCATGGAGTGCATTCTACAGCATAAGGACCATCTATTAATCTGCTGAGAAGGTAAGTGAGAAGCGATAAAACACTCCTCTAGGTAACTGGCTTTACACTGGCACCATCCACAAAACTGAGATAGCACTGCATTCAAGTCCCTACAGTCCATTTCTTCCAAGGGCTAACACCCTGTCTCTAGCCATAGGTATGCCAACAGCACAAGGAAGAAATGTGTTCGTATGTTTAGAAGCGATACTGGCAGCAAAGTCTATAAAATGTCTTTCTTCTTCCTTCCCTTCTCCCCACCTTCCTTCCTTCACTCGGACATTCACTCAATCATTTAGTCAACCAGCCAACCGAAAGGTGAAAACAAGTCTCACTGGGCACCTTCTACACCTGCTCAAGGTTCAGCGCAATGGGAAATGCAGGGAGAGAAGAGACCAGTCTCTGAACCTGAGGAACTCACTATTTCTCTTTTGCTCTGTCTCTGTGTCCTCAGCCTCACTATCCCTTTTCAGGACACTATCATCTATACTTGAAGCCTCTCAGCAGTGATCTCTTCCATCTGGGTAGATTCTCTTTGATCATATGCACAAGGCAAGAGCTTGAGCTCAAGGAACCCATGGTCTATCCTTTGAGTTCTTCCTTCCTTTTGCTCCCTTTCTTCTAGCCTTACTGCCATCACTCCCTCTTAACCTACAACCAAAATAGTCCTATCATTTCATACTAGGTCTCCATACAGGTCCTCTTAAATCTCCACACATCCAGCTCTCATTCCCAAATTCACCCCCTTCCGATTTGGTTCTATCACACCACCTCTTGCCCAAATGCCTGTGATGCCTCCCCATTACCTAGGGCAGTGGCTCTCAATCAGGGGCCACTTTGGCTCCCATGGGACATCCCTAAATGTCTTGACACATTTGGGTTTGTCACAACTGGGGTGCTGCTGACACATAAGTGGATAGAGGCCAGGGGTGTTGTTAAATGTCCTGCCACCCGACAGCCACTTCCCACAGAGAAATTAACCCATCCACAATGTCAAGGCTGAGAAACTCTGGCCTACGGTCCAAGATTACTTAAGACCCAAGTAGATTTTCAGCCTTAACACTCCTCATTCTTCACAAGGGAAGACTGGTTCCTTGACTGCTCTTGGAGTAAGTATATCTTATGCCCTCCCACCTTTGTGCATTTGTTCGGTTTTTAGCCACATCCTAGCCACCCTTCCAAGTTAAGTCGAAACCTCCACTTTGGTGAAGCTATTCATTTCAGTCCTTCGACAAAGGCATACTGAATGACCCCCCAAGGGCCAAGCACATCAAAAACACCTGGTTCCTCCCATCAAGCAGTTCAGAGACTGTGGAGGGAAAGACCTGGAACTAAACTACAACACCAATGGTCAATAGTACAATAGTGGTATGTATGAATGCATGAAGGAAGAAGCAGTGAAGTATTCACGTGGGCAGGGGATGTCCAGTAAGGCTTCAGAGAGGAGGCAGGTGAAAGGTAAAGTGCATAGGGTGTCAGGGTGGCTCAGTTGGTTAAGTGTCTGCCTTCAGCTCAGGTCATGATCTCTGGGTCCAGGGATCGAGCGCCACATCAGGATTCCTGCTCAGTTAGGAGTCTACTTCTCTCTCTCTCTCTCTCTCCCACTCCCCCTCCCCACCGCTGTTCTCTCTCTCTCTTTCTCAAATACATTTATTTATTTATTTATTTATTTATTTATTTATTTGACAGAGAGAGAGAGAGAGCGAGAGAGGGAAAAGAAGCAGGAGGAGCGGGGGAGGGAGAAGCAGGCTTCCCGCAGAGCAGGGAGCCCAACACGGGGCTCCATCCCAGGACCCTGGGCTCATGACCTAAGCTGAAGGCAGATGCTTAATGACTAGCCACCCAGGCTCCCCAAATAAATAAAACCTTTTCAAAAGAAAGGTAAAGTGGGATAATATCAGGTAGAAAAGAGAGATGGTCATTCAAGGCAAAACTGATCCAGTATCACTCCTTGGTGATTTACTTTCAACACAACAGCTAGAGTGTTCTTTTTTTTTTTTAAGATTTTATTTATTTGACAGAGAGATACACAGCCAGAGAGGGAACACAAGCAGGGGGAGTGAGAGAGGGAGAAACAGGCATCCTGCCAAGCAGGGAGCCTGATGTGGGACTCGATCCCGGGTCTCTGGGATCATGACCTGAGCCGAAGGCAGTTGCTTAACCAACTGAGCCACCCAGGCGCCCGAGTGTTCTTGCTCCCCTTTGTTACAGACCAAATAAACCACCATGAACAAAAGGCTGCCAAGGCTTCCCGTGCCTACATGTACCCCACCTCCCTCTCTAAGCTCATCTCATGCCCCCCCTCAGCAGTTCACTGTGTTCCAGCTCTACCTGTCTTTTCTCCTTTTCCGTCCTTCCAAGGCCATCACAAGGTGTTTACACCTGCTATGATATTCTGTCCTCCTTTGCCACAGCTTTGGCCCCTATGATCGTCTTCCTCTCATCAATTTCCTTTCGGCTTGATCATCATGTCCTCAGACAGCCTTCCCTGACAATTCCATCTAGAACTCACTCCTGTCATGTCGGATCCCATTCATCTGTTCTATTTTCTCCACATCATTCATCTTGATCTCAAATTACTCATTTATACCCTCTCTACCCCAACTGGCACAGGGATGTAGCCTGAGCTGCTTCCCTGTCACATTCCTAGTGCCCACCGTACTACCTGGCCCCGACGAGGGGCTCGGTCAGTATTAAGTGAATGACTGAATCAGTGAAAAAAACACGGAACTGAAGCATTAAAATAAAGCTGGAAGGTCTCTAGTCTCAGGGGTTCCTCGGTTCCCTGGACCCTTAGCGCTATAACCCAGATGATGCATTTGCTATCTATGATATATTGCCCTGGACTCTCATTGGTACCTCTCACTTATATCACCATTCCGCTTATACAGGTCCTCTCTCTCTGACTGGTCTTAAGATCCCTGGGGGCAATGACCCAAAGTTATTCTTCTCTGCAAGCCTTGCAACACCTGGGAAAATATTACCTCCACAAGAGAAGCTCAAGAAGTAGATGGCAAGTGAATTGGTGAAACAATGTCATTTACGAGACTAGGAGTCAAGAAACACACGTCACAGGCCTGGCTCGGCTCTGCTCCTAACCAGATGAGTGACCACAGGCAGGTCCCCTTTACTCCAGGTTGGAGTGTCCTCATCTGTAAAAACAAACTCTCAAGACTGCCTTTCAGGGCTAATGGTCCCTTCCAGGAATTGGTCTAGTTCTGTCATCATGCGGCATTTCACCCGCTGCCACTAGAGGGCGAGCAAAGGTCACATGAATAGCAGAAATTTCCACACCCTAATTGCCACACAAATATGAGTGCATTTTTTCCCTCGATTTTAAGACTACCAGTACATATGAAAATGATGCTCTGCTCTATTCCATTCTGTTAAAATTTTTACAAAGCTTGCCCACTGGAAGAAAAGCCAAAGAACTTAACCCATAAAGTTGGCAATCTAAACATTACTCAAAGAAAAGATCTGGAAGGTAGAGGACTATCAGACTTCTTAATGATGATTAAGATTAATAGCCACCATTTATCAACTATCCCCCCTGCTTCTAACCTTCCAACAGTTTAATGCTCGATATGGTACACAGAATGAGATTCTAAAAACCCAAATCCCATCATGGGGCTCCTCTGTTCAACGGCCTGCAGGGTTTCCCATCTCCTCAAAGGTAGAATTCAAAGGTAGAATTCATCATGGCTTATGAGGCCCGACCTGACTGGCTCCCCAGCTACCTTTCCAATATCGGGGCCTCTCACTCCATGTGCCAGCCACACACTCTGGAATTCCCTCTGTCCCTTGAACACACCAAGCTAGTTCCTCGGTGGGGCTTTGCACTTACAGTTCCCAGCTCCCCCAGAAGTCCACCTAGCTGATGCCCTCATTTCCCTTAGGTCTCTGGCAAATGTCCTTTACCAGAGATCTCCTCTAACACTTTATCTAAAAGAGGGATCCCTTATCACTCTTTATTCCTCTTCGATACGTTTGGGTTTCCTCTGCAGCCCTTATTATCACCTGAATGAATATATATATTCATGTATTCATTGCTTTGTTTATTGTCCATCCACCTCCACAAGAGAAAGTAAGCCCCCTGACAACAGGGATAGTGTTTTTTTTTTTCTTCATTTATGTTCCACACACAGAGAATGAAGCCTGGCCCATAGAAAGCACTCAAGAAGTCAGTGTAGACTCAAGGATTGCTATACTATATAGCAGACGCCTTATCTCACTTAAGCCTCAAAACCACTCTACAAGTTGGCATTACTGGTTCTCCCTATGTGACAGATGAAGAAAGGAAGGCTTGGAGTAGCTTGGTAACTTGCCAAGGTCAATTCCCGAGCTAATGCGGGACAGGTCTGGGACACAAACTCACTGAAGGATTCCAGCATCCGTCCATATTCCCCCACTTCGTACTACCTCTCCGAAAGAAACAGCATGTTTTTGTTTCCTGAGAATAGCATTAAGTAGTAACCCATGTCCAAAGGGAAGTCCAGTAGAGATTTCATTTAAGATAAAAATTCCTCAGGCTTGCAATGGCCGACCTACCGAAGGAGCAACCAAAAAGCAGAGTCGCAGTCTGCTAGGTCCCATGAGGTGCAATTTGGTCCTACCATGTTAGGGAATAAACGGGAGGTTCTCAATACATTGGATAAGATGTGATGTTTCTTAAGGCTCTCTCCCATGCAACATACAGAAATGAGGTTTTTCCGTCTTTAGTTGACCCTTTTGATACTCTTTCACCCACAGACCCAAGAATCGTCATTTTAGTCCAAGCAAAAGGGACTCCATTTCAATCCTGACCCTTTTCCTCACAATACCCTTCCTGGGAAGTCAGCAGGAAGAGAAAAGACCTGAAAAAATCCATTTATGGAACCGAAATTAACATTTTCACGAGATTTTCACAAAGACGTTGACAGATTCTGGCTACAACATTCTCTTCCTGAGTAGGCACTTGACAAAAAAGTGCACAAAAGTATTCTCCTGAAGGTATGTGGCCCAGAGTATTGTAAGGGGTTAGTTTGATTGCTACCCCATCAAAAGGTGGTAATAAGAAAGACACTAAAACCAAACCTTTTCGCAGAAAGCTGCTGTTCATTTACCTTTAAATATTTAATGAGCTCCCCCGGAACCTCTTTCGAGCCTGACTGAATCAGCTGACAATGATGGAAGAATTTGTGCACATGGAGATCCTGAAAAACAGACGGACATGGCCATATGAAATATGACTCCTTACCTTGAGACATGGGCTCTCTAGCGCCCCCTCCGCCCACATCTTGCAAACCTACCCATCTGGGTCTTCTAGCCCCCAGACCCCGGGGCCGCAGCTACCAACACCTGTGTCCATGCCCCTTAGTCCCCTGGACCATCACACAAAGCAGCAAAACCAGGCAAAGCGAGCATGTGCCTAAACATCCTGGGAAAGCCACAATTTTTGCATGACTAGGTAAATCTTCGTTTAACTCTGTATTTGACGGCTGTAGCCTCTGAACTTGACCTGCTTCTACATTTTTAATGAAATGAGGAGGAACAGCAGTCTGGACTGACAGATGAAGAAAAGGGAGCTGCAGGGTGCTACCAGGAAAGTCTCAGGCACTTGGCTGGCGACTGTCTGGCTGTCCTATATGGAATCTATTTGTTACATGTGAGCTCCGTGGACAGTGCGTACCGTATCAGGAACTGGGAGAATAAGATTTGGATTTTGACCTGCTTTCTCTAATTACTATCTGTGTGACCTTGGGTCAGTCATCTAACCCGACTGAGTTTCAGTTTCTCCATCCATGAAATGGTGAAGTAGGCGGGGGGGGGGGGAGTGTCAAGATGGACCTCATAGAGGCCACACCAAGGAACATGGGCTGTACTTTGTCCATCAGTGATATTTTGAATGGTGCCTAAGCCTTCTAACAGATGTCTAATTCTAACTGCCTGGCTGATAAGGCTAAGAGTAAACTGTACTAGTCAACCATGACCTACTGACTTCACATTTTTGGGTTCGACTCCAGTCTAACAGTGAGAAAACCAACAGAGAAATTCCAACACAAGGGCAGCCTACAGAATATTGCTACTCATAAAGATGGACAAGGTCATCAAAAACAATGAATGTCTAAGAACTTGTCCCAGCCAAAAGGAGCCCAAGAAGATGTGACAACTACATGTAATATGCTAACCTGGATAGAATCGTGGAACACAAAAAGGCCTTTAGTAGGTAAAAACAAAGGCAATCTGAGTAAATACAAACCTTAGTCATTGATTATGTATCACTACTGGTTCATTAATTATAACAAATGTGCCATACTAATGAAAGTAAGAGGTTAATAACAGGGAAGCTACATGGGATGCCTGGGTGGCTCAGCTGGTTGAGTGTTTGCCTTCCATTCAGGTCATGATCCCGGGGTCCTGGGATCGAGTCCCTCATCGGGCTCCCCGCTCAGTGCAGGGAGCCTGCTTCTCCCTCTCCCTCTGCCCCTCCACCTGCTGGTGTACACACTCTCTCTCAAATATATAAATAAAATATTTCAAAAAACTAACACGGAAACGAGGTAAAGGGTATATGAGAATTCTCTGTACCATCCTATTTTTCTGTAAATTCTAAACTGCCCCAAAAGTTAAAATTTATTTTTTTAAAGAGGAAATAAGGGCCTCCACAGTCCTTTCAGGCTTTTGTGAGGCTTGAATCCATTAATGGGAATAAACAGATTTGGGGATTTGAAAGGGATTATAAAATTTGAGTTATTACTATTACGAATGATGTTATCACTAATGAGAAAGTCTTTGAGGCCACAATTTCTCTAAGGCTGCAGGAATCAAATATAGTCTATTCTGAACAAGAAACAGATTCAGGGGGGCGCCTGGCTCAGTCATTGAACGTCTGCCTTTGGCTCGGGTCATGGTCCTCGAGTCCCGGGATCGAGCCCCGCGTCAGGCTCCCTGCTCAGTCGGAGGCCCGCTTCTCCCTCTCTCACTCCCCCTGCTTGTGTTTCCTCTCTTGCTATGTTTCTCTGTGTCAAATAAATAGATAAAATCTTAAAAAAGAAAGAAAGAAAGAAAGAAACAAACAGATTCAGGGGCACCCGCCTGGCGCAGTTGGCAGAGCATGCGGCGCTTGACCTCAGGATCATGAGTTTGAGCCCCATTCTGGGTATAGGGATTCCTCAAAAAATAAACAAACTTAGCAAAGAAAGATTCAAATATCAAAATTGACAAAATTAACACGATGAAACTTACCTGAGTATAAATCGTAGACTCTAAGTGGCTTTTAATCTTCAACAAAGGCTTTGCACCATCTACCCACTTAATATCTACGTTAGCTTGCTGTGAACGGAGAATAGATAAGAGTTTCTATAACATACGTATGGATAGATGAGCCACACATGATACCTTTATGCATTTCAACTTTCCCCTCTTTTTTTTTAACCCCAGAAACAAATGCATTTGTTTCACATATAGGGACTTATTGGAGACAATAACCTGCCTTGAGAATAAATGGATCCTAAATCGTTTTTGAATTTCCAATTCTTTGCAGGCTGATACTTTTATAAATTACAACAAAAATGAATTACTAAATAAATGCATTTTTAAAGATGATGCGAAAAACCCAAGCCCCAGCTCTTAAAACTGTTATTAGAATCAACAGACACGAGGGGCGCCTGATTGGCTCCATCACAAGAGCATGTGGACTCTGGGTCTTGAGGTGGTGAGTTCGAGCCCCTCCCCTGTTGAGCGGAGGGATTCCTTAAAAATCAAAATCTTAAAAAAAAAAAAAGAAAGAAAAGAATCAACAGACATGAGGTACCTTGGTCACACTGCTCTCAAAGTTTTCAAATGCTCCTTTTTCATACTTATCCTTCTTGTGGACCAGTCTCAGCCCGAACTTTGTGAAGCTATCCACTAGAATACGAAGTCTACTTTTTAAACATTTCATGGCAATCCCTTCAACAAAGGCAGTGGTTTTCCTACCCTTCTTGGTTCTGCATCGTTCAGATTCAAGTAGCCTGGAGGAAGATTGGCGGAGACTGGCAGCTGCTGCTCAGATGTAATGATTCGACCATCCTTCAGCAAAGGCACCCAGGCGAAGCCAACTGCCAAGACAATAATCAACTGTGAGAGATGAAATCGCAAATGTGATCAGCCACACAAATCCCGGACTGCCGGGGAGCACGGCCGGGTGGCGATGTTTCCGGGGGTCTGCATGCAGGAGTCCACATGGGCATCTGAATCCTGGGGAAGGAACAATGCACTTGGATGGCCTCCTATCCCAGCCTGGCCACTAACAAGTTCTCTACTCAACTCTCTGGACTATAAATTGGGAATGACACATAGTCTTTCCACCTCCTAGTCACTGAGAGGCCCCAAAGAGATAATATAGGAGAATACTTGAAAATTTTTTCAAGTGCCTCGGTACCACTATCTTTATTTACCCTTTGGGAGAATAACTCGTGGTAGAGTTATTTTTGAAAAAGAGTCGGAGCTCTCGCATCCATTCTTAGTGAGAGCACAGTCTCGTGTCTGAACAATCTAAGCCAGCCATCAGCGTGTTGCAGATTTTCTTTCAGCAGCCCGACAATGAGGGACTATGGAAAACTAAGGTTACAAGTCAAGGTCAAAGCCCATATTCATACAAGGCAGTGTTTGGTTGGGCAGGTTTTCCTGACAACAAAAGGAAGAGGGGTAGTAGCAAAATTCAGATGGGGCACAGCGTTAAGACTTGAATTCACTGAGCGATTTCCCCCATCTCTGTATTTCCTAACAGTTGTGCTCAAAGGAGCCTCTTGGATTTCTATTAGAAAACTCATCATGTTCTGGCTAAAAAAAAGCCCAAGCCATCTGTATTCCTCAGCTGGAGCGGGGTCATTATTTCCCTTATAGGGCCTACTACTCTGGGCTTCAAGGGTTTACAACTTGGCTTAAAAAAGCTTGCCCGGGAACAAGTTTTGGCACATGAACGAGGGTGTTTGGCTGGAGAGCCCTTTCTGAAAGCCACTGCCTTCTGATTCTTTAAAATTCTTTGCATGAGTGTGTATGTTTATACTGTGAACACAGAAGTCAACACAAATCTGGTTAGAATGTTTTCATTTGGCAAATGCTTTAATTCTTTAAAGAAGACGAATACGTAGCTTTTTCTAAGGAGACCGAATGGCTTTCTCAGGCTCCGAAAGACGCCTGAAGGCCATCTTTACCAGCGCGACTTCAGAAATGATTTACCCAGAGTTTTTCTCTTATAAAGAGCAGAGGAAGGTAATGCAAGCACGAGAGCCATTCGAAAGGACTCTGTCAGGGTAGTTAACTGAAGATCAGATTATGTGACCAAAGGTTTCCAGTCCAGAAAAAGAGGAACAATCTATTTCTTGTTCTTGGGTGAAAATTTTCCCCATAGACATTTTTATTGAGATAGAATTCACATACCATACAGCTCATCTATCTAAAGCATGCCCTGCAACGTTTTTAGCAGATTCACAAAGCCGGGCATCCACTGCTACTAATTCCAGAACTCTTCCACCACAGCCACAAAAGAACCTCCACACCCCGTAAAAGTCACTCCTTATTTCCCCTAGCCCCTGGCAACCGCTGGTCCACTTTCTGTCTCTGGAATTGCTTAGGCAACATTCTTGCACCATGAATTAATAAGAGCATGGCCAAGGGTGTTCCTCGGTCAAAACTCATACAGAGCCCTTGGAAGCTAGAAAGGTATGGTGTCGAGCACACGCCACCTGGCTCAGGGACGTGAAGCCACGTAAGGATGGACAGTTCAAAGTGATGAGTGGCCAATGGAGTGACCATCTCATGTGCCACCGAGTCCTTTGCCCACTTTTGTCTAGGACTTAAATAAGGAAAGAGTAATTTGTCTTTTAGGATGTGTACGATCTTGGGCTCCTATTGTTCTGCCTGATTTCTTCTCAACCCTCGAGGTCCCTTGCCCTGATCAAACTGCAGTTCCCATGGAGAGAGAGAACAGAACCATGCAATCGATAAGAGCAACTTCCTAATACTTCAGTCTGGCTGCCTGGCAGGCACCGCTCTGAAGTCAATCACCCTGTGATTCTGCTACTTGCAAATTCCTTCTTTCCAGTGTTGCTGCTTCAATGCTAACTCTGAATTCTCTCTCTAGTTGTCAACCATTTGCCAGACCCAATATATCCTTCTTCTGCAACCCCTTTCTCTCCATCCCCTGGCTACTGCCATAGCATGGCCCCCTTTCCTCCTGGACCTCTGAAGTAGCCCCTAACTGGCATTTCTTCCTTCTTTCTTGCTCCAATTCCCTCTGCCATCACATCGCTGCCCGACGGGACTTCCTGTGGAAGAGTTCTTACCGGCATTTACAGCCCTTCAGTATTCCCATGTTGGGGACAGAATATAGTCAAGTCTACAGCATGGCATTCAAGGCTTTTCATGATCTGGCATCTCCTTTGCAACCTGACATCCTGTTGATTCCTCTCCCGATACCCCATGCTCTGGTCCTACTGAACTTACATGCGGTTTCCTGTCCATACCCCTCAACATTTGGCCTCCAGACCATCTCTTCCACTGTTCTGGAACCTACCTTCCTGCCATCACTGCATTCTCAAACTCTACACTACCCCTTTAAGGCTTCACCCAAATACCATCTCCTCCTGGAAGCCTTCCCAGATTCCCAGCCACTTGTCCCTCCAACCAGTCGAAGTAATAACTCACTCTTCCCTGAAATTACACAGCACTGCTTTCTAGGTAGCTACTACTTTTTGTCTTGTCGTATCATTGTCTATATAGATCTCATTTCCCCTGCTAGATCACAAGCTCACTGAAGACAAGATCTGTGTTTGAGTCTCCACTGTATTCTCCTCAGTACCTACTGTAATGTCTTGCACATAATCAATATGCAGATGTATTTGGTGAATAAATGAGTGAATGAATGAATTTCAGACTGATCCAGGCTAGCTTGGATCTGAATCTCAGGGCTGCTGATATTTATCTAGTGGTGTATTCTCCTAAGGATGCTTCCCATTGGTTTTTCTAAAGCTTTGCTGGATGGGACCAGGACCGGCCCTTCACTACTAGCATTTATTCAAATTCATTAAATCTATTCCATTCTCATTAGAACCAGGTGGATCCCTAATCTCCCTCTGGCTCAAATATATCCCTGGGCTCTAGGCCTACTTCCCACCTCCTGAGCAAGCCAAACTGGAAAGTTCTGATTGCTGAGCCATTCTACCTAAAGAAATGATGGTCAAATGAACCTATAATTCATCTTTCATCGATGAAATTTCTAACTCTGAAACGTACTTTTTGGTGAGGGGAAGAAGTGATCTGTAGCTTGAGGAAAAGAAGTTACATTCTAGACAATTCCATCTCAAAGAGCTGTAGAAAGAGACATTGCAAGAGTACACATACCTGGAGTTTCCACTGTGTCCTGCTTTTTGGTTGTTCCCTTTGTGTTAATTTCACAACTCACATGATAAAAAGTAAAAAGCAAATGATGTTTTTGATGCAGGTGAATGGGAAGCTCAATTTTAATCTGAAATGACAGCAAGACCACACATCACATTTTGTTTTGTTTTCATTGTCAAGCTGGAAAGTCAGAGCTTTAGTTCAATTTCATCGTACTTTTCCGATGGCATGTGTTTTCTAAATGGCAAGCCAAGTCATCAAATAATACGTATCATTTAAATGTACTCTAAAGGCTTTTCCAGTCACTTTCAATTTGACAACAGTCTCCTGGGTAGTGAGGGCTGATTTATGACTTGTGCTGGAGAGTCCAAAGGATTCTCCTGGATGCAACTTTGCAGCAGGATTTTCTAAAACACTGGGATCAAAACCACAGCCTCACAGCCCAGGGGTAGTACTATGAACTCAATCTGAGTCAGTGAATGCAATAGATCTAAAATGTGTACTGAATTTGAAGAGCTCCTGTTCTCTAAACTGTCGCCTTCCTTTGCATGGACCAAAAAAAAAAAAATTAAGCTTTGCAAATAAACGTGCAAAAAGTCACTATGGTATTACGGTCTCCACCAAGTGCAGTTCATATACATATCTTTTGAGGAAAAACGCAAGATTACTCTTGAACAAAAAAAAATGAAAATCATCACCCTTGGCACACAACTTTAATCCTAGAAACTGATACTTTAATACAAGCATCTCAAGTGATTTTCAAATCAGGACCTAACCAAGTGTCTTTACGGCCTCCTGGAAGTATACAAGAGACAGATCACAGATTTAATTCATCTGATGCATGGTCATACACCTGCCTGAAACATGAAATCTCTCACGATCTCTCACTCTGTCTTGGGCCATATAGACTGAATGCCTAAAAAGCCCGTTTCTTTTGGGCCCCCTAAAAATAATGCAGATTACTCGCTACATGATCGAGTCTTCTGGAGTGACTGGTGTCCATGAGGGAGGGGCACATATTAAAACAGCTTAGTGCTGGACACCTGGCCTCATCATCACTCACACAAGGCGGAGTTTCGGCATTAGGTCTAATTTCGGTTGTAGGTATATTTCACCACAGAACACGCCGATGCACAGCAGGCAGACCATCTGGGTGTCGAATGGTCTGCTGCATATAAATGTGGGCATACTCCCTCCCCCGGGGGGCAAAACCACAAGGCACCGCCACGTTCCTCCCCGTCCCGACCACACCAAGAGCACAAAGGGAGGAGGCCTAAAGCTGGGGTACAAAGCCTCCCCACAGCAGGTGGACCTGAGGAAAAACCGTGATCACAGGGGGATGGTTTCAGACCAAGAGCCCTGAGAAGCAGGAAGATGCAGGAACCCAAAGCCGTCTGTGGAATTGGGAAGTCAGGGACACACCGGACTAAAAGAGGCTGTGATAGAGACACTAAGACAGACAATGCCAAGTACAGAGAGACGAGAGATGGAGAAGGAAAGAGAGGCAGAGGCAGGGCCAGAGAGGTAGACTGGGGTGGAAGGGAGCATAGAGCTTCATAGACGGTCCCATTCCCCTTGGTCTACACTACACTGAGGCATTAGAGCCGCCAGTGGGATTCTGCTGCCCCCAGGCACTGCTGTGTCTCTCCAAGCATTTCACTTACAAAGCGGCTGCACCCCCAGCCCCATGCAAAACCACAAGAAGAAAGATCTAGAAGGGCCTTCAGAACGTCTCTTCTGAATTTCTTCTTTGAAGGCTGAAGAAATGAAGACTTGGAAAAAGGGGAAGTGACTTGCTCAGCGTCACAGAGCCAGCTGCCCAGGCAGGCTAGAATCCTAGCTCTAGTTTCCTGTTTGTTCCTTCCATGTTTACCTCTCAGCGGAGCCCCTTCCATTTGTGGGCAAATTCCCCTGTCATCGAAGGGCATCGAGCCCTTCGCCTTAGTGTGATGCTTTCTATTTTCACTGGACAAAGCGTTCAGGGATTGCAAGGGCAGAGAAAATGATGAAGATGAAAAGAAAAAGAAGAGCCACTGCTGTGTTTTATGAACATCAGAAAAATGTGTTCTTACCTCATCATAGAACTCTGGATTTTGGTTGTGATGTGAGACAACAGCATAAGCATTTGTGGTAAAAACAGACCCTGCGGGTTTTCCATAAATACACTGCAAAAGAAAGAAACGGAGTCACCCATCTCAGCGAAGTCCTTCAAACGTAACACAACAGAACCACAGACAGTTAGAGGCGTCTGTGAGCCCATGGCCACGGCCACAGTCAAGGCCACCCAGCTCTCCCCGTGAGCTTGTAAATTCCAAGCCATTTACAGTCACTCCAGCTACCACCCCAGACATGATGCTTCCGAATTTCCGGTCCTCAAAAAAATGCGCTTCCCCCTTAGTTAACAGCAAGAAGTCAAACGTGGCTAATCGTCTGGGCAGAGAACACTCTGAAACCAGATCTGGAAAGCTGACTTGTCTTGCATCAATTTGCCTTTCTTCCAAGGAAAAGTTCCCCGCTGGGCAGTAAGCAGCATTTGCTGGGTACTCCTTGAGCGGTGGACAAGGTGAGGAGCTAAAACACACGCACACCAGCAGACACGCTCCTAGCCTAAAGGAATTAAAAACTGAACGTCCAGCAACCTACAGACAAGCTTACCGTTCGCTCACTTTATGAGTCACGTTTTAAAAGTCACTGGCTTTCTGTGAGACCCATAAAATAAATGCACGGCTTTCTATGGTTCCATGAAAAGATCCAGTTGCATTTCTGGTGTGAGCTTTGCGCTTCATGGGCCCAATAAGCTCAAGGATAAATACAGAGTCGGCACGCCATGGTACTAATTGTCTCACCCTGTCACTTCGGAGCCAGCCTCTAGGCCAGCTAAGAAATGAAATTCAGGACTCCATGTGAATGCACCACCAAGTCTCCTGAAATAGGGTTCTGAGGGCGATTTGCAGGAACTGCGGAGTGGTAAGCTAAGAATCTTGAAAGGCACAAAAGGACATTGCATGAGGGGAAAAGGAAGAGTCATTCTCATCTCCAGTGAGAGGGGAATCAGAGAAAATGCACCTAATTTGAACCAGCTAATTCTTAACTTAGGTTTCTCTGTGGAAACAAACAAAACAAAACCCCCGAAACAAACATGCAAAAAAACCCCCCAAAACAATGAAACACCTCTTTTCAAAGCTGGGGGTTACTAAACATTCTGATCAATGACTTAGTTAGGAGCATCCAGGCTTTTCCCCAGGAGGTCTGAGTGGAGGACCAGCCATCCATCTGTCTGATTTAGGCTCAATCTAGAGAAGTAGGGGGCCAGATAATCCAATCATGAGGGCTAGATGTTCTCGGAACTTCTCTTTCAGGCCTCTGATGAATGCACTCAAGAGTGAAAAGATAAAGGCACTGTGACATGAGAGGTATTTAAGGACTGCTCTACCAGAAAACAGAGATTCTGCTTTGCCTCCACCACGAATCCAAGTTTGGCGGTACCACTGGGACAGCACCGGCAGAGAAGCCCTATCTCAGATCAAACCAGTCATGCTGTGCTTCTGTTAGCTCCAAGCCTATTCAGGTTTCAAGGAGAAAAAGTTTACAGTCCCTTGATGATACCATTAGAAACTATCAGGTCGTAGGAGAAAATGACCTTGTGATGGCACATCAGAACAATACAAAATCAAAGAGGCACAAAAGCAAACGCTGGTCTATGAAGCTTACCCCTTTTTAAAGCCACACATGCTCCTACCTTGTTTGGTTATTTTTAAATATTCAATCCTTACAGTTAACGTGTAAGAGTAGAAAAGGCAACAGTACACTCATCACTTGAGCACATTTTCTTTGTGGCACTTAAAGAAATTAAACTTAGCCTATATAACCACCAAGTACCAAAATCTTTCTCTTCTCCTTCTTTTTTTTTTAAAAGATTTTATTTATTTATTTGAGAGAAGGCACGCACATGTGCACAATCAGGGAGCGGGGCAGAAGGAAAGGGAGAGGCGACTCCCCACTGAGCAGGGAGCCCTGAGGTAGGGCTTGATCCTGGGACCCCGGGATCATGACCTGAGCCGATGGCAGACACCCAACCCACTGAGTCACCCAGGCGCCCCCTACATCTTTATCTTTACACTAAAAGCGTATGCTTATCAAGATCATAAACAAACCTTTAGAGCGCTAGCGTCGCTTTCATCTGAATCCCGGAATTCCACACAGACCGCAATGTTCCTTGCCTAAAAATGATTAATCACTCAAAATGAGTCCTAAAGCCAGAAAATTATTAATAGCATTTTATACCCCAAATGTAAAGTTGACACTGCTTACCTTGGCAAATGTTTTCTGGCTATCGTATTTTAATTGCAAGGGATATACATACAGATGGTTTTTGTAAATAGTAAATGGATAACAGTATTTTGTCATTTCTGGAACAAACTCTTCAACCTCCACAGTAATATTTTGACAATTCTTTTCAAAAGGCTTTAGGGGCACATACGAAGAAGTGATACAATCTATGCCAGAAGAAAGAAAACAGGCAAAGATAATGCAATTTAGCAATCACGAACACATTCCTGCCTTTATAAAAATATACGCAGACTGCGTTCTCAAAGAGTGACTTAAACAGAATTCTTAGTGACTGACAAAAAGTCATAAAACCACTTTAAGCACCCAGAAGGACGAGATGGTGTAGCCTGGTATGGATTTTAGCAGAGCCATCCAAACCAGGCACGATTGCTGGTTCGTTCTCAATGCAGAGTGATTTGCCAAATATAACACATCATAATTTTTACAAATTTAAACTCTGCAGAGAAATCCATTACATTTTTTCTCCTGCGGCTGCAATTTAGCTTTCACTGCAAATTTTTATTGGTATCAGGGAACTAACAGTAAATGTATGCCTCCAATTAGCTCATCGATAGTCACTCTGAAAAAAGTTGACTTAGTGCAGGTGTAATTTTCACCAAAGAAATAAGGGAGGCCTTTGGAAACGACAAATCTTAGGATGTGTTGCCAATAATAAATTCAACACTCCAGAAGGTGAAAAGCACAAAGGCTCGGAAAAGTGTGGTGGCTGAGGTTATTGAAGCAGCCCTGGGACTAGAGGTGATTCCCGTACTAAAGGAGCTCTAACCCGGCTTGTCCCTGGTGTACTGATGGAGCAGGAAGAATGAGGAAGAGTCACACCTGAGGACACAGTGTTTTCTGCTGGGTTTGGTTTTCTCCAATCATTACAGTGATACTTACAACAGACTATCTGGAGACAAGTGATGGCTCTACTATCCAGAGAAAATGACGATTAGTATTTTGACATATTTTCCTCTTGTCTCCTTTCGATGCCTGTTTTACATAATAATACACAAATCCTACTGTATATACAGAACTTGATCTGGGTCGGGGTTTTTTGGCATTTGAGCTAATCTTTTCTTCTGTGAACTCTTGATCAACATCATTTTTCATGGCTGCATAAAATTTCCTGGTGTCCCATCAACAGCTTAACAACACCGACAGTATCAGATCCTTAGGTTGTTTCCCATCTCTCTCCAAAATAAACAACATGAAAAAGAATACCTGTGTGCATAAACTCCTGTCTATAACCCGAATTACTTCTTTAGGAAAAAAATAATCCATTGTACTCGTAAGTGTTTTGGAGTGTAAAATCAGATAATACTCCCTTACTTATGAGCCTTTAGTGACCTCTTAATGCACGTGGACTAAAATCCAACCCTTTAAAGAGTTACCATGGTCTATACAATTTCCTGCAAAACCTCTTCTGCTTCATTCCCACCTTCATTGTTCCCACCACACACCACACTGGCTTCCTTTCTGCTCCTATGAACCAAGCTTGCTCCCACCTCGTGTTCTTTCGGTATGCAATGCCCTCCGTCTGGAATGTACTGTCCCCAAACACCATGTGCTGTCTCCTTCTCGCTCTTCAGTTCCTGAGCTGGACCAAGACTGCCCTCAGCCACCCTTTGCAAAGTAGGCCACCCCATCACCGACTCGAATCACTCATCTGTTTTCTTCTTTACTATCTGACACTCCTATGATGTTAATTTCCAAAACTGCAAACTTTATTCGGTGCATGAACAGATAGAGAGAAGCTCCGAATCAAAATGCCTTAGTTCTAGACATCTGTGAATATCAATTACTGCATCGTGTTCCTACTCATGACAGGTGATGGTGCCTGGCTCAAACCTAGCCAGTATTAAGACAGCTGCACTTCAAATATTTTTTTGTAAATGTGACAGGGGAGGAAAATTGTCTTGCTATTTTAATTTGTATTAGTGGCATTATTTTGGAGATCTGAACATTTCTCAAGTTTTTATTAGCCACTCCATTTTATTTCCTGCAAGTGTCTTTTGTCTCTGTCCATTCGCCTTCTGAGATCTTAGATCCTTGTCTTTAGAAAGGAAAAAAAAACTCTCCTCTATTTGGATCCCTTGATGGGATTTATCCAAGGCAAAAAGCAGCAGAAACTGACTAGGGAACACTCATGACTGGATATATTATATATGAAACAGCATCTGATAAAATCAACTTAATACCCTTCCTAATCTGTAACCATTCACTACATGTACTGGATTGAACAGTGCCCCCCGCCAAGTTCACGCTACCAGAACCTTAGAATGTGCCTGTATTTGAAAATAGGGTCTTAGCAGGGGCACTGGCTGGCTCAGTTGGAAACAGGGTCTTTGCAGATTTGATGGGTTAAGATGACAGTCATACTGGATTAGGGTGGGCCCTAAATCCAATGACTGGTGAGTCTTCCTTAGAGCACTGAGAGGGAACACAGCCCTGCTAATGTCTTGATCTTGACTTACAGCTTCCAGAACCGGGAGAGAAAGAATCTGTCATCTTAAGCCACCCAATCTGTAGGAGTTTCTTACAACAGCCCTAGGAACTTAATATGCCATGTACACCTCAAGAAATATATCGAACAAATTAAAAAAAAAAAAAACCCGAGATTCAAACGTAGCCCTTTAAGGTTTCTTTGTGACATGTGAATTCTTACTTGATAAATCCACAGGAACACACTCTACTGTGATGTTGAGCTGCCCAGGAATGACCTGCAATTTCGTCTTCTCTGGCCTAGGTGTAAAATAAGAAATATTACACTTAAAATTTATGATTACTGAATGCACTGGTTACCCGACATGCAAACTTGCAAATGCTTCCAGATCCGAAAATGCTCCAGAGCATTCATTTTCTCCCATGTATGACTCACATTCACCATTTCAAGAAATCGTAATTCATGTATTTTATTGATTTACTACAGTAACACACTTACTTCTTGTATTCTGAGAGCAACTTGAGCATATCTTCATTTGAAAGTTTGCTACTGTCTTGTTTATACAAAGGAGAAAATTTCCCATCCAGATCCAGAGAACCTTGAGTATCTTTGAAAACGGTTCTAAAACAGCAAGAGAATTTTTTTTTTAATTCTCAAGTATTGACAAATTACGACAAACTTAGTGCCGGAAAACTCATTGGGTAATTTCTCATGAAATGCAGCACACGTCCACCCTCTGATCCTGCAAGTCCATTTCTAGGCGTATTTCCACAGGACACCTAAATGTTCCCAGCAGACTTATTTGTTACGTCCCCAAAAGGAAACAGCCCGGATAGTCATCAACAAGTGAATGGATTGGAGTCGTGTATTCCCACTCGTGTATTCATAAAGTGGAATACTACTCAGAGTGAAGGTCTGATACATACAATAAGACGGATGAATCTCAAAACCAAACTGAGCACAAAAAAAACCAGACAAATGCAAGAGTACATACGGCAGGATTCCATGTGTCTGAAGGTCTAGAAATCAGAGGGGCGGCTGGCTAATGGAAGTGAGATGGCTGATTGGACAGGGGCAGGAGGAAGCTTTCTGAAGTGACACACACTTTCCAGATCTTGGTTGGAGCAGGAGTCATGTGACTAGAGACATTTGTGAAAATTCCCCGAGCCGGATATATACAACGCATGCATTTGAATCAAAGGTAAAGTGAATCTTAATTATGAAGTAAAATCTTTAGGGCCAATTTATACAAAGTTTACAAGATACATGAAGAGTTTCCAGATATGCATGTGGATGATTCCATATCCCCTCTTCCCCCTCCCATTTTTTTAAAAGATTCTATTTATTTACTTGACAGGGGGAGAGAGAGAGAGCACAAGTAGGCAGAGCAGAAGGTGGAGGGAGAGGAAGAAGCAGGCTCTCCACTGAGCAGCCACGCGGGCTTGATCCCAGGATCCTGGGACTCTGACCTGAGCCGAAGGCAGCTGCCGTAACCAACTGAGCCACCCAGGTGCCCCTCACCCCCTCCCGTTTTTAAGCAGCTACTTACTGCTAAAATGGGCAGTAATGTCCAAGCCCCCAACACACTGGGAGCAGCTCTAGCCAAAAACATAATCCCCCCCCCCAGTAGAGCCTCCTAAGATGTGTTTCTGGACATTAAAGCCACTGTTCCTACTTCTAAGCATACCTCCTTTATTTTCAGTAAACAGGGGTTTAGCATACATCTTTACAATATTCCAAGCAAGCTTTTACAGTGAGTTCTTGCTGCTGCTGACAGCCAAAACAATACAGGAAGGAAAAAGGAGCACAATTCCTCATCAGAATGGGGGATCAGAGCTTCTAAGTTTGAAGGTTTTTAAATTAATATTTAAATTACTTTTTAAACTAATTTCTCTACTGACCAAACAGCATCGAACAGTCACCCCGACAGCCTGGACAGTGGGATGCACGCCACCGTGGGTTCAGATCTCTGCTCATGAAGTTGGGGAAGGATTTTTTTTTTACTAGTTCCATGGCTGAAGTTCCTCATCTCCAAGGTGTTATAACAGTACGCACCTCTCAAGGAGGTACGCGTTAGAGCACTTAGGCCACTACCCTGTACAGGGTTCACAGGGAATTCTAAATAATCCCAACAGCAGCAACTGACTTCTCAGGCCAGAGCACCACGAAGGACGTGTCTATTCTATTCTCAAGCCACACTTCATCTCCTATAAGGCCTAAACAGGCCAACCTCCACAGCTCTTTGACGCTCACCTAACATTGGCTATCTTCTTTTTTTATTTTATTTTTGCCTCTTCATCTACCAACACACAATACATTTTGAAAGCTTCCCCCAAATGAAATGATTATAAATCATGACAGAAGAGTTAATTAACATAGAATCTCCTCCCCTATGCTACTCCCCAACACCCATGAAATACAGTTGACTGAATTATTCAGAACATGGTGCTCTTTCCCCAGAAGTTTCAGTGGGCTATACATGCAAGTCAGTGAAACTAGACTTCAAGACGGGAGGAGGGGGGAGGCAAGAAAGACATTTTAAGTCATCACTGTATGTAGAGTTGCAAGAATGGGGGAAAAAAATGAAGAAGAATGTAACCTACCATGAGACATGATCTAGAGATAACACCCTTCCAAATACCCTACCCGTGATGGGTTTCCCGCATTTGTCATCAGAAAGCACGTCTATTAATGAATGACCCGCTTGCACTAACAGTCACATTCTTTTTGCCTTCTCATTTTTAGTACATTTTCCAGAAATATTCTAGGATAGCTTTTTGAAGCAGAGACCTAGCCAACTCTGAAATAGTGGGCATGCTGTATGTAATTCACTGTAATTTCGGGTTTTGAGGGGGGCGGAATTCCATTACTGAAGCAAATAGACCAAAGCAAGTTTCCCTGAAGCACCACAGATGAAGAAATGGAAGGTTCCCTGAGGCACGGCAAATTGTAAGAGAAAGGATTCTTACATCCCACCATGGAGTTTGTGTTTGCTCCCTCCCATCTAAGTTCCTACATGGAAACCCAAACCCCAAGGTGTGGGTATTAGGAGGAGGGGCGTGTGGAAGTGATTGGGTCAGGAGGGTGGAGCCCTCGGGAATGGGATTAGTGCCCTTAGAAGAGGCCCAAGAGCGGGCTCGCTTCCTTTCCACTACGTGAAGATAAAGGAGAAAGCCAGCAAGCTGTCCTCACCAGAGCCTGGTTCTTCAGGCACCCAGATCTCAGACTCCCAGCCCCAAGCACTGAGACAGAGATGTCTGCCCCTCAAGCCACTTGGTCCATAGCACTTTGTTATAGTGTCCTGAGCAGACTCAGCAACATCCCAACTGTCCCAGGTTGGACCTGGCTTGTCAGAGACCGCCCCCGAAATGCTGCCGGCAAGGACAACAGCCGTGAACTTTACACATGAGTGCGAACAGAAAGGTCAATGTTATATTTGTACAAACCTGGCAGCCCAAGCAA
Source organism: Spilogale gracilis (assembly GCA_004023965.1). Lineage (NCBI taxonomy): Eukaryota > Metazoa > Chordata > Mammalia > Carnivora > Mephitidae > Spilogale > Spilogale gracilis. The sequence continues at coordinate 63,160 of PITA01000605.1, forward strand.
AGGGCATTCTGTATTGTCCAAGGCGGCTACACACTTGCTTTGCTGTCCTGTGCACCTTCTGGGCCATCTAGGGGCAGAAATAAGAAGACACGCTCGTATGTGTTCGAACGACCAGGGACTCACTGCCCACAATAATTTCCCTCACTTACCGATGTAAAACATCAAAGTCCAGCAAGAGATAAAAAAAAAGAGCTCCCAATAAAAACATGACACGCAGCAGCTACCCATTTTCCAAGACTAGAGTTTTCTTTCTTTTTTTTCTTTTTTCTTTTTTTTGGGGGGTGGGCAGAGAGAGAGCACAAGCAGGAGGAGCAGCAGAAGGAGAGGGAGAAGCAGGCCCCTTGCTGAGCAGGCAGCCCGACATGGTGCTTGATCCCAGGACCTAAGCCTAAGGCAGACACCTAACCGACTGAACCACCCAGGCATCCCAAAACCACAATTTTGTTTAGTTTTGTTTTTAAGGCTTTCATGTTTTCTCATTACAGAGCCTTCATCAAGATATCAGAAGATGGGTGAAAAGAGGTGTAGGGCATGTTTTGTACCAAAGACCTCTACTGGGAAAATTTTGAGCAGTTTTAATGTGTATTTTCTTTCACACATGAGCAGGCAGACACTCATTATTCTTGGGAGAAGTCTGTTCTGAATACAGTTGACCTTTTTACTCCCAAGATAAAAACCAAGTGACCAAGAGTCAATGCAATCAGTTTAGTTGGGCAAGGAGCTGCGGTTTGCAAGGGGCTAGGAGCTGACAAGATTAACAGCCCATGGAGCCTACACCGGCTGTGAAATGCTGGCTGGATGCTTGTCCCTAGGGATGCAGAATGCGAGAGGCTCTTATCTACCTCGTTGAGACTTTTCTCTCCCACAAAAATTAGTCGTATGTCTCCTCTGCATCTTCCACTCGATAAACACTATTTGGACACACAACTAGAGACCACTTACGAAAGATTGGTTCTTCATAAATACTCAGTAGCTGGAGTGCTGCTAATGAACTGGGCTATGCACGCTTTCGCTTTCTGGGCCTCTGTTTTATCATTTATAAAATGAGAGGAAAGGACTAGGTTACTGATTTGCAGAAGTCTGGATTTCATGATCCAGAAATTTGGACGATTATAGGGGTCGCTGACTTTTCACGTTGCCCATCGGAAGACATCCACCAGTTAGAACAGTCGCTACCATTTCATATGCCAACATTTTGTGAAAGACACATAGGCGTAATGTTCAAAAGGTAGGAAGAACAAAAATCTCAGAATAAAGGACGGTCCTCACAATGAATACATTTAGCTGCACGAATCATTCTCTTGTCTTTCGTTTGCTTATCACAGACAGGAGGAAATTTGAGTGTAGACTGGCATTTGGGAACCATGGGGCTGGACCTCCCAGCTCTGACATTCTAGGGCTGCATGTAATGGCTGGAAATAAAGAGTAGCTATTGCCAAGGATACAGTGTCAATGAACAGATGTCACCTACAAGCCTTTAGCTCTTATTTTGATAAGCAAGCAGAAATCAGATGGTCATGTAAACAGAACGTAAATGAAAAGGGAGGAAAAGTCACGTTCCAACTGTAGCATGGTTCTTTGGAGGGGTCATTAACAGTACCATTTAAAATATCAGGAAAAGGCAAATTTTACATTAAGCCAAAATGCTCACAAACGAGCTTTGTCACTACCTTTGCTGGGTCCGAATTTTTGAGGTAGGGCTCCACACAGTGCGCAATGTTTCCCTGGAGCACCTTTTCAATTCTTGCAACCAGAAAAATTTCAGGATGTGGATTCGTCGCTGAGAAAATTCCCTGGGGTAAAAAAAATTACTTCCATTAGCCATTTTTATATAACTTCATACATACAGCTGCGTGGTCAATGATTCCTAGTCCTGTGTTTAGCGTCAAATGTTGACCTCTAACACAAGGTCGCGTCTAGGACCCTGAAAATAGAGAGCCTTTCCTTTCATACAGTTCCTAAAGCTCCCAGTGTTTCTTTCAAAACAGCTTTACTCTCTTGTCACCAACTTCACATCTATTCGTCCCTGAGGTTCAGCTGTCACCATTGCTGCTCGGCCTCTCATGTTTGGCTGTGTGCGCAAGGTGCCTTTTTACGCCTAATTAATACAACGCGTACTGTTCATTTTCTTTACATGCATGTGAAACCACCGTGTCATCCACTGCCCAGCTCCTCCCAAACAGACAATTTTCCAAAGAGCCGGTTAGTTGGTTAGGTCTATTGTTTAAAGGAGCACCACACAAATGAATTCAAAAACCTGTCACTGGGATTCTACCAAGTATTATTTTTCTACCTAGTGTATTACCAACCATGTTCAGATCATGCATTCCAGTTTTCAGAATATCTCAGACACATTATCTTATCTGCTCTGGAGCAAATGCTCCACGGCATCCAGGAAAGATGAGAAAACTCTGAGTGAGACCCCAAATAACTCCCCCCCACCCCCCAGAATCCAATGGCTTGTAAGGATCCCTTGGAATGGCTGATTCACCTTTGAATTCCCAAGAAGCAAGTAGGGAAGGAAGTGGTTAAAAACTGCTCGGGAATTAATATGTCTTGGGTTCAAATCTCTGGCTCCACCATTTAGGGACTCAGGCAAGTCCCCATCCTGTGTCTACACCTCAGGATTCTCATCTAAGAAATGCGGATGATGATAGTAACAGCTATTCCAAAGACTTCCTGTATGGATTCCTTGTACTGCACGCTAGGAACACTCAGTTCTTACTTGAGCAGCCCAAAACACTTGCAAGGCCATGGGACCCGATTGCTGGTACTCCCAGCAGCATGGTGCTCGGCTGGGAGTATGCATCTGGCAGCTGGCCCCTAAATGTCCTAGATGGTTTGGTGCATTATCTTCCTTGGTCTTCAGAAAAAAACCCTCGAATGCAGGCATTTATGATATACCCATTTTACAGATGAAGAAACCTAGGGCTTGCAGAAGTTTACGCTGTGAGCGGATAAAGGAGCTCTCGGCCAGGGCTTCTACACTACACAAACGTTCTGCCACCTCTTAGCCCTGAGGCCCACGCATCCAACATCTCACATAGTGAGGCCAAATGAAAACAACAATACTGATTTTTGCTGCAGCTAACGTTTAGGGAGCGCCTACCATTCTCCTTTCCCAGTACTCTGTGCGTTTCCCCACACTGATGCCAGCAATGAGTATCATAATTTTGAAAACTCTAACAGTGGCTAAGAGCAAGGTGCTTTCTCTTGCCCTTGCTCTTTGCTGATCTGTGATCAGCATTATGGCTGCTCTACTGCTGGTCATGTCATGCTGAGCAAACATGGTGGCCTAGTGCTGTCCCTGGTGCATTCTGGGGACAGCGCACCTTGTCAGATCCTTTCAGTTGCCCCTGCATGCAGTTGTGATCATTCTCTCCTGTTTACAGATAAGGATGCTGAGGCGTAGGAGTGTTCATTTTTTTGAAACGACCAGGGATTCCAGGGTAAGGGGAACCACTGTCAGCGCTGTTCTGCCTTCTGTCCCCAGAACACAGAAGGGTAGCCAGAGAGCACCCAAAGAATTCCTATGTGGCCTGGGAATCTGGCCCTTGTAAACAAGGCCTCTGGCCCAGCCATCCTTTTCCACCTAGGAGGCGCACAAATGTGGCTGCCCCCAACCTAAGGGTAACTCTCACCCACTTGACTGCCCCTCTTCCTCTAAAAAAGGCGTGAGGCCCCCTCATCCCAGTCCCCAGCACTGACAGAGTGACAGCATTGCAGACCGACTCTGTACCCTTTCACCAAGCCAATAACTGCTACCAAGGGGGGCCCACAGAGCCACAAGGAGGCAGGCCCCCAAGAGTCAGCATCTCCCCCATAACCCCAACCCAAAGTCAATCAGGTCTGACTTTGGGAGGCCTGGGGGGCCAAGTTCTACCAGGGCATCTGGGAAGAAAGTGCTGGGCAGCCGAGAATAAAGTGACTGGTCACAGTGACTGCTTGATGTCAGAGAGGCAAAACTACTTGAGGGACCCAACTCCCTTCTTTCCTGTCACCCCATTGTTCCTCAGGAAGCCATTGTAGAGAAAGACTCCAGTGAACAGATGGGGAGGGCCTAGAATGGCCCCCAGACACCCACCATCCGCCAAACCCTGGGAGATGCCTCCTGCTAGAGACAATGCTGTTTTCTGAGCAGCCTTGTGCAAGGGCTGTGGCCACCAGACAGCTCTTTCTGGGAACTCTGGGGAACCAGGCCATCTCCCCTCTCTCGGGCAACACAGAAGCGGTACACCACAGGGGTAAACACCTGGCCCCTGAAACCTGCTAGACCTACTTTCAGGTCCTGTTCCTCATCTTCTAAGTTCTGTGACCCTGGGCAAGCTACTGGGTAGCTCTGCGCCTCCACTTCCTTATCTGTAAAATGGGTATGGAAATAGTACCCACCGACTTTGCTGCGATGGTGTGAAAATAAGGGACTTGATAAAGGAGCAAGAGAAATACAACGGCACGTAAGAGGTGCTAAACTTGGGGCACCTGGGTTGTTTAGTCGGTTAAGCGTCTACCTTCGGCTTGGGTCACAACCTCGGGGTCCTGGCATCAAGCCCTGCATCAGGGTCCCTGCTCAGCATGGAGTCTGCTTCTCCCTCCGCCCCTCCCCTTACTCATGTACTCTCCCTCTCTGCTCTCTCTCACTCTCAAATAAATAAAAATCTCAAAAAAAAGTGTTAAATGCGTTGTCACTACTGAAGAACAGAGGAGCTGGGATCTGGGTTCAGACCCACCTACATTCAGTCTCTCTCTGACACAGCACCGCTTCCTCACCCTAAACAGGAGGAAGGGTCTCATCAGTTGGTCCAAAGAGGCTGCAGGACGATAAAGCCACCTGAGACCACACTGCCCTTTGGGTCACCTTCCCACCGCTCCTCCATTCTTCTCAGGCTTCTTCTCCCAAGCCCCACACCTTCTGTGAGGCCCTCCATGTTAACTCCCATCCCCCAAGCATGCCCTGCATTCCGAACACCTCTGCTACCATTGCACGATAGTCTGCAGCATGCAATGACATTCTGCTGGCCACTGTTGACCGGGGTCTTTGCAACAGACCTAGGTTCCAAGCCCACCTTCACCGCATTCGGCTGCGTAATGGTGGGTGGCTTCCTTCACCTCCGGATCTGCCCTTTCCGCCCCTCCGAAACAGCCATGAGTACACTATTTTGCAAGACTACGACAATGACGTGAAACGCCAATGGAAAATTCTGGCATGCCGGAGATACTGAAAAAACTGTTGCTTTTCTTCCTGACCTAGATTACAGGTAGGATGAGGCCCAAACTCACAACTTAAACTCCATGCCTTGAACATACAGCTAAGTACACTGAAGAAATACAGTAAACACATCACTGGGGCTTAAAGAGGCTTATCTGATATGGTGCAGAAAATTCTATACATAATTCAGTGGCAGGTTCTCAAATACTTTTATACTATACTTCTTCGGTCTCTTCTAGAAGCATATGCCCTAGTAGTGAATGTTCACATATGTGACAAGCATATCTTATCTGAGTAACAAACTAAGAGGTGACGTAGGGACGCCTGGGTGACTCAGTCCATTAAGCGTCTGCTTTCAACTCAGGTCATGATCCCAGGATCTTGGGATCGAATCCCGCATCAGGCTCCTTGCTCAGTGGGGAGTCTGCTTCTCCCTCTGCCTGCTGCTCCTGCTGCATATGTGCTCTCTCTCTCTGACAAATAAATAAGTAAATAAAATCTTTAAAACAAACAAAGAGGCGACATAAAGCTCCCACAGATCCAGTGGCCAAAGAGGGAAGTGACCGCACATGCAAAGCCTTCCCCTACCATTCAGCAATCTGTAGCAATGAGCGTAATCCTGAACCCAAAAAAACCCCAATGCTTGGTATTTATTCTAAGGAGATAATTCAACAGGAGAGCTAATAAGCATGCACAAAGATGTTCAATGCAGTGTTGTTTGTGATATCCCCAAATGACAAATATCTTGATTAGTGAAATTGATGAAATACCACATTAGCATTTCAGAATGTGAGTGATCCAGAGATAGTGATACAGGATAAACACGATATTAGATAAATACAGTAGGTATCAAATGACATGAACAGGATCTAGTTTGTATAAGAACATACATAAGATCTATGTGTTTATATATACACAGAGATGTCTAGAAAGAGGTTGGCCAAAATGTTCACAGTTTTTGTCTTGGGGCAGGGGTATGACTTTTTCTTCTTTATGCTTTTTGTCTTGTTTGAATTCTCTACATAATAATACATTTAGCTTTATAACCAGAAAAAAAAGAACCACATTCTTATGGGCAGCGGGGTGGGAATAAGCTTACAACGTGAGCTGTCACAGTCTAGTTTCCTTTCAGTTGCTCAGGTCGAGAAGGAAGACCGTCAATTCTGGTCTGCCTAACCTCTCATGGCCTGCAGGGTGGTCAGAGGTCAGAAGGCCAAGGAAGTGTCAGGTCCCTTCTAAAGGGGCTTCTTTGCACCAGACAGGACAGAGAGCGCGACATTACATATATGACATAGGCAGTCCCCTCCCCCTGCTTTTCAACAAGAACTCCGCGTATAAAGAGCCTTTATGCTCCATTAAAACTACTTATTCATGTGGGGTCAGCAAATGAAGATCCCCAAATTCCAGACAATGTGGGAGATGAGCTCTGAGGAATGATTTTCTGGACGAATTTGATCGTCAATGTGGGGCTTTCTGTTGCAGGGAGGGGGGTGGGGCCTGGCCAGCCAGGAATTTGAGGGACACTGATCTAATGGCACCTCAGCCGGGGATGTAGCCGAACAGACACATGGAACCCCTATTCTGTACTCGGATCTTACAAAAACACGGCCTCCAAACAAGTCCCAAGACTTGCCCTGACGGGTGAAGTTTCATCCAGATGGGCACCTTCCCTTCCCTGCCGAATTTCCTTTCCTTCCTTGAACCTACTCAGAACTCCGTTCTCTGGTCAGCAGCCAGGCTTCGGCTCAAATCCTGTACAGAGCTCCTAAGTTTCTGCAAGAGGTTGCTGGAACTAAAGACCATCCACCAAGGCAAGAACCAAAACCCAAACCCGGCCACCTACGCCCAACAAAGAAACAAGCCTTTCAGGTGTCCCCGCCTTGCTCACAACTACACTGAAAATGTTCCTTTGCTGTGGCTAGCTATGCCATTGTGTCCGTTGTGTCCCTGCCACTTCAGTCCCCCAAAACACCGAGCCACAGACCCTACGAGAGATGGAATGCCTGGGAAAACATTGGTCTGAGCGGGTGAAATAACCCATGGGTATGCTTGGGTTTCTTCTTCTGAGGCTTAAAGAGGACTCTTTACCTGCTTTATGCAGCATAACTGAGATTCGGCAATCCCGTGAATAAAGGACTCTGGTGAAGAGCGTTTCAGGCTTCCATCACCGGCTGGCTGGGGGGAAGGGCCCCACAGCATTTCACGGACAGACGTGGGGTTCAGGTCTACGTGGAAGTCGGCTGAAATCTTGCAGTTGTTCCTTACATCAAATAAGGCGAGATTGATAAAAAAGGGTTCAACCTGGGAATGAAAACAATGACGTTTGGAAGCAAAGACTTTTCAAAGGTGGAGTGGGGGAGGGACTCAAAATGACAAAATAGTGTTTTCATTCTGTGAGGCTCTGAGACTACAGTTCGTTTCTTTTTTCTTTTCTTTTCTTTTCTTTTTTTTTTTTACAGTTTGTTTCTGAGCATGACATTTAGCTAAAATTGCATTAGGGGCTCTCTGCATATAAGACAGAGTGCTCTAAAATAACAGGCTATCAAACGTTAGCCACACTTAAAGGACATCAGTTGTTCTCTGAAGAACACATAATTCTCTATGGGTTTCCTGAAATTGCCGAAAAACAATGCCAATATTATCGAATAAAACTAAATCTTCCCTTTTGTTATGCTACAGCTTACCAGATTGGACCTTTAATAAGAGCTGATATCAGTCAACATCAAATTACTTGACAAAAGCTTTGCCCAATCAGCAGTTTCAGAAGACACAATTCCTCCCTACAGACTACATTTGAAAGCTGGTCACAAAGAGAAATTTCATGCCAAATGGTATAAAGATTAACCCTTTATACACAGGAAGTTTGCTAGTGCATTTTAGCTACTCTGGAAGAAAATAAATCATCACTGCGGGTATCTGTCAAAGGCAAAACCAGAACCAAATAAGAAAGATGAACACAGGGGCACCTGGGTGACTCAGTCATTAAGTGTCTGCCTTCGGCTCAGGTCATGATCCCGGAGACCTGGGATGGAGCCCCACATCGGGCTCCCTGCTCAGCGGGAAGCCTGCTTCTCCCTCTCTCACTCCCCCTTCTTGTGTCCCCTCTCTTACTGTGTCTCTCCCTGCCAAATAAATAAAATCTTTAAGAAAAAAGAAAGAAAGACAGAGGAGCATAAAATGCAGGTGATTTAGTGATTTTTACATTTATAGCTTCACGTGTTTCTGAGTAACTCAAATGATCCATGACAGCTCAGAGTTAGAATGTGCTCTGAAAAACAAAATAAATTCACTCTAGGAGGAGGGAGGCTGCTCGACATCTGTACCCCCGCCTGGTTTTGGGGTTCCTTACTCATTGTGATGAGTCAATTTCACAGAAGAAGTCACATTCTCTGGCAGAATTCACAACTTGGAGGACTGTCCAGGTTGAGGGGACGTGTCCCTTTAGAATGTCAATAGCCTACTCTATCTGCAATTCTGAGTAGGTTAATATGGTCATGAATCCTCTCAGGATGAAAACATATTCATATTTTGACACAAGAAAGGCACATATGAAATGCCTCCATGTTAAACTTATCATATCACAGAGCAATGGAATTTTCATCCCATAAATTACTTCTAATAATAAAAAAGCAAAGCATTTCCTTAATGCGCTGGTTTAAGGTGGAAGGAAAAGTCATACGTACATTTGTGGGTGGTCCTTTTACGTTGTCTCCAACTTGACCCAAGATATTGAAAGTTAAATCATGGCAATTCACCAGGAAACGTTTATTGCACTTTTCCTCAAATGGCTTTATATCAGGTTCAATTCCTGAAAAGTCCAGCCTCTACAAAACAGATGATAATAAATCATTTCCAAAAAATAGGATTCATATTTATATAGGTCTCCAAGTAAAAGCCACAGAATCCTATGGTTCTCTACCCATTCTTCATTTGAACGCTTTTTCTCATTCAATAGGTCTTTCTAGAGCTCTCACACCAAGGTTCAAACACTGCATAGAAATCCTAGAGGGAAATAATGAGACTCTGACCTAAAGCACAGAAAAAGGCACAAGTATGTAACATGGTCTATGGAGCTTTATATGACAGAAGTCCCTACCTCCCTCAGCTCCTCTGACCTCATCTCCCACCACCCTTGCCTCCCCTCCACCCCCACTCTCCGTTCCAGCTACACTGGCCTCCTCGGTTATTTCTCCAACACACCAAGTACACTCCTACCTCAGGGCCTTTGCATTTGCCATCTGGCAGACAGATGGCATGGTTCACTCCCTCATTTCATTCATGTCTCCAATCAACTGGCATTTCCATAGAGACCTTCCTTAACTCCCTAAGGGGATTGCACACTCGGACAATCTATCTCCCTTTCCTTGATTTAAGTCTTCTAATGTGACTTCTTCATATGTCCTTAGTTGTTATCAGCCTTCCCCACAAAATACACATTCCAGTATGGTAGAGATTCCGTCTTTTGTGAGGTCTACGCAAGGCAAAAACGGGTGTGAATGGAGACAGGAGAGTCATCAAGAATAACTTGATGGTCTCTAACTTAGACAATTCAACAATTCGACTGTGGGGTCATGAACTTGGTGGCAAGGCGACAAGGAATGGCAGATACGGGGGAGGAGGAGTGGAGATGGTAAGCTTAGTTCGGGATGTGTCCAGTTTGAGGTGAGCTTACTAAATGGCTCAGAAAACAACAGAGGTCTGGGTTGGAGATCTGAATTTGCGAGTCAGCTAGACCCTAGGGACCACCTACATTTCAATAATGAACAGAGGGAGACACGTCTGCTTTGAAAAGTGATTTTTTTTTTAAGTTTTAAAAACAAATAGTGGGAGTCAAGGATTCCTCTCAGCCAGCGAGGAATCTGTCCCTCCTCAAAGAAACTCCTAGAATCCTCCTCCTCAGCTCACACAGTTCAGGCTATCTGAGTTCATCCGTTCCTTCTGAGTATCTGAACAGATTTTACATTCTGCTCACAAATGGGAGGAGAAGTCTACTTTGTGGGATCACTTACTATACTATAAGACTCGAGACAAGGCAGGCGGGAAATTACAGGCTGAATCTGAATAGAATATACCGCCAATACGGAAAACTCAAGCCAAGAATCACAAGAATTTTTCTCAACTGCCTAAGTAATTCGACCTAAGACAGGTATTGTGCCGGAATAGTCTTGGATAATTAGCTGTTCTGACCTAGCCTGCATCACTGACAAAATCCTCCTCATAGGGGCCTAAGTATAATATTCTTACCTGAAAGCACCACTCCCCACCCCCCACTGAAGTCTCTTTATCTATAAGCTGAATACAAATGTGTGAGACTAGACAGCTCCCTCCTGAACACTTATCTCTAGAGCCAGCAGAGGCAATTGCCATGGAGATCAATTCTAATTTCCGCCCATTTATCTGCTCTCTCTTCTTTCTTATTCAGAGAGCGGAATGTGAAGAGAAACTGGGCTGGAATGTGAAGAGAAACTGGACTAAACCATCCCAGCTCCTAATTCCTTTCCCTTCGGAGACCCACGAGCCCCAGTGCTGGGGCTTTCCCCAGTAGTCCCGAGTTGGAGGCATCAACTTGGCACCAACTCCCTTGGCCAGCCAGTGTTTCCTGATTCTCCAAGGTCAGTGGTAGACAGATATCTCTCTAAACATCGTCCTGCGGTCAAAAGAAACTCAACACATGCAGCACGGATTTCTCTGCCAGGACACTGCCTTCCAGAATCAACATTAAATTCAACTGTTCTGTGCTTTAAAGTTTCATCAGAACTCTGAATTCCTCACTGATAATTGGTGTTATGTTTGAGTTCAGTTCCACAACCACAAAAATACTGTGCCACAAATTTTTTAAAGACACTGGATCAAGTTTCAACCACAGTCAATCGGCTTCTTTGTATACAATGAAAGAGCCTGACATGTCCAATTAGAGCCCAATAGCGGAGGGGTTTGAGGGCGGGACTTCTATAAAAGGCTCAGACTTGCCTGGAACAAGCAACTTTCTGAATGAGTGTCTTAGAACTAACACTCTCAAGACCAGCTATATATATTTAATCACATAACTTAAAAAAAATCAGTATCATACTGCTATGGAAAGAAGTAGTAGATGAAGTTAAAAAAAACTTTCCCCCAAGTAATTTTATTTTCTTGTGCAGTATTTTTATTAAGGAAAAATGTCTGCATTATATATAGATTATATACTTGTCCCATTTCAAAAAAAAAGTAATTAGAAAACCATTCAAAGCAGAAAGAAACAACAAAATCAATCTTCCCACAATTACATTTTATGATCTATTTTCACTGAGGAAAAAAAACCATAATGCACATATAATGTACCGTTTCCTATTTCAAAAAAATCCCCAAATTTTAATCATAAATCTCATGTAGAAAAAAATGAAAAAAAATCACCTTTCCCCAAATGATTTCATTTTTCTCGTGAAATATGTTCAGAAAAATAGGTGTGAGACTTGCATACAGTTGAATTATTCCACTTAAGCAAATCAGCAATTGGATCAGAAAATACCGAATTAAATAAGAACCACATAGATCTCTGACAGAGAGTGCCTCACTCTTGCGAAAGAGGGTGAAACACACAAAGGGACATAAGCATGCATTTCCCGGCACCACCTTCCACTGAAAGTGGAATTAAACCAGACATGAACATTATCCCAGTATCCCAGTACCAAGGCCTCCATCAGGAGTAGAAAATAAACCCCACTCCCCGTATGACTTGGGGTTCCTTCCACTGCACATATCCGCTGCTACTAGATTGCGCTGGTATTTAACGGGTTAAAAACGCAGGAACCTTTAAATGTTCTTTCACTTATTTTGAGGAGTGAGGGGAGGTGAAAAGAGATATAGGGAAGGGGGTGCGAGGAACATGTATTCAGTCCCAAACCATTTGCACCTGTGCCAGTCTCTTGAAGGAAGTCAGTTAAGCTACCTGTTGGAAGGGAACACAACTAATACAAAGCGATAGGTATTGCCTGGTGGTACAGAATCTAAATAAGCAACAATTCCCTGGTTATATAAAGAAATGTATCATTACTACCTGGACCTCCGAATCAAAACAAAAGAGATTCTGTCTTCCATCTCCTCTACTGAGTTTGTTTAGCTGTTCAGTTTCTCTGCCATACTAAAATTAAAAATAGACATACCAAACATTATTTCATTTCCTTCAAAAGAGTCTTAAATAACATTTAAATAATTAGTTCGTGCAGGGCGCCTGGCTGGCTCAGTCGGTAGAGCATGCAACTCTTAATCTCAGGATGGTGAGTTCGAGTTCCACCTTGGGTGTGAAGATTACTTAAAAATAAAGTATCTCAGGACACCTGGGTGGCTCAGTCATTAAGCGACTGCCTTCATCTTGGGTTATGATCTCAGAGTCCTGGGATCGAGCCCCACATCGGGCTCCCTGCTCAGTGGGGAGCCTGCTTGTCCCCCTCTCACTCCCCCTGCCTGTGTTCCCTCTCTAGCTGTGTTTCTCTCTGTCAAATAAATAAATAAATCTTTCAAAATAAATAAAGTATCTCATCTGGGAAACTACTGTCAGACAAATCTTCAAAAGTATACTATTTTCCATCTCCATTTACTTAAGATGGATAAAAAAGACACTTGCTGGGTGAGAGTCACCATCACTAGGGCCCATGATAAGCTACATATCAGGTTCTTAACACTTTTTGTGTGTCTCTCATAACACCAAGAATATTGCTCAACCCACAGTAGTACAAAAAAGGAATCTAAGAGATCTGAATGCAAAAGAAAAATAATGACAAAACACTATCTCTTCCATAGCCAGGGTACTAGCCATGGGATATTACACATAATTCTAATTCCATCAGCGGGTTGTGCGTGTGTTCCTAAGTTTTAGAAAAAAAACTGTGAAGTTTGAGGAGGCATAATTTTTTGGTTAAGACAAGGATAAATTTAACGTAAAAAAATCAAATAAATAAAGTAGGAAAAAAATAACTTCTAAGCTTCTGTAACTTAGTAGTCTAGGAAGAGGAACAAAGTAAAAAATATAAATAGGTTTAATGAGATATTTATACGAATAAGCGAGTTAGAACCTATTCTACTACAGCAGAGTCCACATAGTAAAATACGTAACTTACTAATAGTAAGACACTAATAGTCTCTACACTTTCTAAATTAGCTCATTTCAAACTCCAAAGAGTGAAGTAATTAACACAAATGATGTCTGGTCACCGAAATCTTTATCTGATGAAATTATTCATATATATATGTTTATATATATGTATTTACATATACGCAGACTATGTGATTTTCATATAAAGCTAACATATGCAAATCATTAGATTTGTTCGATCTGTATTAAGAGGCCCCCAAATGAAGAATACTTATTTTATGAATGATATATAGTAATTATGCTGAATAAGAAGAAACATCAGTAAAGTCACAAAAATCTAAAAGTACCTCCTGACATCTAGAACAAAAAAATAATAAGCTTTTCCAAACTGTTACCATCCCTACCTGTTTCACTCATTTGCTGTGGTTTTTAGGTGAGAAATGACATTGCCAAATGGAATCTAGCATTAAAACTTTAAGAGCTAACCCTGCATTGTGTCAGTTGAAGGCAAGTTGCCATAAGAAAGATGTACCTTCATTAGTTCCGGATGCATGCTCCTCTCCAAACTGGCCATGATGTTCTCGGCTTTTCCTTGGCTGCTAGTTTCATCTTCTGCAAATTCATTAAAAACAGATGTTCCAAACCATACAGACCATTACTAATCACCTAAGAGGAATATCCTAACTATCTCTCCCACCCCATCCTCTCCTACCAGATTTATAGCAAAGAATTTTGATTATGAAGGCACAGGGAAAACTTTAATGGACTTTTGACAATCTGCCATGAATTCCCTATCCATTTTAGTCCGGTTATATTTCATGTGTCAGAACCTATGCAGCATCAACTCTTAAAAAAAAAAAAAAAAAAAAATCAGGGCGCCTGGATGGCTCAGTTGTTAAGTGGCTGCCTTTGCCTCTGGTCAGGATCTCGGCGTCCCAGGATCGAGCCCCGTGTCGAGCTCCCTGCTCGGCGGGAAGCCTGCTTCTCCCTCTCTCACTCCCCCTGCTTGTGTTCCCTTTCTGGCTGTGTCCCTCTCTGTCAAATAAATAGATTTTTAAAAATCTTTAAAAAAAATCTATCATCCTCCATAGTTATTTCTAATGAGGAAGAAGGTCAACCTTCAAGATTAAGAGTTCTGGATTCATCCTACACAAAGTACATTCCCACGGATGAAAGATAAGAGCTTTACCTCGATAATGAATCATTTAAAAATTCTGACCTTGGGTTGTTTCTACTGTCTCCTTTTTCTCTTGCACTAAACTGTCGGTATTGATCTGAATAATCTTTTTCAAAGTTAGCAACCATTCCTCCATTTCCTGCTCGGTTTCGGCAGCCAGATAATGGCTATACTTATCTAGCATCTTGAGTTCAAATGCATAACGGCGCATTTTGGGGCACTAGAGAAAAAAAAGAAAAAGCATGTGTTCAGTTAGTCTAGTTAGCCTTTCAGTATTAGACTTCACTCGTTTATTTATTTTTTACCTCAGCTCAGCACATACATACGTCAATACTCTCATGAAAGAATTGCTTCTTTCAACAAGAAACAAACTCCCAGACGATGAAGGACTGTATCAAAGTACCTTTTCTATTCCCCTCACAACTGAGCCACATCTAGAGAATCCAACTGCCACTGTAAAAATCAGCAAACGTCTGTAACTATTTCTGCCCCGCTGCAAGTTTGTCTTGCATATTTATAGGTTTCCAAACTCAGCTGTTGAAAAGAGGCGCAAATGGGATTTGAAATAAACCTGGTACTTGTTTCATATCGCACTGTAAGACACGCTGCCGATACCAAGTTCATGGTCCCATGCATGATAGGAAGTGCATCAGATTAGGATAAAAGAAGACTAGAGTTGGTTCCCATGACATGGAGGCTCTTGGTAAAAAATATGGATATGACCTCTGCCGAATGCTAGCACAGAGGGAAAACAAAAGCCACCTCCTTTGCTCAAACATCATGACGCTTTCTTTTGTACTTACCACCTTGTCTGTCGTGACAAAGGGTATGACACACTGTCCCCCCTCCCAAGTACCTCGGCATTAATTTCAAGAAAGGCTTGAGAATCCGTAACTTCCCACTACATGGCCATTGTTCAAGAAGGAGCCAAGAAAGTGCCTCCTTCTCATCTTCAAAGTAGGAGTGAAGGAGGGGCGCCTGGGTGGCTCAGTCACTTAGGCTCCTGCCTTCAGCTCAGGGTCCTGGGATCAAGCCCCACATTGAGCTCCCTGCTCAGTGGGGACCTTGCTTCTCCTTCTCCCACACCCCCTGTTTGTGTTCGTGCTCTTGCTGTCTCTCTCTCAAATAAATAAAATCTTTTTAAAAAAGTAAAGGATGAAATTAAACGGCTGTAGTAAGTCCTCAAGATTTATATATTTGAAAATATTTGGGAGGGGGAATCATAAATAGATGGAGAAAGCAGAGGCTGGGAACACTAGAAAGGAAGGGCAAGCTAGACTGGAGCTAACTGAGAAAAGTTGGAAATCGTGTGCCCTCTTTCTTTCAGTAAGGTAAGAAAGCTGTTTTTTGTTTTATATATAAATTTTTATATTTTATATATATTTGTATATTTATACATTACATTTATATAGTAAATATATTTCTAGTACATGTATTTTATATTTTACATAAGGCACCTTTTATTCACATAGAATTTTTTTTAAAGATTTTATTTATTTGACAGTAAGAAGCACAGCCAGAGAGGGAACACAAGCAGGGGGAGTGAGAGAGGGAGAAGCAGGCTTCCTGCCTGGCAGGGAGCCCGATGTGGGGCTCTATCCCAGGTCTCCAGGATCATGACCTGAGCCGAAGGCAGTCGCTTAACCAACTGAGCCACTGAGGCACCCCAGATCTTATTTCTTTAAGTGTTTTTTATTCGATCCACACAACAATCTCATTTGAGTGGGATTAATAATAAGTGAGACTCAGTGGGACTGACACCAGCACGTCCAGTCCCCTGCAGCCAAGTGCTCCTTAAAGTCATTCGACTTCCTATTTAGATCATCTCTTTGCCAATTATTACAGGGGACACGGACACAAGTAAGACATGGTCCCCAGAATCCCAGAAGGGATATGCAGAATGAACCACAAATCAGGAGTATGATTTCAGTTCTAGGAGGGGGGAAAAAGCAGAGTGGTGCACAGGGGAGGGGGAGCTCCCTTCCATGCAGTGGGCATGAGGGTGAGGAGAGAAACAGAAAATACCTCATGGTCTAAGAGCCATTTGAATGGAATCTTGAGAGATAAGGTTCAAACAGGAACAGAAGGAGGAAGTGTGTGCCCAGCACAGAAACAAGTGGAAGAAAGGCAAATCCCCACGGAGTCATTAGAGCATGGTGTCTTTGGGGTACAGGGGGCATAAGGTTTGGAGGGAGGCTGAGGGCGGGTCATGGCAAGAGCTTTAGCTCTCCCTCTGCGAGATAATACATCAAGAGTCAAAAGGTTTTAAGTAGGGGCGCCTGGGTGGCTCAGTTGGTTAAGCGACTGCCTTCGGCTCAGGCCATGATCCCAGAGATCCCGGAGATCCCAGATCGAGTCCCACATCAGGCTTCCTGCTCGGCAGGCAGCCTGCTTCTCCCTCTCTCACTCCCCCTGCTTGTGTTCCCTCTCTGGCCATGTTTCTCTCTGTCAAATAAATTTAAAAATCTTTTTTAAAAAAAGGTTTTAAGTAGACAAGGGAAGGACCTCATCTCTGTCTTCGGAGGATGAACGGACTGGCAAGACAACTAAGCAGAGGGCAGGAAGGCAAGACCCTAGGCAAGAGAGGACAAAAGGGAGAACCAGAAGAAGGGCAGTGGAAGTGGAAAAAAGGTAAGAGATCAAGGAGCACTTTGCAGCCAGCAAAGGCCTGGGCAAACACTTGAATTCTCAAATAGGGCGAGACTAGGGCACGAAGAGGATTCTAAAGTTCCTAATATAAACAGTCTGGTGGACAGAGATGCCCCTGACCACGAAATAAAAATGTGGCAGTTCTTAATAGTTGATCAATAACCCTCTTCAAGAAAGAGAAAAAAGATGACTTCGATAGCCCTACCTGAACAACGTCAATGCAGGCGTCCAAGTAGATGCAACCTTTAGATTCTTTGGAGTTTTTCTCATCTTTGTAGGAGTTGAGAATATATGAACCGTCAGGAAGCTGAGTCAAGTAAAAATATCGTCTCTTGAATACCTACGGGGAAAGACCAGCAATGATACATTTGTCTGAACATTTAAACAGCTTCTTTGCACAAAAAATTCAAGGGCTTGCCACATCCATTGTATCTGGACAATCTTCACACACCTCTGAGAAGTCATTAGGAATTACGATTAGCTTCACTTTTTTAAGATGCAAAATTAAAAGTCAAGTGATCTCCCCTCAGTTAACCTACAGAAGACGAAATTTTAACCCTTTAAAGTTGAGAAAGCATTTTTGTATCCAAACCACTGTTCATTTCACTAGAGCGTCCTTTTCCCATTTACCTGCAAAACCAGGACTAGATTCTTAATTCATTCACATCACTGCAACTCCAGGTATAAATAGAAAAAATGTTTTAAACGTTTGGGGAAAAAAATGAAAACTTTGAAAAGACTACACACACACACACACACACACACACACACACACACACAGTCATACCCCCCATCATACATACTCACCTCACCTACACCCCTCACTGCGCTCACCTATCCTGTGCCACATCCCCACTTCTGAAACTCCAGCTAATAACGAACACACCCCCAGGGAAAAGGAAACATCGAGAGTCAACTGGTTGCCTCCCAGTTGTCACTGAGTACCCCAAATGCTGAGATTTAAGTAAATAAGCCCACTGGGATTGTGCCATCCATTTGAAATTAGGCATTCACATCAGTTAAAGGGGAACCTGTTGATACAGCTCACAGCGAAACCCACAGGGAGGGGGATAAGGTCTCAGTGCTGATCAAAGACATTAAATGGGGGATTTGGAGCTCTCTGATGAGCCTATGCTTCTTTAAGTAAGCCACAGATTGAGGGGCGCCTGGCTGGCTCAGTTGGTTAAGCATCTGCCTTTAGCTCAGGTCATGATCCCAGGGTCCTGAGATCAAGTCCCAGCATCAGACTTCCTGCTCAGCGGGGAGCCTGCTTCTCCCTCTCCCTCTGCCTCTCCTCCTCGCCCCTGCTCATGCTCTATGAATAAATAAATAAAATAAATAAAATCTTGAAAATAAATAAATAAATAAAATCTTGAAAAAAAAAGCCACAGTCTGCATACTGTGTCAAACATCTGTTATAGTAAAATTCCCCCAGATAATGGATCTAAAATCATTTCAGGATGGGAATGGAAAGGGACTAGGACATAGGCTCTGGATGATGACTGGGCAAGCGCTTTGCTATACTTCTTGTCTTACAGAAGTTGGCTTTAAGATTGAAGCTTGCCACTTTCAGTCACCCATCTGATTATCCAGTATGATCTCGTTCTACTTTAAGAACTTCAATTATAGAAAGAGTATTATTTGGCAGGCTCATTCTTGAAAATGATTTAATTTTGGCAAAGTATCTGAAATAACAATCCATTTTTTCCGTAGCATGAATAAGCAAAATGTATACATGTTAAGCAACATTTCTTTTTAGGAAAACCAGGAAAGAGAAAGAAAATGCTTGTAGGTATTTTTGACTTGTTTCAGTATCAGTGATTTTGGAATGAATGACAAAAATACACCATCGTGAGGAACACCCTAACAGGTTAGACTGGTAACTACTACAGCTCCTATTTCAGGGAGGGGCCGTGTGGGTTTGTACAATATCAACAGAAAGGAGTCCAAACAGAAAAAATCGATTGTTTTGCAATGCCAATCAAGCGACTATCACTACACACACTACAGAAAATGTGTGTGATCCCACAATATGAGACTATATACTCATTATTTGATTCACCCACATTTAAATTTCCTGGATCTGTAACTAAAGAAATCTAGATTCACATACAAGGAAAATGTTAATCATAGTGCTGATTACACACGCACGCACACACAGACACACACACACACAAATATATACACAGAGTTGACTCTTGGACAGCATGGGTTTAAACTGCACAGGTCTACTTACACATGGATTTAAAAAAAATACATTTTGCAGTACTGTAATAGTATATTCTCTTATGATTTTTTTAAAGATTTTGTCTATTCATTTGAGAGAGAGAGAGAGCATGGGCAGGGCAGGGGGGGTCAGAGGGAGAGGGAGAAGCAGACTCCCCATTGAGCAGGGAGCCTGATGCGGGGCTTGATCCCAGGACCCCGATATCACGACCTGAACCGAAGGCAGATGCCTAACTGACTGAGCCACCCAGGCACCCCTCCTTATGACTTTCTTAATAACATTTTCTTTCCTGTGGCTTACCTTATTGTAAAAATAACAGTACATCACACACACAGCATATAAAATATATGTTAATCGACTGTGTATATTACCCGTGAGACTTCCAGTCAACAGGTTATTGGTAGTTAAGTTTGGGAGGAGTCAAAACTTCTGTATGAATTTTCAGCTGCACAAGGGGCCACTGCCCCTAAACCCTATTCAAAGATCAACAGTATATGTTTGCTTGTTCTTGTGACATGGTTCACATGTTGTTTAATGATGGGACCAGATGACCTAAAATTACATACTGTGCACAAATGCACAAAACACCCCTTTTGAGAGTTATTGCAGTAATTATGTAGAACAAAAATTCAGATACATTTTCCAGGCAAAAATTACAACCACTTTGAATCTAACCTGTGACCAAACCTTGCATTCAAGCCCGATCCACTTGCAGAGCCCCGAGGCCGCACCAAAGAGAGTGGCAGAGGAACACAGAACACAGAGCCAAACATTTGTGACGCAGGGCCCAATTCAAGTCTGAATTTTTTTTCCTGTACAGCTGCCGCACCAGGCAAAGACGCTGCGTGGCAGCCGCCACTTCCGATATTAGCAAAGCACATCATTACAATAGAGAGGGAAAGGGATCTGAAATTACAGTAAATCACTTCCTGTAACATTGCAATTATGTCTAAATGGGACACTGAGGTGGGGAGCTCATGAATCTGGGGGAGAAAGCAGATGCCTGAAAGTCACACAATCTGGATTCCTGCCCAGCACTCCGGCCCACCAGCAGTGAAGCTGTCCTCAACACCCCGCTTTCCGTTCCCTCACTATAAAATGGGATTGAGCCAGACGATTTATGAGATCATTTTCTCATGATCTACGAAGAATTGTATTGAAGTTGAACAAATAACACAGCAGCCTTCCCAGGCTAAGGGGCACCCTCCCCAAGCAATTTCTTACAGGCTTCAAACACCATTTGTTCAGTAAGGAATTTTAAGTCCTTTCCATAGAAATCAGACTTGACCCCCATAACTGAACCAAAAGATCGCTTCTCATTCTAATGGTCTAGGATCTATGTTGGGTTTCATCTTCTGGGAAACTGTAAATAATGACTACATAGAGCCGTGGCAATTACTCCATATTAGTCCATATCATACCTCTCATCTTGGAAGGCCTCGACTTCTTCGTAACCACCTAACTCGATGAGAAGCACGGACCCTAATGAGTGGTGCACTCAGACCACCCAGAAGAATAAAACTAAGAGGGAGCCCAAGGGGGTAATTCTCTGGGATCAGGTCCTGCCAAGTCTCCTTAAAACCCCGAGCTGCCTGAAGGACAGCCTTTTGGATATCGACCACATGACCCTTTTTGGAGCAAGAACAAAGGCTTTCTGTCACTCCGCTGAGTGAAAGATGGAAGGTAGGCAACTTTGAGCACCAAGTAGCCACAAAATTGGAGAGCCTTCTATCTGACAGAACAAATCTCAAGAAGGTTCACCTATGTGTGTTACCTAGAGGGTAAGTATTCACTGCTAACTTACACAAACTGGGGGTCCTAGGAAGGAACACTGTGCCGGATTTAACACAAGTAGGCAGGCAAAGTAGGTGGGCCGGGAAGAACGAAGGAATGGGGCAGGAGAAACTTACATGATTTACATCTCGGAGCAGAAAATAAGAGGCAGCAAGGAAAAGGAAAAAAGCTAAGATAAAAGAAATAATAGAGAAGAGAACCCAAGGACGTATCAGAAAATCAAGTTGCAGTTTAATTGTACCAGAATATCAAGAACGTCATCCTGCTGAAGAACCCCTACCAGTATATTGGCAACCTAATCTATCACTCATCTCTCTTCACCGTACTGTTTTACAGTCCTACCAAGTTTTAATAAATCACATGGCTTTATCTTCTGGGAAACTGGTTAAAAATCAAATAGCTTTTCTTTTCCTTTCTTTCTTTCTTTTTTTTTTTTTTTTGAGAGATAGAGAACGTGGCAGGGGCAGGGGGTGGGGGTGCAGAGAAGGGAGAGACAGAATCCTAAGCAGGCTCCATGCCCAGCATGGAGCCTGATGTGGGGAGCTCAACGCAGAACTCAATCTCACGACCCTGAAATCATGACCTGAGCCAAAAACTGGAGTTGGATGCTTCACCTACCGACCCACCTGGGTGTCCCTCAAATAGCTTTTCTTAAATGACTCCACCATATGTGGGCACTGGAGATTTTTAAATTACGTACTTTGAAGCAAAGTCTAGAAGGAAAGGTCTATAGTCTGCCCTTCTCATTATGACAGACTTATCTTTTTTTTTTAAGATCTTATTTATTTGACAAAGAGAGAGATCACAAATAGGCAGAGAGGAAGGCAGAGAAAGATGGGGAAGCAGGCTCCCCTCCAAGCAGAGAGCCTGATGCGGGCTTCGATCCCAGCACCCTGAGATCATGACCTGAGCCGAAGGCAGAGGCTCAACCCTCTGAGCCACCCAGGTGTCCCAATGACATACTATTTTATCAGCTAGCTCTTTTTTCAGCATGTCACAGCTCTGCTTAAATTTTCATGGCAGGGCTCAAGTGACCGACGTTACCTTCGAGGCGCTCCCATGGTCCTACCAACAACATAAGATAATAAAAATGGCTGACATCCATGGAGTGCTCACTACTTTCCAGTATCTGGCTTCCCTCATACCATACCATTTAATCCTCAAAATGACCTTGTATGATGATTACTATTAGCATATCTGTGTTATAGAGGAGAAACGGAGGTGCAGGGAGATATGAATGGACCAAGCCAAATTTATTGTCCCACGACTACCCAACTTCAGCTAACATAGCTCCCCTGAGCTGTATATACCTAACCTCTTGATTTCCTCCCTTTGAGGCCCCACCTCCTTTAAGAAGCCTTCTCTGACCTCAGATCACAGTGACCTGGACTCCTCCAGCACTTGGTCTCCATACCACCTTTAAACAGTATACTATTTTCTTAAGTAAACTGTATGCCTAACATGGGCCTCGAACTCACAGCTGTGCAACCAAGGGTCGCGTGCTCTACCAACTCAGCCAGCCAGCTGCCCCTAAACCATTTTCATTTTGTGTCCCATCTCCCCAAAAAGGTTTTAAGTTCTAAACGGGAAACTTCTCCCTACCCTTTGCAATACTAACACCTTGAGTTTATAAGATATTCAGTACAGGGGCACCGGGGTGGCTCAGTCGGTTAAGCGACTGCCTTCGGCTGAGGTCATGATCCCAAAGTGCTGGGATGGAGCCCCACATCAGGCTCTCTGCTCGGCAGGAAGCCTGCTTCTCCCACTCTCACTCCCCCTGCTTGTATTCCCTCACTAGCTGTGTTTCTCTCTGTCAAATAAATAAAATCTTTTTAAAAAAGATATTCAGTACATATTTGGTGATGAATTCATTGATTCCTCATAGTGTCTGGCACATGGGCAGCCCCTAATAAATGGTTTTAAACAGTTGCCAATGAATAAGGAAAAACTAAGCATAAAAAACGAGTCAGGGGTGCCTGGATGGCTCAGTTGGTGAAGCATCCGACTCTTGAACTCAGCTCAGGTTCTTGATCTCAGGATCATGAGTTCACGCCCCCTGTTGGGCTCCACAATGGGCATGGGGTTTACTTACTTACTTACTTACTAAATAAATAAATAAATAAATAAATAAATAAATAAATAAATATTAATGAGGACTCCCTTACCCATAAAATGGCTATAATCTGTCTATCTGTCTGTTAGCCAGGAGAGACAGTTTGGTAGGCTTGACAGCACAAAGCACTAACCCACAAAAAAATGTTTAAAAATTTCTCTTCCTTTTGTTCCAATAAATATAGTGACCTTGGCCTCCCCAGCAATTATTTTATTATCGTATGTTCTTTCCTAGGTAAAATTCCTTGATTTGTTGTTCTCCCAACACAGAAGGGAAGAAACCCTCCCGTAACAGTCAAAAAGAATAACAAATGGGAGGGGGCAGCCAAAGGGAGTCATACATCAAGCAGTTGAACTTACAACCCCGATAACATACCAAGACACTTCAACATTTAATTGCTGGGAATGGGGAGGAGGAAGCTACAGGAATGTGACCCAATTGAGCCAAGAAGAGGCATAAAGGTGGGTGTCCCGGGGGCTGGCCAAGATTCTGCAACAGACCTTTTTTTTTTTTTTAAATGAAAAACCACCCTCAAGATCAGACTCTTCCTTATTGTCTAGATCATTACATCCCTTCAGAAAAGTAGGCCCAAGCGCCAGGGGAAGGTCAAATCCAATATCCTAGCTATCTCGTCCACGTTCAGTTCCTTCACCTAGGTGGAAAGGAGTCGAAAAAAGCACAAGTTTCCAGCAGCTATTTGAAAGAATATAAATGAACACGTTTCTGTCTAAGGGATCATTTATTCTCTAGGAGATCTTAAACTTGCTCTCCAAAACGTTCCCAGGAGCTGCAGACAGGCAAAGGGGTGGGTTCTTACGAACTAGATAAGTACAAATTGAGGAAATTCATCACCTGTGACAAGGCGTGCCCTGTTTTAACATGAACACCAAGAACAAAGCAAATCAGGAGCTCGGGATACCAGAGTCACTGTGCACAGATGACGCACAAGAGCCACACAACAGCAGCATCCTCATCAGCGAAAGGAAGTGGCCGGCCACTGAAAACTGTGAGCCTGGGTTCCTCACGACCAATTTCCCAGCCAATAACCGAGAGGCTCGGCCAGCACCTCCGGGGAAATCGTGACGATGGCAGAAAATGATGCAAGCTCATCTCTGACCGGCGCTGGTGGAAAGGTGTGTACGGGGAGAAAAGTGCAAATTTTTATTCCACAAACATGGGCTCTTGTCATCTTCCCATAGGAAGAAATCCACTTAGCTTAGCCCCTTTGCCCTAGAGCCCATCACCATCAACTTGAATGTTCTTGTGAAAACTGGCAGCTAGCGAGGGAGGATTCACTTTCTAAAGCAGCCTATATATGAATTACTGTGGCCACATTATTTCTGTCGCATTATAGATCACATGGTTGCTTTCTCAAAAAGACTTTATAGAGTAGGAGTCTTCCAATTCCCTTTTAGCTATTGGAACTTGGCTCAGTGCTTTCTAACCCTTTCCTTTGTTTTTTTTTTTTTTCCACCTTCTCTCACGACTCCCATTTCTCCCTTCCATGCCATTAGACTCCCTTATTTCTGACAGTCAAAGAATCCAGGAAAAGGACTCGGCCTTGTTTACAAAGATGTTAAGGGGTGCCTGGGTGGTCCAGTTGGTAAGCATCTGCCTTCAGCTCAGGTCATGATCCCCAAGTCCTGGGATCGAGCCCCACATTGTCAGTTGGTCTTCCTGCTCAGCGGGACGGCGGGGGGGGGGAACTGCTTCTCCCTCTCCCACTGTCCCCTTTCCCTACTCCTCCTCTCTAGCACTCCTTCATTCTCTCTCAAATAAATAAATAAAATCTAAAACACACACACACACACACACACACACACACACACACACACACACACACAGAGTTCAGTTGCTGTCCATCATTTCTAATTTTCCAAAGAACTGATTCTACATTTATTTCTTTAACTCCAGAAGTTTTTTATTTTTAATGAATAAATATCCCGAAAGTGACATCTCACTCTAAGAAGCTTCCGGCTACTCTATCGTAATCCCTGTCAACCCCAGCGGGACCCGCAGGCACTTGTCCAGCCATAGCAACCCAAACAGGCACAGACAAAACAGAAGGGAAGGGTCATGGCTCCCACAGGCTGTTATTTGCTACTGAGTCATGAGGAATAACCAAGATCCTTCTATGAGCTTGAGGGCCTATCAAAGCTTGAATTTTTCTGACAGCAAAGGTTCTTGGCTCTCTACTCTGCAGGCTCCAGGCCTGTGGAGCTCACTGCTGAAGCTACGGAAGCTTCTCACCAGCGTGGGCTGGACATCCTAGCAGGCAGGGGACTCCAGATGCACCAATGGTATAATTGCCCCCCAGTAGCAGAAAAATGACTCCGATAACAATAGCATGCCCGACTCACCTTTCCGTTCATTTATAAGATTCACTAATATTCTTCACAGCAAAGGCTAACATCACAGAAACAAATACAGAAGGGCTCTTCCTCTCAGAACGTCTCATGAACCATCAGCCCTTTGCCTCGGTTCATCTGTCTCTGCCTTTGCCAACTCTCCAAGGCCTGGGTCAGCTGCTCACCCCACTGTTAGATTTAGACTCTCTCCTAGGTCTGGGCCAGTCCACGCCTACTGCAGGAGGAACATGTCTGACTCCCCACCTGAGGGGACAACCTCGAGTCCCCCAGAGCACCACATTTCAGAGGCCTGGACTTCCACCTCAGCCCTCACTCCAAGTTCTCCAGGCTGGCTGCTACAAAACCCACATCCAACACCCGCCCCCTCCACCCCGGCACCCCCGCCATGGCCCTTCTCCATACAGTCACACGCCTTCTGTTTACATAAAGATGGCACCGTCAACTCGGCGAGTGTCAACCAACATCCACAAGGCTGAACACGGTAATAGTTAAAACACAATTCTTAGAGGAAAAACAAAACCTTTTGGCAAAACCCGTCAGACTCCTTTCACTGAGTCTGGCAGAACCTTCTTCCTCTCATGCCCATCCCGATGGCTGTGATCACTCCTGAAATAGAATACTACCGCTCCGGCTTAGGAAGTAAAACCGGAAGAATATGGGACATGTACCCAGCTCCCAGAAATCCAATACAGAAAGCCATAATCCATAATGAAGAATAGCCAGGATAAATGAAATCCATGACCAGGCACAATTCCCAAATCTCGTTATGGCCTATTTCATCATTTTATTTTTTTTTAAAGAGCTGTGTGGCACACAGGATCACTTCGATTTATTCTTTTCCTTTCGTTGCCTACTGTTTGGTAGAAGTTTTAAAAAGAAAGTGGTTTTATGCTGTTTGAATTATATCCCACTAAAAAAAAAAAAGAAGAAAAACTGGCCAAAACATGAACAGCTGGGGATGAAAGGCAGCAACAACGCAAAGGGCCTAGAGTGACAATTAGCTGGAGGCAGGTGGCAGCTGTCCCCTTCAGCCGGGCCATGTGGTCACCAAGTTGCCTCAGACCCTACCACCCGCTTCATGAATTTATGGCTCCTGCCTGCCCCCCATGACTGTGGTGTTTGCAACCTCAGGGAGAGACAACAAAAAACTAAACCATCAATCTTTGACTACTTGACTGAACCCGTTTTCTATCCTCATTGGAACAAATCACCACAAACTCAGTGGCTTAAAACAAAATGTATTCTCTCCTGGTTCTACAGAGCAAAAGTCTGACATGGGTCTTGATGGACAAAAATCCAGGTTGTAGCAGAGCTGTGTCCCTTCCTAGAATCTCTAGGGGAGAAGCCATTTCCTTGCTTTTTCCAGCTTCCAGGGGCTGCCTGCACTTCCTGGCCAGCAGCTCCTTCCCTCGTCGTCAAAGCTGGCCACGAAGCATCTCTCTCTGACCCTCCTGCTTCCCTGAGTCTCCCCTTCTGCCTCCTCCTCCCCCCACTGACAAGGACCCTTGTGATTACACTGAGCCCAACTGGAAAACCTAGCCTCCTCTCTCTATGCGGTGATTAGCCATCTTAACTCCCCTTTGCCATGTAAGGAAACATTTACAGGTGCTGGGGATTATTAGGACACGGCCATCTTTGGGAGGCCAGTATTCTGCCCACCACATCAACCAATCTGTGTTTCACAAATTATGGAGGGAAATGTGAAGCGTGTACTTTGACTTATAATAAACGGGCTCCTAAAAAGTTGTATGCAAAGCAAATTCTATTTTAAAGGCATTAGAGCAACTCACTATTGAAAAGAATCCCATGGTGAATTATTTTGTGAAGGTTATATTCCCCAATGTCTTGTTCTATGAATCCATATATTCATATGTTATATTCATGTTGGGCTACAGCCGAAGTATTGAGAAAACATTTTAATATTTTGAGTATGCTGGGAAGGGAGTCAAAACCCACAGAACCATTTTCTGACAATCTGCACAGAATTATACTCTTTGCACATGCACTTTTGAACCTAAGGATTTTTTCCCCCTAAGATTTTATGTACTTATTTATCTGAGAGACAGAGAATGAGCACAAGTGGGGGAGGGGGGAGGGTAGAGAGAGGAGAACAGGAAGACACAGACTCCACGCTGAGCAGGGAGCCCTGGGTTGGGGGGCCCTCCATCCCGGGACCCTGGGATCTTGACCTGAGCCGAAGGCAGACACTTAACCGACTGAGCCACCCAGGTGCCCGGCTGAACCTGTTAATTCTGATAGGAAATATACTTTAACAAAGCCTTGAGTCTCACTCACTCAGCTAGTCGGCCTTGACTATGTGCCGGGGAAGAACACAGGTTGAGGCATCAGCCTGCCTAGGTTCAGATCCCATGCCTGAATCCAGGGCTGTGTGACCTTGGGTTAACCATTCATTTCTTTGTGCCTCACTTCCCACATTTTAAACTAAGAATGAAAGTAGGACCCCTCTATCCTAGGGCTGCTACAAGGATTAAATGAGACTCAGAATACAAAACACCCAGTGTGGTGCCTGACACATACAAGGTCCTCAACAAATGGATTCATCAGCATGGGCTAAAGGCATAGTCAAGTGCAGGAGACACACAGGAAGCATCCTACAACTTGGATTCATTATTCTCAGGACTTGGAAATGAAAGTGAGAACTGGACACAGCCACTCAATGGAAAGCAGCGGGCCAAATATTAAATGAAGTTAAAATTGGAGTCTTCTCTTGGTAGACACCCATGGTTTCCGCTTGCAGGCTATGTGAAAGACAGAATGACCTTCGGTACTTAATGGCAGTGGGAATCACCGTCAGCAAAGCACATGGTCTTATACTGAGCATTTGCAAGAACAGTTATATTTGGTATGAAAGAATACTTTGGTTTGCAGCTCAGAACCTTCAAGTGGCTCGTTAGTTTCACCTTTGGATTTTAATGGCTCTTCACAGGCTCTGGAACAAGTCAACTTCACGCCCGAGGCATTTGAGACCCTGCACCAGACCGCACGCTCCCTGCCGTTTCTACCTTTATCTCCTACAAACCTCATACACTGACTGTTGTGACCACATACACAACTCTGTAATTCCCAGACAGTAAATAGTATAATAGTAAATTTGGTATGTTTCTTATCTCATCTGGAGACCACTGGAGGCCAGGGACCCTCATCTTAGACATTATAGATTTCCCCTCAATGACCAAGACAGAATATGCACCTAATGAATGTTTGCTAAATAAATTGGTTACCCGATCCTTCTATTCAGTATGTTTGTCTCCACATAGGAACCTGCAATGCCCTTTTGTTTCAATGTCATTACCTTCATTCAACTGACAGCCTCCTTCCTGAATTTTTTTTATTTTTAATTGAAGCATAGTTGAATGACAGCCTCCTTTGTAAACTTCCTGATTTAGAATAATTACGTTTCTTTAAAAAGTTGCACTTCTAAATTTATCCGGAGGTTGCAGAGTTTTTAAATTCTATACATCTATGAGGATCGTCTCAATAAGAGCTCTTTTTTTGGCTAGGGCTCGCTGTAAACATTTTTTTAAGATTTTTGATTTATTTATTTGAGGGAAGAAAGAGAGAAAGAGAGAGCGAGAGCATGAGATGGGGGCAAGGGGGTGGAAAGGCAGTGAGAGAGGGAGAAGCAGACTCCCACTGAGCAGGGTGCCCGATGTGGGGCTCGATCCCAGGACCCCAGGATCATGACCCAAGCTGAAGGCAGATGCCCAACTGACAGCCACCCAAGCGCCCCTGTAAACATTTTTTTTAAAGAAATAGTTTTTCCACATAGGTTACTCATGATAATATCGTTAAAATTATGAAATAATACAATAACTACTTCTCACCTTCATGGTAACCGTGATCGTGCTATTTACATTTGCTTTATGCAACCAGCCTTGTTTCATGACACCACCCTTCTGAGAACAGAGCGAAGAGGAATCCTGAAACAGGGAAAAAGCCGTCAGTGAAACAACCAGCCATCTAATCAAACTCTTGGGGGACAAGAACGAGGCACTGCACCATTGTCTAATTAAAGCATAAAGTCCTCCCCACCCTCACAAAGATACCTGATGAAACTTGAAATTGTTAACTAGGGAACGAAAGGCCCTGTGCCATGCACACAGCAGGTACTCAATATTTACTGAGTCTTTGGCATTAAGTAAACAGTGAAACTGCACCTCAAAATGGCACAGCCACCCAGGCCATCTGTCCCAAGAGGGATCTATTACACAGGGGGAGTCCAGATGAATCACCAAGCCACATGCCCCTCATGGAGAAAACCAGCCCCACAAGCATCTCCCACAGGTGGGAAAACACGTTCATGTACAAATCACAGCCCATGTCACGTGATTCCTGAACTCCATTTGGAAATGCAACAATTTTTTTTTAATTTTTAAAAATACTCGTTAGCTTGAACGACGGCCACGGATCACTTGAAAACAATTCTGTCCCTCAGCGTTTCTCAAGGAACTCTGCATCGGCAGAAGCGACCTTGAGGACACCAGTGCGGCGGCCCCCACTTTTACCTCGTCTTTCTCACAGTCCTCGTCAATCTCAAATACATGACTGGGAATCTTTTCCGGTCGCAGAGATTTGCTGAAAACGCAAGAGAATTACCTCAGATACTGAACAGAACAGACAAAAAAATAAATAAAAGCAGGATAAGCAGACAGACTTCTCCCTTTCACAACCAAAAGAATGCCAAGACACGAGGAGGATAAATTCTTTTCTCCTTTCCAAACTCAGTTTCCTCTCTGAGTAAACTTACTTTGCCTTTTCTACAAGCACTCCCACAGGTGCGGCCCATGGCGAAGCCACAGCTAAGCCCAAATACTAAGTCAGGGAGGAGAGAACTGCCCGAGAATGTGGGCCAGAGTTGTCAGTGGTAGCAAAAACTTATCTTTCCTCAGAAGAAAAAGCAACACAGTATAATTCTGGCTCTTCCGTCCGTTTGCTGTATGAACCTGGATTGGTCATCCATCTTAGGATTCAACTTTAAAGAACGTCTTTAGGCCTGTTTTCTCTTCTACCAAGGTGTTTTGGAAACTACAAGAGGCTACACAACATCTTAGGTCTCAAGAACGTTTCCCAGATGACAGATAGCCTGTGAGGTTAGTAGTGTTACAGATGAGGAAAGGAAGAACAGGGAGGCTCAAAGAGACTGAATGACTGACCCAATGTCATCCAGCTACTAAGTGGCTGCATGTGGTTGTAGTGAGTGGTACCAAGTGGCTGTTGAACCTCAACAAATAAGATCTGAACTGGCTCCTGGGCCAGTGTGCTCTCGGCAGTCCGTCAACTCAACCGAAAGAGATATGCTTTTGTCAAGGGGTGTCTGGGGTCGTCGAACTGAACCAAGTACCTTCTAGAATCTTCTTTTTTTTTCAAAAGATTTTATATATTTATTTGAGAGAAAGAAAAAGAGAGAGCATGAGCAGGAGGAGTGCAAGAGGGAGAAGCAGGCTTTCCACTGAGCAGGGAGCCTGACACAGGGCTCAATCCCAGGACCCTGAGATTATGACCTGAGCTGAAGTCAGAAACATGATCACCTGAACCACCCAGATGCCCCACTTCTACCATTTTCATCGACACCACTGGTAAGTGCTCACTACATTATCCAGAATTAAAAGATTTTATGGTCAACATAGATGCATCAAAGCCAAAAAGTGAACTCATACATTTTGGAAAGAATTTCAATGCGCAAAGTGAAAACATATTCAATTGTCCAAAATACATTTACCAAACAAGCCGGTCACTTTAGGCCTTGCTTTATTATAAATTATCTCTGACGGGCACCTGGGTGGCTCAGTCACTGAGCGTCTGCCTTTGGCTCAGGTCATGATCCTGGAGTCCTGGGATCGAGTCCCATATCGGGCTTCCAGCCTCCAAGGGGAGTCTGCTTCTCCCTCTAACTTTCTCCTCTCTCATGCTCTCTCTCACTCAGTCTCTCAAATAATAAACACATTTAAAATAAATAAATAATCTCTGAATAGCTTCATAAGTGGTTAGAAAAAGGTAAAATGTTGAGTAACTCTCCTCTCAAAGGCTTCCCTTAAATTCTACACTTACCATGGCAACATTCGAAAGTCCCCAGAGAAGTCTTCATACTTGTAGTTTACCACATGCCAATCCATGCTATAGGTTTTAATACACTGAAAGAAAATAGGAATCTTTAATTTGAAATATCAAACAAGCATACATATATCCAGTTTTTTTAAAGTCTGGTGAAGGAAGCTGACAGACTTTTAAAAATCATTTGGAAAATATCAGTACTGGGATCATCTTTTGGGGATTAACATGGTCTCCCTAAACCAACTGGCAGCAAAAAATCCCAAAGCATACACACTTTGGAACACTCTGACTCCAAGTCCAGAGAAGATTCAAATCCAAAAGAGAGAAACTAAGAAGCCATGCTATTTGTCACGATAGTTAAGCTCTCGCTCCTCTCTGCCCCATCATCTAGACTTGTCAGGGAAGTCCGCTAAGTTAGAGTCATTTGATTTCCTATTCCTAAAGGAAGAATATATTTTTTTGAATATAATAATGTCCCTCTGTGGCATCTGAGGGTCTTACCTCTTTGACAAATAAACTTTGGGCCCTTTTCTCAGCATCTTCTGGTACACTGGACTGCACTGTTCTGCGCTGACGACTTATCACCGAGATCTAGAAGACAGGGAACATTCTTGCTGTAAGAATCAGCCTGGAAAGTGTACGTGTTTTCCTTGAAAGCGGTGCTTGGGAACTCACAGAGATATCTTCCATTGGAAACATAAGCAGGTCTCTGAGGGGGTCGCTGTAAATCTGGGTTTTCCTTTGAGTGATAACATTCTCGTAGTCCAAGGGCTCAACAATTTTGGTCTTTTCCTTAATGAGAGACAAAAACAAAGTTAATATGGTCAGACTCGTAAAGCATAGCTTCCGTGCAAAAGCTAGAAGAGACTGGGGCGCCTGGGTGGCTCAGTTGGTTAAGCGACTGCCTTCGGCTCAGGTCATGACCCTGCAGACCCGGGATCAAGCCCCACATTGGGCTCCCTGCTTGGCGGGAAGCCTGCTTCTCCCTCTCTCCCTCCCCCTGGTTGTGTTCCCTCTCTGGCTGTGTTTCTCTCTGTCAAATAAATAAAATCTTTAAAAAAAAATAGAAGAGACTGCTGGTGGCAGTGAGCACTTGGACACTTTGACGAGAGAAATATCCTCCATAAACAAAAAGCACAGACACCAAACACATACGGACGCACACGCCGATCTGTCCGCTAAAGCCTGGAGGTCCACAAAGTTAGCCCTCTACCCCGCTTTACCGTGTGCCCTCCAAAAATGTAAGGTAAACAAAGACTGGTCTATTTGAAACCTGTCAGCTGATTTTTAGGGAACTGGCTCTGTTCACTAGGTAACCGAAGAGGACAAAGTATTGACATTCGTGTGCCTGGTGCAGGCCTGGCCTGGGCCAGCGTGGGTATTGGAGGGAGGCACTTGATCCACTGGGCAGGGCATGAAAGGGTGGGGTCCTAGGTGACAAAGTCAGGGGATCCCTGTCAGACTTCGGGGGATCTAGCTACTCAGAGGAGGGCCCCAGCCTGAGGCTAAGGTTACAAGGAGCAGGGTGGGTGTTGGCAGAAATCCAGGGTATGATTTACTAATAAGAGTAACGAGAGGGCACCTGGGTGGCTCAGTTGGTTAAGCCAGTGCCTTGGCTCAGGTCATGATCCTGAGTCCTGGGATCGAGCCCTGCATCGAGCCCTGCATTGGGCTCCCTGCTCGGTGGGGGGTCTGCTTCTCCCTCTGACTTTCTCCCCACTC
The DNA here is from genome assembly GCA_004023965.1 of Spilogale gracilis. NCBI lineage: Eukaryota > Metazoa > Chordata > Mammalia > Carnivora > Mephitidae > Spilogale > Spilogale gracilis. Next base: position 96,560 of record PITA01000605.1, read on the forward strand.
ATGCTCTCTATCACTCTCTCTCTTAAATAAATAAATAAATACGAATCTTAAAAAAAAAAAAGAAGAGTGATCATTTACAGCCCTTTCTGCGTACCAGACACTGTGCCGAGTGCTTTCTCTATATTTTCTCATGTATGGCTCATAAGCACCCTAGGAAATAGGCTTGATCTCGGGTGCCTAGCTGGCTCAGTCCATAGAGTGAGTGTGAATGAATGAATGAGTGAATGAATAGAAATAGGCTTGATCTTTGTCACCATTCGACAGATGAAGAAAGTCTGTTCTCAAGTCAACACTAAGTCATTTGTCTGCCTTCGGAGCTAGAATTCAAATCTAGTTGCGTGACGACACAGGTTCTGTTCTTTCTACCTCATGCAGTCTTTCTTCCCCCTCAGAGATACACAAAGATACGAATATGCAAGACCTTGAACTTGGAAGAGGATCCCACCACCTACCTTCCTATCATTTTGTTCTTTGCTGAACTTATCACCATGTGATATGAACAGGGACTTGACCTCTCTGCCTATCTGAGGGTGGAGATTTCTCTTTATTTGTTCCAGCACCCTGAGATATTGAGATTTGACCGGAGCTATGTCCCAACGCACTACTCGAAACCAAGGTGGGTGTATTGTTAATGCCTCCTAATAATAGTGTTCTACCAAACCAAATTAAAATCACTTAAAATTTTTATTAAAAAAATAAAGAAAAACTGAATATAAGATACACTGAAACTGAGTATCATCATGGAATCAGAATTATATTTGCATACATAGTACTTGAGGCAGTCTCTGGTAGAGCGTATCCACACAATCCTTTCAAAACAGGTTTTGTTTTTTAAGTTTTTATTTAAATTCCAGTTAGGTAACATACAGCGTAATATTAGCTTCAGGTGTACAATAGAGCGGTTCAACACTTCCTACAACAGCCGGTACTCCCCATCCCCTGTGTCCCCCATCTCCACCTACCTCCCCTCTCTGTGTTTTCTAGAATTAAGAGTCTGAGTCTCAGTTTGTGTCTCTCTCTCTTTTTTCCCCCTTGGCTCGACTGTTTTGTTTCTTAAATTCCACATGTGAGTGAAATCATATGGTATTTGTCTCTCTCTGACTTATTTCACTTAGCATAATACTCTCTAGCTCCATCCGTATCATTGCAAATGGCAAGATTCATTCTTTCTGATGGCTGAGTCATATTCCATTGGCACATATACCCCATCTTCTTTACCCATTCATCTGTTGATGGACACTTGGCCTGCTTCTGTGATTTGGCTATTGTAGATAATGCTGCTATAAACGAGAACAGTTTTTATACATGATTCATAATTAAGTCACAGCAATATCCCAGTTCCATATCTGAAGAGCATTTCAGAGTTTCCTCTCTAAGATTACTTAGAAAGACTAAACCACTCTGACCCATAAACATCAGTATTTGATGGATCTAAAAGACCCTAAAAAAAAGTAAGGGAATTCCTCACGACATTGAAAACGGAACTACCAGGGCGCCTGGGTGGCTCGGTTGAGCAACTGTCTTTGGCTCAAGTCATGATCCTGGAGACCCAGGATCGAGCCCCACATCGGGACTTCCTGCTCGGCGGGAAGCCTGTTTCTCCCTCTCTCAGTCCCTCTGCTTGTGTTCTCTCTCTAGCTGTGTTTCTCTCTGTCAATAAATAAATAAAATCTTAAAAAAAAAAAAACGGAACTACCATATGTTCCAGCAATCCCACTTCTGGGTACATAGCCAAAAAAATGAAATCAGCATCTCGAAAGGTATCTACACTCCCATGTTTCTAGAAATATTATTCACAAGAGCCAAGATAGAGAAAAAACTCTCAACAGATGAACAGATAAAAAAATGTGGTATACACACATATTGAAATATTATCCAGCCATTAAAAAGAAGGACGTTCTGCCCTTTCCAACAACATGGATGGACCTGAAGGGAATTATAAGTGAAATAAGCCAGACAGAGAAAGACAAAAACCACACGGTATCATGGAAGGGGCGCCTGGGTGGCTCGGTTGGTTAAGCGACTGCCTTTGGCTCAGGTCATGATCTTGGAGACCCGGGATCGAGTCCCACATCGGGCTCCCTGCTCGGCGGGAAGCCTGCTTCTCCCTCTCTCACTCCCCCTGCTTGTGTTCCCTCTCTGGCTGTGTTTCTCTCTGTCAAATAAATAATTAAAAAATCTTTTTTTAAAAAAAGATATCTGCCTCTCTCTCTCTCAAACACACACATATACACACACACAGAAGAATATTACTCAGCCATTAAAGAATGAAATCTTATCCTTGCCACAACATGGATGGATCTAGAGCCTATGATGCTAAGTGAACTAAGTCAGAGGAAGACAAATACCATTCGATTTCACTTCTATGTGCAATCTAAACAAAACAAAACAAAACAAAACCAAACCCATAAATACAGAGAACAAACTAGTGGTGGCCAGAGCGGCGGAAGGTGGGGGGTTGGGTAAAAATAGAGGAAGGGGATTAAGAGGTACGAACTTCCAGTTATAAAGTAAGTCAAGGGCATGACAATTACCACACAGGTAACAGAGTCCATGCTATTGTAATAACTTTAAGAACAGATGGTAACTACACTTACCATGGCGAGCATTTCACAATGTATATAAATGTCAAAACACTAGGTTGTGCACCTGAACCTATTACGGTCTATGTCAACTAGACTCCAATTTAAAACAAACAAACAAAAAAAACAAAACAAAAAAACCTCCCATTGGGGTAGGGCCAGAAGGGAGGACAAAGACTTGATAATTGTTGAAGCTGAAGATGGGTAATGAGTACCTGGGTCTTCATGCAATCTTCTGACACACACACATACACACACACACACACGCACACAAAATACCATATGGTATCATTTATACGTGAAATCTGAAGAAAAAAAAGTAGAGTGGTGCTTGCTGGGACTGGGAGATAAAGGAAATGGAGACAGATTGGTCAAAAGGTACAAACTTCAGTTTATAAGATGAGTAAGGTCCGGAGATCTAATGCACAGCATGGTGACTATAGTTACTAATTCAGTATTGTGTACTTGGAATTTACTAAGATGACAGTGCTTAAGCATTTGCTTCAAAAAATTAAGTATCCAAGGTGATAAATGTGTTCATTAACTTGACTGTGGTAATCATTTCACAATGTGTACCTATGTTAAATTATCACAGTGTATGCTTTAAATACGTACAACTTTCTTTTTCAATTATACCTCAATAAACGTGGGAAGGGGGAAACCCTAAGGAAAATACACTTCATTTCAAGTCTTAAATTTGAATTTGTAGACCCATAAGATCAAATCCAGCTGATCATCCCTATCATGTCTGTGAATACAAAATGAGTTGAAACAAAAGAAACAATTCTTGGTTGGGGAACTCAGAGGCTTTCTGACAGTAAAATTTGAGCCCCTTGTCTTGTATCTAACATGTATTCATGGAACCAAGTGCAAGGAAACTGCCTCTTCCTGTCTAACATTCTGAGTCTCTGATCAATTGCTCAGAGAAGTGAATAAAGCCTGATCTAAGAAGGCAAGCCTCACGCACTGAAAGTAATTTCCAAGTCTTGCTTTTGGTGCCAACTATCCTCTCGATAGATTGCAAAAACAGTCCTCAAATTTCAATGTTTAACCTGTTGAATTAGCAGCTGTCGATCCCTCCGTACAATAATTTCACAAGTACCTGCTCCAAGTAACTTTGAAAAAGAAAAAAAAAAATCAGCCTTCAGCTTACTAATGTAGTTGTTAAGTTACTCTGGAAAAAGCAAAATTCCAAATGAATCACTTGTTTAAACATACATTAGAATATAAACCTTCCAAAAAACAAACCCTCAGCTCTCCCTATGTTTTGAAAGCCCTATATTCATGTTCTAGAAAATAAGGTTTCACTTTTCATTTACATTCTGCAGGCGCCTGGGTGGCTCAGTCAGTTAAGCCTCTGCCTTCGGCTCAGGTCATGATCCCAGGGTTCTGGGATTGAGCTCCACACGGGGCTCCCTGAGTCTGCTTCCCTATCTCCCTCTGCTTGCCGCTCCCCTTGCTTGTGTGTGTGTTCTCCCTCTCAAATAAATAAATAAAAATCTTGAAAAAAAATAAACTAAGCATTCTGGGTCTTCACTCCTATTTCCTTTGTCGGGGATAGCTTGACTGTAGAAAAAGTAGGGGTGGCTCTTCTGAGTCCCACAAAACTTACCCTAACGGCAGATCTAGGCCTGTGAATCAGGCTTCATCTGCTTCAGAAGAAGAAAGAGGAAGGACTGACCCTCCCCCAACCCAGCCGCCTGCCTCCAATCCCGGGCCTCACAGGCCTTAAAAGTGCAATTCAAACTGGAAGTGGAGGAGAGAGGCTCCATTAGAAGGTCAGCCCCCCAACAACCACACCCTAAGTTTCTCTTCCCCTAGAATTCAGTGGTAATTCTCTTGGCATCAGAGACAAGGAAAACCTTTGACGCTCAGAATCATCACAATTTCATGGTGGCTCTGCCCTGTGGTCTAGAACATATCCCTTGCCTAACTTTGCTATTCAGCTTTACCACTGGACTATGAGACTCACAGGGTTTCCCTTAATAAAGCTTCTGTCACACACAAAAAGGGTCTCTCCCCCAGGTTCGTAGTTTTTCCTTCCTGCCACTTTGTGGCCTGATGGGCAGGGAGAAGGTGCTTTTTCCTCACTCAAGGAAACTGGGTGATAACAAACGGTACTTTATAAACAGTCAAATAATAGCAAGGTCCCACTGGGTACTGCTGTACGGTTCCCTGGCAGCGTTCAGTAAAAGGCAAACACTTTTCTACAATCTGGAGAGAGGCAAGCATATGTTTCTGCCTTCTCCTCGTAAGTAGTGACAGGAAAACCATCAACCTAAATTTGGAACCTACTCAGTTTTTACCCTAAAGAAAAAAAAAGCCCCCAAACAATGAGCCTTTGAATGCTCTCGCTCACGGATTCAGAGGCTCTCTTAAAATAACTTGCCAGTAATATTATTAATTTTTTCTCTTGTCGTCTCACTTGAAGATCACTTTGCAGCCTTCAGGAAACACTCTCAACATGCATTCTACCTGTGTCTTACTACAACCTGCCCAGCAGACGAGGAAAATGCCATCATTTAAACTTCCTAATAAAGAAACAGACTCAGAGGCTTGATGAATTGAAGTTCAGCTGTCTACATCTAGTAGTAGAACCAGGATTCAAATTCAGGTAATCTAGCCCCTGATTGTCTTTTAAGCAGTGTTTTCCAAACTCAACTTATTCACATACAATCTTCAAGACTTTGGCATACCTTCTGCACTCTTGTATACTTCATATTCTTCTTCCAATCAAATCTCTTCTTCACTGAAATATATTTACTAAACAGTAAACTGTATATCAACCCCCCATAAAGGAAAATAAATCAGCATTTTTCTAAACTTTTTTTAAGTTTTGTTTATTTGTTTGAGAGAGAGAGAGAGAGAGAGAGAGAGAGAGAGAGAGAGAGAACTGGAGCAGGGTAAGGGGCAAAGGGAGAAGCAGACTCCTCGCTAGAGCAGGGAGCCCAATGCGGGAATTGATCTCAGGACTCTGGGACCATGACCTGAGCCCAAGGCAGATGCTTAATCGACTGAGCCTCCAGGCATCCCAATCAGTATTTTTCTAATCTCTAATAAAATAAATTTACTTTTTTTTAAAGTAAACCCTACCCCAACGTGGGGCTCAAACTCATGACCCCGAAGATCAAGAGTCACATGCTCCACCGACTGACCCAGCCATTTATTGGTGCCCCAGCAATAAAATAAAATGTAAAATATCAATCTTTGTACTATGATGTGGGACATAGGACACTCCTCCACGCTTACTTAGGACCAAATCTAAATACACTTCCATGCCATAAACCCTAACACTGTAAAGAAATGAAGAGGGAAGAAATGAAGGGAAAAAAGAGATGACATTTTGATTTCTAACAGAGAAAGGGCAGAGATTGAAAAAGGAAATTCATCAGTACAGATATGGCTACAGTCTACTTCTTGGTCCAAAGAGAGGACACAATGGATCCTAACCAGGAATCACTGACAGCATCAAATACTTAGATTTTATGATTTTGTGGTGGTTCCTTCACATCCACTACACAAGAAGACTAATCTTTCATCATCTTAGCTGTATATATACAATTATAAAACCATGTCTGTAATCCCAAAGTATGTTAAAATGTATGCACATGTGTATATTCAACCATCCAACCACTCGTATATTTTTTTTAATGGAAGTGTAATTAACATACAACATTCTATTAGTTTCAGGTGTACAACACAGTGATTCAACAATTCTATGCATGACTCAGAGTAGTCACCATCTTTCACCAATGTTGTTGGTGTAACTAACACTAACAATGTTAGTACAATATTATGGACGATATTTCCTATGCTGTACCTTTGATCGCCACGGTTGATTTATTCCATTACTGGGAGTATGTACTCTTAACCCGTTTACCTACTGCAACAACCTCTCCTCAGCCTCCCCTCAGGCAACCACCAGTTTGTTCTCTGTAAATAGAACCACCCATGTGTTTAAAAGCTCACGTTACTAGCACGTGAGCTTTTAGAAACTTAACTACGTAATTCCAACTGTATTTAAAAAGCAATAATGATCCCATGATATTTCTCTGCAACAACAGGGAATCAGCCTGGGTGTCTTCTGATTAAATAGTACATCAAAGGTCACTGGTTTACCAGTAAATCGTTTACTTTAGAAACTAGTTCTCCTGAAGAATTCTAAGAATGTTTCTTCTGCAAGTCTAAAGTGAACACTGACTTCACAGAATCCTGCCCCTAGCACACTGGGAGGGAGACCAGAAAGCCGGTGGCAAGCTTTGTAGCGGAGCGCAGTGCTCATTCAAAAACCTCTACCACCATGACCACCACCTGCTCTGAGGTAGGTTTCAGTGCAAGAGGGAGCATGGCGACAAGTGGTTTAGGAAGTAGAATGACAGCCGAAAATTCAGAAGCTCATTTCCACAGCATTGTTTTCGGACTCCCTGTTGCAATGGCAGAGGACCATATTCTTTCTGAAAATAACAATCTTATTAGGAAAGAAGTAGCATCCTCAAAGAGGAGGCATTACTCGATGAATCTCTGCTTCCTAGCATTCCTCCCAGCTCCAGAACCCCTCTCCAAGACCTTTGGCTCCCCTTTGGAGGAGGGTAGAGTGCTTGCTCCAGAGAGTACCTTAAAATACCACTTGGCCCTCAAAGTGGCCACTGGGGATGGGCCGCTTCCGGCAATGCAGAAAACCAAATGAGTGTGTGCTCTAGGGCACAGTTCTCAAGTCCCTGCTGAGGTCCAGGCCCCGTGCCAGCACCTGGTGATGCAGAAATGAAAGAGAACCCGCCCCTGCCCCTGACAAGTTCACTGTTTAATGGGGGAGGGAGATAAACCCAAGACATTCAAGTTGATCCCAGACACTATTATAACTTCAACCCCCGCTGGCTTCAGAGCCTCCCTCACACCCTCTGACAGTCACATCTTCCAACAAAGGGACCGTGCAAGTGCTTTTGCACACTCAAGTGTGCAAGCCTGTATATTCACGCTCGTGTCAATCAGAAAAATCTCCCTGTATGTGTATATGCGGTCTCTGACCGTTTTCATCTTGTCTTCTGCTTTTGTTGACAGAACTCTGTAACAGCACACAGCAGGTGATTGTCGACAGTGGCGCATGATGATGAAGAGAAGTGACAGGTGAGCCACCATGTAGACCAGGGGTTTCGAGAGGGCCCCACCAGGCACAGAACAAAGGAAACCTATCTGTGCTAAATGTGTTCAGAAGGCTCGAACAGAGAGTGTTTGACTTTTTGATGACCTTGTCTTTTCTAAGTCCCATGATTACCTTTTACCAGTTCTTTTCTTCCCCTCTTTCCCCAAAGGAACTCCCAAGTACCGAAGAAGCTCTGAATTAATAGAATCTGACAACTATGCTGGAGGAGGGATGGCTATTTTTCCAGTTAGCACAACCCAACTTGGCAAAATAGACGTGAACATATTTTCATAAAGATTGTTTTTCAGGGCCAATCTTGGCACAAAAACCCCACATACAAATTGTATTTAAGACACCAACCTTTCTTAAAGCAAACAACTAGAGGGAAAAAGGTGACTTTTCATGAGACCATCGTGTCATGCTTATTCCCAATCCATACCTTGGCTCCGATAGCCCAACCTCCGACCTCTCTTGCCTACAGCCCTGCCGGTCTTCACCCGCCACTGGCGGCATTTACTCACACGCAGCACAGAACTGCTTTGTGGGTGCTATATTTTCCTCCTCGGCGAACTCATCAACGCCTAGAAGGGGGAACTGTGCCTTGTACTTTACCACTTACACCGAGCATGACCATATACCAAGTTAAACCTTTTACATCTTGTGATCTCACTGGATTCTTTCCAAAACCCTGCAAGGGAGGGGCTTTTTATGCCCATTTTACAGATGAGGAAATTGGGGCTCAAGTAGGTCCAGTGCCACACATCCATAAGACAGGATTCAAACCTATTATCCAACGGATCCCAGGACCAATTTTTTTTTTTAAAGACTGTATTTATTTACTTATTTGAGAGAGAGAGAGAGAGAGAGAGAGAGAGAACGCACAAGGGGAGAGGGAGAGGAAGAAGCAGGGAGCCCCACGCGGGGCTCGATCCCAGGGTTCTGGGATCATAACCTGGGCCAGAGGCAGACACTTAATCGACTGAGACACCCAGGCGCCCCCCAGAACTACGTTTCGCTTCCTCAGACAGACGTTGCATTTTAGGATTGCCAGAGCTTACTCAAACTACGCAATCACTTTTACCAAAGTGAGATCTTGCCTTCTCGTTGCCCGCATGATGCCGAGCATGACTGGCTTGGAGAGCTGGCAATGGAATTGGATAAGGAGTTTTGCATTTCTGAGCTGTTGCTTCCAGTTTCGCATTTGCCATCAATGAGTGGGAAGGTCTTTTACTTTGGGGAAAGTAGTTAGTAGGTTCAACTTCAAGTGAGTAAGAATCAAATTACAAACACACACACAACAACAACAGCAACAACAACAAAAAGAATAAGACATTGTCAAGGGACCGTATCTAAGTTATCTGAGTATCCTCCATGGAACCTAGGAGAGAGCCGTGAGAACTACAAAGCCAGAAGTTTCTGTGATTCATGAGGGATACCCAGCTGAATAATACAAAGACACTGATCTTATATGTTTGTCTTCTAAGCCAAAATGGGAGCACTCAAGGAAAACTACCAATTTCTGGATGAATTTTTGGGTCTCAGCTTTACGTTTAGGAACAACTTACTATTTTTTTAAAGATTTTATTTATTTATGTGACAGAGAAACACAGCTAGAGAGGGAACACGAGCAGGGGGAGTGGGAGAGGGAAAAGCAGGCTTCCCGCCGAGCAGGGAGCCCAACATGGGGCTCGATCCCGGGACTCCAGAATCAAGACCTGAGCCGAAGGCAGACGCCTACCGATTGAGCCACCCAGGTGCCCCAGAACAACTTACTATTAAGTGAGATTTTAAAGGTATTTAAATTCAACACAGAAAACACTGAGGGAATAAAAAAACTCATTTTTCTCCTCTTTAGAGTTTATGCCTATATAGGGAGAAAACCTTTTTATTTTTTTGTACTTTTTTTAAGACTTAATTTTTAAGTAAGCTCAATATCCAACACAGGGCTTGAACTTACAACTCAAGATCAAGCAGCACGTGCTCTGCCCGCTGCGCCAGCCAGGCGCCCTAGGGAGGAAACCTTTTTAAATGTCAACTTACTTCCCTTTTCCTAGTCTATTTAGCTATTCATGTAAACTCAAGAACTATTTTTTAAAATCTACAAAGAATTTATATATTTTTAATGACGAAATAAACAGGTCTGTATATAAACTATATGATTAGTTCACTTTGTTAACAAGTGTTTTTCATTACAGCCAACTCAAATATTATGCAAATCACCTAGATTATCTGCAAATGAATAAACAGAATTTTGATGAACTCTATCTGCCACCCGCCTTGGCTTCATTTTAACCACTAATTATAACTTGACTCAACCGGCTGGCTGACAGTTAGGAAAATTGATTCGAATTCAATCGCTCCTGACTTTTTGTGTTCACTTTGTGCTAATAAGCATGTAAATGACTCAGAGAAGATAAAAAGATGTAAAACTGAAGAAAAAGGCTTGAATAAATTGAGAAAATGGCAAAGTACCTTTTTAAAACTAGAAGAGTATTTTGTTTCTGTTCTTTAGCAAACCATCGTTGACACAAAGGGAAAAAAATGTGCCTTCATTGTACATAATGGATTTCTAACATGAAAGAGTTTAACAAGTCCACATAGACACACAAAATTACTGCAGAAAAATCATTAATGCCAGGAGAAATTAACTATCCTCATTCTGTGCCCATCAAGTGATATAACATGCTTTAAAACAAAAAAGAAATACCCTTGACTTTTTCCTGAGTTTCATAAACAGAACTGTAGCCTACCTTGCATTCTTAAGCAAAACAAAATGTCAAGTGGATTGATGCTCTGTAGGTATGTAGATTTAGCCAGCTAAATTACTTATGTTCAATAAAAATACAAAAACCGAAAAATAATATATACGGGGCACCGGGATGGCTTAGTCAGTTAAGTGTCAGACTCCTGGTTTCCGCTCAGGGCATGATCTTGGGGTCCTGAGATCCAGCCCCACTTGGGACTCTGCACTTAGCAGGGAGTCTGTTTAGGATGCTCTCTCCTTCTGCCCCTCCCCCTGCTCCCCTGTGTGTACTCGTGCGCGCGCTCACTCTCTCTCCCTCTCTCTCTCTAAAATAAGGAAATAAAAGCTTTAAAAAAAAAGTCCCATTTATGTCATTTAACCACAGCAATGCAAGCCTATTTCATTACAAAATCTCAGTAATCTGTAAAGCAGCCACACAATATTCTTGACCCTGGATCCGTCCATTAGTCTACCCAGCCCATTAATTTGATCCTGATAATGGAGTAATGAAAACTAGGAGGCCCCCATTCTGAAAATCCACCTTGAAAAGGGGGCAAAAATGCATTTTCCTCCCAATAGTTTCATTTTCCTAAATCGGTCATATTGGACCTATCTGCTAACTGAAATTCTCTCTGCCTTTTTGAACCTACCAGTATTTTCCGTCTATACCACTTCATGCGAGAAAATACTTTAAAAGCTATTTCAAGCAAATAAAATGATAGCTCCTTTGATTTTTAAGGTCACATCTTTAAAATGCCAGGAGATGCCCCATTGCTTGGTGTAATATTCCAGCAGCCGGCGACCTGATCCATGCTTACTCTGTCTACCAGCCTAGATAAAACAGGTGCACCTTCTTTAGTGAGGTTCTGTCTTTTGGTGAGGTGAGGAAGGAGTCTATAGACAGTTGCCAAAGCACTATCGGGCACACTGTCCCCAGTGTTAAGTCAACATCCCTTGGTTTTTCAGCTTTTCTACACATCTTCCTCTAAAAAAAAAAAAAAAGTTAAAAATAAACAAAGAAAAAAACACCTGCCTGCCCATCTATAATCTTTGTTTCCTTCTTTAAACCAATTCCCTCCCTATGACAAACTCTCTGTCACCAGAAATATCATTTACAGTAAGAATCATACAGGTTGAGCCCTACAAAAGTTTTCTGAAGGTCTAAAGTAAATAACCTCGATCGGATAAAAAACATTCTAGAACTGATTGTGATAATGGTTGCACATATCTGTGAATAAACTAAAGGCCTTGGAAATGCACACTTTTTTTGCCATTGGTGCTATTTTTGCTAATTTTGTAGGTGTTTTCTCCTACGTGTATTATAAATAGTTGTGATCCATCGTATGCATGGGAGAGTTATTGCCTGTAAAAATCTGTGTCCCACACTTTCACTTAATGTTAATTGCCTGAGCATTTTCACATCACTTAAACTTCCTGAAAAATATAATTTTCAGAACTGAAAAATATTCAGTCTTGGATATTCACTACATCACTCATGTAATTATTTGCCCATTGTTGGGTATTTACATTTTTAAACAGTTTGTTAATTGATAGTTCTTTTCCTTTTCTGTCCTTTTCCTGCAGAGTTGACACACAATGTTGTTAGTTTTGGGTGTACAGCACGGTGATCTGACAAAGTTTATAGGTTAAGTTCCGCTCACCCCAAGTGTAGCTCCCACCTGTCACCACACAAGACTATTACGGTAACTTTGACTATACTCCCTCTATTGTGCCTCTCAGTCCTGTGACTTCCCTAACTGGAAGCTTGCTATCTCCCACTCCTCTCCACCCATTGTGCCTGACCCCCTGCCCTGAAATACACACTTTCATCCTTGAGTTGTATGGCATGTGAATTACATCTCATCCAAGTCATTAAGAAAGCTAAAAGAGAGGGGCACCCGGCTGGCTCAAGCAGTAGAGCATGTGGCTCTTGATCTCGGGGTTGTGAGTTCGAGCCCCATGTGGGACATAGAGCCTACTTAAATAAATAAATAAATAAATAAATAAATAAATAAATAAATAAATAAATAAAAAGCTAAAAGAGGGAAAAAATAACATACCCAGTTTCACCTCCTCTACTTCAAAAATCCCTCCAAGATCTGGTAAGAGATGAGCTCCCAGGACACAAGCACCACACAGGTCCTCACTAGAATGGGCAGATTCCACTGACTGGCCTGTTATAAAAGTGAGGCTTGCTGCCCCATCATTCCCTGAGGACTCTTCTGGAAATATTTCTTTTTATTTTTTTAAGATTTTATTTATTTATTTGTCAGAGAGAGAGAGAGAGCACAAGCAAGAGGAGCAGCAGGCAGAGGGAGAAGCAGGTGCCCCGCTGAGCAGGGAGCCCCACACAGAACTCGATCCCAGGACCCTGCGATCATGACCTGAGCAGAAGGCAGACACCCAACAGAGTGAGCCACCCAGGCGTCCCTCTTCTGGAACTCTTCTAAACAGAAATACAGTCACTGAGTATCAACCAGGTGCCAGACAGTGCGCTACAAATCTCAGAAAACAGAGACAAGATAGGGCAAGATGGGGGTCCTGTCCTTCAGGAACTCATGGGCTTGGGGGCAAGACAGACCCCTAAAATACTATGGGCTAAGGGCTAGGATGGGTGCCCAGGGGATCCAGGTAAGGGAGAGATGAGTTCCGCTGGGGAGGGGAGCTCAGAGAGGAGGCGGTGTGGACGCTCAGCCTCCAGCCCCGAATAAAAAATGCCCATGGCAGACAACATGAATACAGGCACTACAGGCAAAGATGGGTAAGTAAAGGCATGGAGGAATAAAAGCCCGGGTTCAGCAAGTCGAGGGACTGACAGAATGGGGAGAGATGGCAGAGATGAGCTGGAAAGGCACGCTTTTGAATGGCCACATACACCAAGGCAAAGAGTTGGACTGTTTCCTGGTGGAGGTGAGGGGCAGCCCAGCAGAGGTTTTGAAGCCGGGGAATGACATGAACAGATGTTTTACTCATATTTATGTGCTGAAAGCCAGAAGGTCAGCGCTAATGGAAATTAATCCATAAAATGACAGCATAGGCTGAAAATCTGCCCCATTGTCTACATTTTCCAGGAGCAATATGCTGAATTATGGAAAACTGCTCATTAGAGTTGCACACAAAACTACTGAGGGAAAATAAAAGTGAGGCTTCTGTTTATGCAAAGAGACTTTCTTTTAAAAAGAGACAGAAACACTTCCATCTTCCTACTGTGGCGGAGATGAAATCAGCCCGAACATTTCATTAAAAAAAAAAAAAATCAGCTGCCAATCTGCGCCTAATTTGTTTCCAACACCTTTGCAATGGCTAATCGGATCCAAAGATCCATTAAAATTTGGATGAAATGTAAGTTGGATCGCAGTATTCCTTTGTTTAAAGGCCTGCAATGGCTCACCGTAGCTGGCTGTTTAGCAAGGCTTCGAAGACCTGGCCCCCACCCCCAGCCTCCAACCAGGGTGGGCAAGGGTCCTGCTAGGCCCTATTACCCACCTCTGCTAATCGTGCCCCCTGGGAGTCCCCCCCGAAGCCTACCCCTAGACTCCACGAAGCTGCCCATCTCTCTAGGCACGGGGGCTGCTCCCTCCTACCCCAGCGCTACCCTCCTCCTCAAACCTCCTCAAAGCCACAGCTAACACCTGTACTTCCTTCCCCACTAGTCCTGTCTCGAGGTACTTAGAGTCAGTGCCTGTCCCTTTGCCCTTCTCTCTCCCCACTAGAATTCAAGCTCTCTGCTTAGTCTCTGTCTTAATTGCTATGGAAAGTCTATCTTGAATGGTTCAAGGACCAAGCCACAAATCCACTGGCCCTATCTCTCAGGCCCTCCTCTGCCTCTTCCATGTTTTGCAGATGACGACCGCAATCTGCAAACTGCTCGCTAAAATACACATGTCTGAGTTGCTGTCCAAAAGGAGCCCCTCTATTAAACACTTTAACACCATGAATCATGGCTCTGTACTTTCTCTTTCGGTAAATTCACAGCGTCGCAGAGGGCACTTTCATGGAACCAGGCACACCTACCCGAAGAGATACAGGGTCAGGGGAAGAAGTGTGTTTCGTTCAGTTGGGCATTCGAAAATTAAACCTGGAAGTCGATGACTCAAGTCAGAGGCCATTTGTGCTGGTAATAGTGTCCCCACTGCCGAACTTCGTCCTAAATGACCTCTCTCTCTCTGTCCCTCCAGCCCATAAGCTCCCATTCAATACTCTTCAAGCTGAGCACGCCCACCGGTAGGTATATTTTTGGGCATCCCTGAGCCCTGAAACTAACCCAAAGCACACACGTGCCCTGTCACACGTGCCCAGAAGCACTAGCAAGAAGCACTCCCCCACCCTCTTAACCAAGTGCTCCCCATTCTGCAATGCCAGCCCTCAGGGCATGTGAATGCCACCAGGGAGCCTTTAGCCTTAGAACAGCCTTGTCCCCACAGACCTCTACCTGGACCCCATGGCCAACAGCCTGGTCGCTAACCCCTGATCATTCAGAAGAAAATGTCCAGGGCCACTCCCCAGCCCCAGATCAGACACCCTGCCTCTTTTTCTTTGCTGCTGCTGGAGAAAATCCCCACTGGGAGCTTCAGGGCTTCATTTTTAAGGATACAAATCCTAGGCTTAGCTGGGTGCTCAGCCCCACCCTCAAGGCTTACTGTGAGTTCCCTGTGACCCATGCAAGAACAGGCAGGACACTTGACATTTCACAAAGGGAAATCCCTTCTCTCATAGCCCGACACAAGGGCTCTAGGACCAAAACAGATGTCCCCACACTGATGTGGAATATAACATTTATTTGGCAGCCAACTCCTACTTGGGTGCCACTTTATCCTTTCCTAAATGGGCTCCTAATCCAAGGTCTTAAGTGATCCCTGGATGGGATGGGAAATCTTGAAATTCTATGGAAAATGCTATAGATACTTTTTTCTAGGAAAAAGCTCCAAGTTTTCCAGAATCTCAAAGGAGTATGTAACCCAAAAAGGTGAAGACACACTGCCTTCTTGACTTCATATAAACAGGTTGCATTCGTTTTACGGAACATTTGTTGGTGTGTGTCATTATAAAGCAACATATGTTCACTGAATAATTTTTAATCCAAAAATATAAAACAGAAAATAAAAGTCACTTAGAATCCCACCATCCACAGACGGCCACCATCACTATTTTGATGCTCCTCTACCTCTTCTGTATTTTTCTCCTTCGTCTTGATTTCTGATAGCTAGTTTTCCAATTAACGTAAGAGAAAGTCCAGGGTATAGGGAATTGGGAATTAGTGTTCAAAATCCCACTGATTTCCAAGACACACCCACCCATAAACCATTCACTGAGCACCTGCCATGTGCACAACAAAAGACAGAGGTAAATCCTTATCCAAGTTTCTCACAGAGGGAACCCTTTATTTATTTTTATTTATTTAGATATGGGGGGCAGAGGGGGAGAGAGAATCTTAAGCAGGCTCCAAGCCCAGCACAGGGCTTGATCTGAAAACCCTGAGATCTTGACCTGAGCCGAAATCAAGAGTTAGACGCTTAACCGGCTGAGGCACCCAGGCACCCAAAGAGAGGGAAACTTTTAAAGTGATAGGAACTGTATCAGTGGGGGGGCGGGGACAAGGCAGCTGGCAACAATGATGTAATTATAGAACTGATGAAATGTTTAACAAACCATTCAAAGTCAGGTTGGTTGGTTGGTTTTTAAACGATAGTTTTCCCTTATGGCCAAAATGCGGACTCTCATCTAATGATAAAAAGACATCCACAATGAAAATAAATGTGTGTGAGGTGCGACTGCAGAGGAAAGGCCGGGGATCATCATGACTCATAAACTCATTCGGAGAACCTTTCCTTGTGTTTCAAGCGTGAGAGAGTGGGGCCACCTATGCCGGTGACTTTCCAAAGGCCAGCGCTGTTTGCATGTGGCATTCTGCTGTGTTTTAAGGGGCAAGATCAGTGTAATTACTTCCCCACCACTGCTTACATACTTCCCAACAAGATAATTCTGGCAAAACACGATTACTGCTTCTCTCCTTTAATCTATAGGCAGAGGATGGGCCCACAGAAAGAATTCTTGCCATTAAAGCCTATTTTCTCCAATGTCATTTTCATCCCGCATTTAAATACTATCCCATTATTGCACAGGAAAGCGAATCAATCTCTTGGCAGAATTCAAAACAGCACCTATGCTTAAAAGCTTTCTGTCTCAGTCACCCCCTCCCCCTTGCTAAACCACCGGGTCTTTTCCTCTTTCCTGCGACCATCAGAGGCTCAGATCCGGGTCTAGGCCAGTGAGTTTCCTAGAACTCTGGAACACACTGGTTTTTCGTGGTAGAAGCTGCAGCCTCAGGCAAAATCTTGGCATCTTCCAATCCCTCTGGAACCAGAGGCCAGAGCTCCCTTTGCAAGGGCCCAGGGGCGGTCAGCAGACAGACCAAGCAAAAGATTAGAATCCTCGCTATTTCTTGTCTAAGGAGGCCCTGAACGGATGGATGTCTAAATGTGACGCCGCGCTGGGGCATGGTGTGGAGCAGGAGGTAAGAGCAAGGACTTTGAAGCCCTTTCTGTATGTTTTTCATAAAACCGTGGCCGGCAGCCAGACCTGCTGACCCAAGGTCCCTGTGGCCTGGCCCGCAGCTGCTCCCACAATTGGTCACAGCCTGGGAGGCATGGTATTCCTGCGGAGGGATGCCTTCCTCTACCTAGAGGCCTCCTTGATGTCTTTTGTGTGTTTGTATTGCTTAAGGCCCTGAGATTTCCTGGGGAAGAACCAGAGGTGTTACTGAACCACCTTTACAGGAAGTGGCCGAAAGGGACTGTCATCCGTGCTGATAAGGAGAGAGTAAATAGGGTCAAAGAAAAACATGAAAAATGTAGGTAATCTGGGCGGTGGAATTACGAGCAATTTTTTCCTTCCTTTTCCTTTTGTTTCTCCCCCCATTCTTCCAGCACAGACAAGTATTGCTGTTTATAATCCAAAAGCATATAATCAATTTTATACATTGTTTTTCTTTTCTACTATGGTGAAATAGACATGACCCGACATTGACCACTTTAACCATCTGTAGGTGTACAATTGGGTGGCATCAAGGACATTCACATTATTGTGTAAACATCACCAGTGTCCATCTCTGGGTTTTTTCATCATCCCAGACACTCTGCATGCATCAAACACAAACCCATCCTTACCAAGCACCCGCCCCCCGCCCCGCAATTGCTGGTAACAGCTAATCCGCCTTCTGTCTCTTTGCATCTGGCTTGTTTCACTTAGCATGACGCTTTCAAGGCTCATCGTGTTGCAGCATGTGTCCGAACTGCATTCCTTTAAAGGCTGAATAATATTCCATTTTACACACATACCAGGTTTTGGGTCTCTGCGTATCGACATCTGGGTTGTTTCTGTCTTTTGACTATTGCGGAGAATGCCGCTAGGAACCCGGGAATTCTAAATTTAAGTTTTTGAGAAACTTGCCAAGCTGTGTTCCACAACAGCCGCACTATTTTCCATTCCCACCAGCAGGGCACTGGGGTTCCAATTTCTCCACATCTTCTCTAACGCTTATTAGGCGAATTTTTTAATTTTTATTACTTTTTTTAAAGGTTTTATTTATTTACTTGGCAGAGAGCAGAAGCAGGGGGAGCAGCAGGCAGAGGGAAGGGAGAAGCAAGCTCCCTGTTGAGCAAGGAGCCGGATACCGGGCTCGATCCTAGGACCCTGGGATCATGACTTAGGTGGAAGGCAGGTGCTTAACCGACTAAGCCACCCAGGCACTCCAATTTTTATTATTTTTAAAAAACTTAATTATTTAGGGGCACCTGGGTGGCTCAGAGGGTTAAGCCTCTGCCTTCAGCTCAGGTCATGATCTCAGAGTCCTGGGATCTAGTCCCACATCGGGCTCTCTGCTCAGCAGGGAGTCTGCTTCCCTCTCTTTCTCTGCCTGCCTCTCTGCCTACCTGTGATCTCTCTCTCTCTCTGTCAAATAAATAAACCTTTTTTAAAAAAATTAATTATTTATTTGAGAGAGAGAGAGAGAGCAAGCAGGTCAGTGGGCCGAGGGAGAGGGAGACAAGCCACCTCCCTGCTGAGCAGAGAGCCCAACACAGGGCTCAATCCCAGGACCCCAAAATCACAACCTGGGCCAAAATCAAGAGACGGATGCCAAACTGACTGAGGCACCCAGGCACCCCCATTTTGTTTTGTTTTGTTTTTTTAGGTAACAGCCATCCTGCACTTACCCAATGCTTAGTGAGGTTGAGCATCTTTCCCTATGCTTATGGGCCATTTGCCACATCTTCTTCGGAGAAATGTTTATTCAAGTTCTCTGAGGCTTTTAAATCATACATTCCAAGTATCGATCCTTTATCAGATATATGCTTTGCAAATATTTTCTTCCAGTCTGTGGACTGCCTCTTTATTCTCTTGATGGTGTCCTCCAGTACACAAAAGTTTTTAATCAACTTTATTTTTTAAAGGATGTACAGATAAAATTTTTAGGGAGCAGGCAGCCTGAAGTACAGACAAAAGGAAGGGAATCCTTATACCTCTTTTTAGACATCTCTAGGCGGGTACAGGAATAAGAACTAAGATCTTCTCAACAAGGTAACAACTCTTAACTCCTTCCCCAACATGGCTCCTCCCGGGGGAGCTAATGCTATAGGCTACTCACAGGCTAGGGAGTCACGGAAAGGGAACGCAGGCCAGGTGTGGTAGGTGAGCCCAGGGTGGGGCAGGCGGGATAGTGGGGACAGCGGAATCCCATAGACTTTTAAGGTTCCCCAGTTCCACCCAGCAGGCACTTCATAAGCTATCCTCCCGCTGCCTGGTTCTGGACAACATACACTCAAACTTCCAAACCTCTCACCCAGAGACGAAACACGCAAAGTTGTTACTACTGAATGGAACTGAATGTTTAAGTCGTCGTTGTGAAAAGTGACATCCGAGATCAGTTCCATCATTGAAGAATCAAACTCTCCGGAAGTGATTCCTAGTTTTTGTCGATGGCACGCATGGTCTTTCCAGGGTCTCAGCCCTTTGTTTCTTTGCCCTCTCCCTCCTCCCCTCCACTCCCACCAGCAAAATGGGGCTTCTAAACAGCTATTGGTCACGTGGGAATTTATTTTGCAAGTATTCTGAAGTATAATCAATTTTTACGGGCAATGGGAAGAAGCAACACATCCTCATTTTCTTCTGGAATGACCCTGAAACCATCCTCAATTCCCCTGAAATAGTGGTGCTTCCATGGTTCCTGGGAATAAATTAAATTTCAGGACTGTTCTGAGGCTAAACTGCTGAGTATCTTCAGACTAAAGGACAGAAATTCTGTGTGGGTCCTGCCTGTAAATTGCTATTTCCTGCTCTAGGAAGTAAGTACTCGCTATCCTAAAGCCATTCTCAACTCTCGATCCCAGATCACTACTCTTTTCCTAAGCAGACTAATATCGGAACTTTTCCTTTAACTAGGAAACTACCCCAAACGCCAGGGTGGGGGAAGCATGAACTCAGTAGTGCACATGCATGCATTTAGCAAAGAATCAAGTCCAAAAGGTATCTGGAGGAAGGCCTTCACCTACACAGTCCAAAACAGCTGGCTGAGAAATTCCCTCGTGTTACAGGGCACCTGGCTGGTTCAGCAGGTAGAGCAGGTGACTCTGGGTCTCAGGGTTGAGTTGGGTATAGACATTACTTAAAAAATAAAATCTTTAGGGGCACCTGAGTGGCTCAGTTGGTTAAGCGACTGCCTTCGGCTCAGGTCATGATCCCAGAGACCCGGGATCGAGTCCCACATTGGGCTCCCTGCTCGGCGGGAAGCCTGCTTCTCCTTCTCTCACTCCCCCTGCTTGTGTTCCCTCTCTCGCTGTGTTTCTCAAAGTCAAATAAATAAAATAAAATCTTTAAAATAAAATAAAATAAAATCTTTAAAAAGAAAAAAAAATCAGGGGTACCTGGGTGGCTCCATTGGTTGAGCATCTGACTCTTGGTTTCAGCTCTGGTCATGATCTTGGGGCCATGGGGTTGTAGGATCATGAAATCGAGCCCCATATCTGGCTCCAAGCTCAGCACAGAATCTGCTTGAGTTTCTCTCCCTCTGCCCCACCCCCTTGCTCATACGCTGTGTGTGCATGCTCTCTCTGTCTCTCAAATAAATCAACCTTTAAAAATAAAATAGAAGGAAATGAAATAAATAAGAACAATCAAAGAAACCTGTGTTCAATAACTTTTATTCTTAGGACATCCCTTTTTGTACTTAAATCATTAGGGAAATAAAACCCTTGGCTTCTTTAGCATATGCTCACATGCTCTACCTACAAAGCCATTTATTTCATGACTGGGGCAGCAAAAAGAGCAGTAAGAGGGGAGAAGGAAAAGTAGCTCTTCTCTGCCACAGTTCTGGCACATATTGCAAGTCTGCTAAGCTCCACCGTCTACTTGCCAGGAAAATCCCCTCTCCTTGAATGTGAGTGGGAAACCTGTGAAGATTATGAGGTGGCACTCCCTTGAGTATGTAAATAATAAACTGACTCTGAGTCACTCAAAAGGGAGAGGATCCTGGGTGGGCCTGGCCTAATCAGGTGGTTCCCCCTAGATGAGGGCCCGAACCCTTCCTGGAAAGAGTAAATCACCTGCTGGCTTTTATTATTTTTTAAGGTTTATTTATCTATTTTGAGAGAGAGAGTGGGGACAGGGGTAGAGAGAGAAGAAGAGGGGAGTGTGGAGCCACAGGTGGGGCTTGATCTCTCAACCCTGAGATCACAACCTGAGACAAAAGGCAAGAGTCAGACGCTTAACTGAGCCACCCAGGCGCCCCAGCCTGCTGGCTTTTTAGAAGCAGATTGCCACGGTGAGAGAGGCTCACATGGCCAGGACCTGAAGGTGTCCCTCTTGTGAGCTGGCAGCTACCCGCCCCTTACAGCTGACAGCCAGCAGGAAAACAGGACCAATCAGTCCTACAACCACAAGGAACCAAGCTGTGCCAGCCTGGAAAAGGCCCTGGAGCTTCCAGATGACAACACAGCCCTGCCAACACCCGTGAGATGGATGAAAGACTCCAGCTGAACCCTGCCCACACTTCTGACCCAGAGAAACTATGAAATAAATTATTCTAAGCTGCTAAATGTGTGGTAATGGGCTGTGCAGCAACACAAAATGAATACAGTCGGGGGCGCCTGGGTGGTCCCACAGTTAAGTGTCAGACGCTTGATTTCAGCTCAGGTCATGATCTCAGGGTCGTGAGATCAAGTCCCCACAACGGGCTCAGTGCAGGACTTTGCTTAGAATTCTCTCTCTCCCTCTGCCCTCCCCTCCCAGCCTGCTCTCTCTTTAAAAATCATACCTAATACAGTCAGGATTCCAGGCGGTGCCATCTAAGTCTGGCGCTCATGCTCTTCCCCACCCCTGCAGTTTTTCTGTGGCAGTTTCACAAATCCCTAACCATTTTTAACTCTTCAAAAAGAATGGAGACATACATTTCTATTGGAACAAGAACGGTTATTATCTTTGCCTTGTCGGATGGCTTTTTCAAGCTTCGGAAATGTTGTTCTCACATTCTAGTACACAAAAGGCATTTTGCAATTCATGAACAAAACTACAAATGCAGTGTACTCCAACGCGAGACGGTGAGAGGTAAGTCGTGAAAACGTAAGCAGGGAGGAAAATGTAAGATTGTATTTCTCCAAAACACCTTGCTGAAGCAGGCTTGGCTCTTGCAATGACTCCAGGCTGGGCTGCTTACAAATTTTTTCCCTTTGTGAGCCACAAGATCTGTCATCTGATGCTTCCAAGGAAATGACAACACATTAGCTCTTTTAAAAGGGCCCAAGTGAAACATCACTGAATAAGAGAAGCCAGTGAATTCTTTGCTGGTGTGAAATCTTTTTTTTTTTTTCCTTTTTTTTAGAGAGAGAGCACACGTGTACCATTGTTGGGGGGGGGCACACAGAGGGAGAGGGAGAGAGAATCCCAAGTTGACTCTACCCGCAGTGCAGAGCCCAACACGGGGCTGGATCTCATGACCCTGAGATCACGACCTGAGCATGCTCAAAAGACTGAGCCACCCAGGTGCCCTGGAGTGAAATCCATTTAAAAGGAAATCAAAAAATCAAATGTTGGTTGCTTCTTGGAGGGCATCAGTCAATAATGCATGTTTCATGGTCTCTCTCTCTCTCTCTCTCTCTCTCTCTCTCTCTCTCTCTCTCACACACACACACACACACACACCACATAGGAGGGGGATGAAAACTAGATTAATAATAATGGCTGACACTTAGTTGGCACCCAGTGTTTACCATGGCCCATCTCATTTAGGTCTCACACTTCCCTTAGGAAGTAGGCATTATTATCACCAGCACGCCCATTTGACAGACCAAGAGACTGAGACTTAAAAAGGTTAAGTAACTTTCCCAGTATTTCACAACTAGAAAGTAAGTGAACTGGGTCCTGCTACTTAAAACTCCAAATACATGTTGGCCAACCATATACAGGAAGATTTGATTCTGGCCCTAGGATCATAAAAAGAAAAAAGAAAACTAACCCAGTTTTCCAGAGCTTATTTCTCTCTTTTGGAAAAGTTTCTGCTACACATCTGGAAGTGATTTTCTAACACACCAGTTCCAATGAGTCATCTACAATATTAAGCAATGATTCCATAGGGTGAACCCTGATCATATTTTTCCATTAAGTGGCATCCACTGAGGTCAATGAAAGGCAAAGGCTGACCCAGGCTTGGAGAACCGCACCCTCCACAGCCCCATTTTATATTGTCAAGAACACGGGTTTTAAGGGGTGCAGGAATGCAATCTATCGTGCCAGCACTAATGCCAGAGTCCTTCTAATAACACTGTTTCTTTCCACTGGTCATGTGCAGAAGATGGATCCAAAGGTTGCTTGCAGGGGGTCAGGGCAGTGGGGGGGGGGTAAGGGCAGTGGGGCAGAGGAGGGCTCCCTGGACAAAAGAATAAGACAATCTATGGTACCCAGAGTACAACAGGAGCTCGAGACCCTGAACGCAGCCAGCAAACATTTCCCCAAGGAATATTCTAGAAAGGACTGCCAATTGACCCCTTGCTCTTTGAGCCACATCCTAATATACTGACTCCAACCATCAACTTTCTAACCCATATCATGTTGGCTTCCTAATATTTAAAACTTCTAGTACTGATGTTTACAAGTATAATTTAAGTCCATTCCCCAAGCATCTTTTTTTTGTTAGATTTTATTTATCTAATTTGACAGAGATAGTGAGCGAGCACAAGCAGGGGGAGCAGCAGGCAGAGGGAGAGGGGGAAACAGACTCTCCGTGGAGCAAGGAGCCTGATTCGGAACTGGATCCTGGACCTGCGATCATGACCTGAGTCAAGGCAGATGCCCAAACCCACCGAGCCACCCAGCTGCCCGCGGTCCCCCACCCGCCCTGCCCCCCAAGCGACTTCTGACACTTGGATTTCTTTCAGGTTACAAGGAAGGAATGAGTCATGTTCTTTCAGAGACTAAGGAGCCACTTACAAAGGCTATTTTAAATCTTTCGGCTGACAAGGGTATTATTTAGTTCCCAGAAACAATCCTGGATCGAGCGGCTTCCCCGGGGCTGAAGGAGTTAATGTGACTTCCCAGAGCGGGGCTGCTTCCCAGGCACCAAAAACAGCTTGATTTTAAATGGCATGGCAATCAGAAAAACCTAAACCATTAAATCCTACCTTCCAAAAGGTATAAATGAGTGGGTGCTCATTTGCATGACAAAAGGATTCATCGCCTTGCCAGAGGATTCCGAATGTCTGCTAAATGATTTGATTTGCGCTAACACAGCTGTACCAAAGCCTGAATCTGATTAGCAGGTACCGCTTGGCCCACGTGATTTCGGCTTCCAGGACCCATTTGGGTGGGGGTGCGGTGTGCGTGCGGCCCCCCGGGGTCACCCAGCAATGAGCCGGACAAGCACAATTTCTGACTCATCATCCCCCATTCTAACACCACAACGGCTTCACTTTAACCTCGCACTTTTCATCCCCAGCCTTCAAAGGGTTCAGTCCACCTTGGCAAGCCTTCACAATCCTGCCAACCCAGCTGGCAAGAGAGCTGGGAAAACAGCCTTCCGACCTAGCAGGGATGGGGACGAGAAAATGAGGACCCCTGACGGGCAGGAGAAATGAGTGGTCCACTTAGAAGCACGGGAGAACTGCACTGAAGTTTCCTTTTCACAAAAGGAAAAACGCCATACTTTATGCATCTTACTTTTTTGAAAACTCGACAGGTCCCTCCCCCCAACTCCAGCAGGTTTAGCCTCTGAGCAAAACTGAGCAGAAAGTACAGAGAGTTCTGTTCCCGTGTACCACCCCCCATCCCAGCCCGGCACGGCCCCGCCCACACACATGCTAAGCGGCACGGCACCTCTTCCACGATCAACAACTGATGAACCCACACTCGCGCATCATCAGTCATCACCACTCAGAGCCCACGGTTCAAATCAGTGTTGACTATTGGTGTCGTCCATTCTCTGGGTTTGAATAAGCACCTATGAGCATGTATCGCCCATGACCTCGTCAGACGGAACGGTCCCATGACCTCAGAAACCCTCTGGGCTCTGCCTAGTTGGGCCTCCCAACCTCCTCTTTTCTAAAATGATGAAGAACTATTCCAATCCCAATGAAATACAACAGATCGATTTTTCTCTATCAGTTTTACATAATGATCGGAGTTGGGGGAGGGGGCAGGAAGCAAGTGAAGGACAGAAAAGGGAGTGGGGAGAAGACAGAAGGAGAGAAGCCATGAGAAAGAAAGGAACTCAAGGGCGGGCATGCTGATGGAAGAAAGGCATACAGTGTACCCAGGGAGAGAGGCCCGGTTCACCAAGCTGGGCCGCTGTAATCTAATTATCCTAAATGTCAGAGGCAAGACCTTCCATTTCAGAGCTCCTAATGTCTCATTCTCCCATCTGTGTGTTCTCAAAGCCACAAGAAGCCTACCATTCTTTTGAAATAAAAGAACGGAGATACAGCATGTGCAAAAGCAGGAGAACTGCACCCAGAAATCTCTGCAGTACTTGTGCATATCGCCTATTAATTAGCTTTACTTGAAATGTAAGTCCCTCTAGTGATTGATATTATTAATGTCAGCAAAGGATGACTGCGTTTATCAGCAACCTGACGCACATTTCCCGTGCAAGGAGCTTGAGAGCAATTTAAACTTACATTACAGGAAATTCAAGGTAGGCATTTCTGCCTCTCACAGTTTATCTAAAAAATAGAAAACAAGGGCACCTGCATGGCTCATTCGCGGGAAGCGTCTGCCTTCAGCTCTGGTCATGATTCCAGGGTCCTGGGATAGAGCCCCATGTCTGTCAGGCTCCCTGCTCAGTAGGGAGTCAGCCTGTCCCTCTCTCCCTCTACCCCTCCCCCTGTTGGTGCACTCTCTTTCTCTCAAATAAATAATAAATAGGACCTTTAAAAAAATAGGAAACATTATACAGATATACGTAGTCATATGGGCATATATACAGTGTGTATCTAAGTGTATATACATATATACCTTTTCAAACTTCACTTTGTAGAGAATGCACTGTGAACAAAATCTGGGGAATAATTCAGCAGACAGGAATGAAAAGCAAATGGGAACTGAAGTCTCTAAATTCTAGACCATCCTCAATTTATTGATTCAACAGACGGAGAATGTGAGGTGAACAAAACAGTGGGCAAGGAACAGCAGGATTCGTGGGGAAATTATCTTAATAATAATAGCATCATGCTAATCATACAAATATTACACATCACATATATATTTATACATGACACATAAATACAGCAAAGTAAGATTGGAACTGGCCTGGAATTCTACTTTCTCTGATTATAAAAACAATACATGCTCTATGAAAAATGAACATTTGCAGAACAGAAAGCAAAGCAAAAATAAAATTTATAATCCCACCATCCAGACATACATTTTTTATACAGTTCATATTTTTATTTTTTTTAAACATTTTATTTATGTAAGAGAGAGAGCAGGAGCAGGAGCCCAAGACAGACACTTAACCAACCAACTGAGTCATCCAGGGGCCCCCATACTATTCATCTTCTAGATACACACATACATTATAAATACATACAGCCCATCATACACACCTTCAGAGAATGTTTTCTTTGAATCTAACAACATTTATTCAGTGCCTGCTATATTCTAGCCTTTGTTCTGTGTGCTTTATTGTGGTATTTTACTGGATCCTAACACCAACCTGCTGAGGTCAGAACTATCATCTCCATTTTATAGATGAGGAAACTGAGGGCACAGAGGGATTCAGTAACTACCTTCACACATATCACATGTGTTCTCTCTGACAAAACTCCGATCCTGCTTTTCCATAACCCAACCTTTTCTCCATGTTGATAATACATCTAGCTGTCATGTTAATGACTGCATGGTTTTCTGGTGTACGGATGGACCTTTGCACAATCCCTTCCTTTTGCCGTGGAGGGTGTTGAAATGTGGGGGTGGGTTGTTTGTTTGCTCCGGGTGGACACCATGCTCTCCATTTGACAAAGGAGCACAAGGAAGTTCCACCACATTAAACTGAATGCCTGAGGCAGCACAGATCATCGGGGGACTCGCTGGGCCCTGCTGGAGCTCTGGCTAGTAAGCAGGAACTCTTTTCACTTTCCTGCCAGCTCCTGAAGGCATTTCCATTTTCATGGACAGAAGCCAGTCAACTGTAGCTCTGAGGCAGAATGTAATCAAGTCTCCCCAAATTTCAAGAGCTAGTGCGGTAGGATGAAAAAATGCCCCCACCCCCACCCTCCAATCTGCCCCCATCCCCATCCCTGGCACCTGCGAAATGGTCCTTACACAAGTCAAGGGTCTCGAGGTAAGGAGATCATTCCGGATTACTGGCTTGGGCCTCAAACCCATCACAAATGATCTTACAGGAAAGGGACAGAGGGAGATCCGACAGAAGTGAGGGGAGGGCAATATGGTCACAGAGGCAGAGCCCAGAGTGGTGGCACGGTGAGCAAAGGAACCCTGACAGCCCCTAGAGCTGGGAGAGGCAAGGGACTGAGCCGATCCTTCCCTAAATTCTCTGGATGGAGTGTGGCCCAGGAAGAATGATTTCAGCCTTCTGGCCTTCAGAATTACAAGAAAATAGTGCTTTGTCTGAAGCCCCCCAGTTTGTGGTAACTTGTTACAGCAGCCCCTGGAAATCTATACAACTAGTAGCAGGCGGTAAGCCTGCAGAGGGAACAATGTGTTCCAAATGGGGGTGGGGGGGTACGGTGGCCATGTGATCTAAACCCTGCAGGACAGATCAGATCATGAGCAGGGAAGGGGCTGGAAGGGCATTCCAGGAAGAAGAATCAGCATGTGCAAAGGCACTGGAGGGGAGAGAGGGGGCAAGGGTGCTTGGGGAGCAGCAGTGACCCAGCATGGACCATGTCCAGACCACAGGAAGGGATGTGAGAGGAGAAAAGAATTCAAGGGTGTGCCGGGCCTTACTGGTGGACAGGAAGGGGCATGAAGGCCGGTCTAGTGATGTAGAGCCAATGAAGTATTTTTTCTGGGTTTGAGGATTCTGTTATTTTCCCTCATTCTCCCAAGAGGCAATAGAATGGCGGTGGCTTTCTGGCTATTTCAAGACAAGGACTTTGCTGCTCACTGTCCAGATGATCCACTAGGATCTGTTATACCACTATGGACATGTGGACGAAATCCTACTGTATTGGTTCCTCCAGGGAGGGAGCAAGAAACATGACGATGGGATGGACTTCCTCAGTTCCATCTGGTTGTCAATGGTGAGGATGTTCCTGCCCCCCCAACCCAGAGGGAACCCACTCTGGAATGTACCAAATAATGACCCCAACAGAGCAAAATTCCCCACTGAATTAAACTAAAGGAACTCTGTTATGCTTCACTTTTTTGGAAGGTCTACTAAGCCAAAGGCCACTCTTTCCCAACTAAACCCAGCAGGAAAAAAAAAAAGTGATGTAAACTGGGCTCTGGGTCTGTAATTATATCATTTTTTTTCTTTTTTTTAATTACCTCATTTCCTAAACTCTTCATTTTTATTCCATAATTCTACAGATAGAACCTCCACTTCTTTTAGCTGGAACTAAATCCAAAGCCAGGACATTTGAGGGGACAACCTTGCCAGATGTGTAGCTCCACGACATTTCCTTGGCATCCAGGCCACTGGATTTCCAGAAAAGGCACCCAGCCATCACTAGCTCAGGCCTCTGGAATTTTCCATCCTTGGCTAAAGAAAAGGTTAAAAAAAATAAACATGGGTCTGTCCCCTGGAGAACACTTTGTGGCCAAATGCTGAGGAGAGGGGGAAGGAAGAGGTGA
Source organism: Spilogale gracilis (assembly GCA_004023965.1). Lineage (NCBI taxonomy): Eukaryota > Metazoa > Chordata > Mammalia > Carnivora > Mephitidae > Spilogale > Spilogale gracilis. The sequence continues at coordinate 125,322 of PITA01000605.1, forward strand.
GAAAAAGAGAGAGAAAGAAGAGAAAGGGAGAATGGGAGCGTGCAGCCACAGAAGCATGGCAGAAGGGAGCCTCAGAGGGCTGGCTACGGGAGCGCTCTGGTGCTGGACCAGCGAGCCAGATACACAGATTTTCCCAGAAGGTGGCAGTGCAGGGAGAGGAAGGCCACCAACAGCAGCACTTGGAAGAAAATCATGGGGAGGGGAGAAGAGTTAGAGGGTAGCAGAAGGTGAGAAGGGGAAGAAAACAACATGGTAGGGAGAGGACGGAGTCAAGTGAGAGGAAGCCAGGTCCAGAGAGGACCAGCCTCAGAGAAAAATCTCAAGGGCTCAGAGGGGTAACATTCCCGTCTAGGAGTGTTTGCTGCCTTGAGAAACATGGGTCTGGCCCAGCAGTGGGCTTCTACTCCTCTCCCACCTGAGGACAGAGGAAGTGAGGGCGGGCCGACCCGGCTCACCAGGCCCTCCACTCTTGACTCCCCAAAACAAATCTGGCCTCTACACATCTCGGGTGGTCCCAAATCTCTGACTTCAATCTATCTCAGAGACCTGCACCCCAGGTATTCACTACCTTTCTTCACTAATTGATAGGGGGATCCTGAATGATGCAAGTTCACAATGTATATTGCCTCCATCCCCTGAATCAATGTCTACTCACCCCTGCCTGCTCCGAGAAAATCGTTCCATCTACCTAGTACAGTTCCTAAAGGGTTTGAGTTCTTCCTATTGGAATCTAAAAAGAGACTGCTACCCACGATGTCCCCAATAGCCAAACTATGGAAAGAGCCCAGATGTCCATCAACAGAGGATGGATAAAGAAGATGTGGTATAGGGCGCCTGGGTGGCTCAGTGGGTTAAAACTTCTGCCTTCGGCTCAGGTCATGATCTCAGGGTCCTGGGATCGAGGCCCATGTCGGGCTCTCTGCTCAGCAGGGAGCCTGCTTCCTCCTCTCTCTCTCTCTGCCTGCTTGTGATCTCTCTCTCTCTGTCAAATAAATAAATAAATAAAAATCTTAAAAAAAAAAGAAGATGTGGTATATTTACACAATGAAATACTATGCAGCCATCAAAAGAATGAAATCCTGTCATTGGCAACGATGTGGATGGAACTGGAGTGTATTATGCTGAGCGAAATAAGACAATCAGAGAAAGACAATTATCATATGATCTCTCTTATATGAGGAATTCGAGAGGCAGGGTGGGGGGGTGGGGGGGTAGGGAGGGAAAAAATGAAACAAGTTGAAATCAGAGAGGGAGACAAAACATAAGAGACTCTTAATCTCAGGAAACAAACTGAGGGTTGCTGGATGGGTGTCTGGGGGATGGACACTGGGGAGGGTATGTGCTATGCTGAGTGCTGTGAACTGTGTAAGACTGATGATTCACAGACCTGTACCCCTGAAGCAAATAATACATTATATGTTAATTCAAAATAAAAGACTGCTACCCTCATTAAATATTGTTAATATTTTAATCTCTGGTCTCCTGGTCTATTATAATGAAAACAAAACAAAACACCTCCCTTCAGTCTGGACTTTTTTTGTATCCTTTAGTTTCCTCAGATTAAGTCCTTGGCTTGCCTTCCCCATCCCTCCCCCCCTCCACCTTGCTCTAAGTAGATTTAATCCTTTAACAAGAAATCAGTGGAAATAGATCCTCTGCTTCAGTTCAAGCCACCATTCTAAAATCATTTCCCTTGAGACTCTGGCAGGCACCGAAGGAAAGTGTCTATCTTTTCTCTCAGCTAAGGCAGTTACCTTCCACAGCTCAGCACACACCTCTTCCTCTCTCTCTCCCTCCCTCCCTCCTTCCCTCTCTCTGGCTTCTTCTCCAGCAACACACTTGGTTTCTAGTTCCTTCTGGTATATACCAGTTACACACATTCCAGAGTTCTAAGGCATCGACTCTGTCACAGAAGCTCATTGATCGAATGCATACCCATAAGCCATAGAGTTCAGAGGAGAGCCAGTAAAAAAGGAAAAACCCCTGAAACAGAAAGCCGTTCATCAGGAAAATGATATGAAATAAAACAGAACAAAATAAAATAAGCCAGGCTGAAGGAAAAGAGCCTATCATCTGGAGAAGACACCAATTTCTACAGAAGATTTAAACAGGACTCTAATTAACAATTCTGCCATCTTTTATAGATTAGATTGGTGGTACATGAGTACATCAGAAACCATTTTTAAGACAATTCCAATGAGAACACCTGAATGTTCTGAGGGAGATGGCTGATAAGGAGAATTGGAACAGATTTCCTACCAAGGGGGTAAGAAAGGAAAAATGGAACTGAAGGAAGTGAAGATGGTTACTGCGGCTTTTGTCCCTATAGATTTTGTAAACAAAATTGGAGGGGGGGTTCTCCCAACCTTTTACACAACTGTCAATGCACTATAGTCAGGTCACTTAGCCAACGAGCCTGAGAAAAGCTAGGCTGCGCCTCAGAAATATAGCGGTGGTCAATTAGAATCGATGTAAAAATAGAAAGTACAATCCCCATCTATGACAGAGTGCTCCTTCAGAGCAGTAAAGCCCTCTGCATCCAGCTCGTCAGGGATATTACACTTGCCAGGGTGAGGAGGGCCGGTGCCCACGTGATCAGCCAATGAGGGAGTTTTGTGGTGTGTCTCTAAGATGGCGGCGACTGGACTGGGTGGAGAGAGGAAGTTTCGATTTATCTCTCAATTGAAATCATCGTGAAACCACAAGGAGATCAGAGAAATTTTTCCAGTCCCTCTCGCTGTTTCTGCAAACATGTGTTTCAGAAACACTTTTCTTGGAAATGCAGGCAAGCCATGCCTGGTCTAACCTGACCTTCAGGGTGAGTGAAGTGTCTCTCACACAGCACACATGAGAGGTGTCTTGTGGCTAGTCAGGCGAAGAGTTATTCCCTGTGATGTGAAACCATCTCTTTCTCTTTTAAACACACACACACACACACACACACACACACACACCTGTGCGTGCACACACACACACACACACACACACACACACACACACACACCCCTCACTACTCCACTACTCATTTCTTTAGCTGGGGGTGGAAAATTCCATAGGCCTAAGCTGGCTAAGTGCCTGCTAAGTGTCTGGCCAGCTTGTATCCTGAAACACCTCAAGTCTGAGAGCAGTGCCCACTTACAACAACTCCAGACTGAGGGAGTTTTGTGTGGGAAAATTTTTTTTAATTATGAAGAATTTAAGAAAACATCCAAATTGAAATTGCAGACTACAGACCTGTATGGCTTTTTTTCAGCCAAAAGTCTCAAAAGGGATTGTGCTTCCTCATTTGAATTCTGTGAAGACTTCTGGACCTGGCTAGCAGTTTATCAATCCATCCGATCCCTGGTCCTCCTCCATCATGTCAAGTATCCCTGTGGTGACCCCAACCCCGGGATGCCACCACTCTTCAAACTCCAGCAATGCCTGTGTGGTAGGAGGAATGGTTTCCACAGAGGTTCGCCATCTTAATCCCTGGAACCCGTGTCTACTCTCTGTGGCAAAGGGGCCTCTGCAGATGTGATTAAGGATTTTGAGATGGGGAAATTATCCGGACTTATCCAGGCGGGACCAGTGCAATCACAGGAGCTTCTAAGTGAAGGAGGGAAGTGGGTCCGTCAGAATCAGAGAAGGGGGTGTGATGACAAGAGCTGTATCAGAGTGACATGACAAAAAAAGCCGTGACCAGTCATTGTTGGCTGACAGATGGAGGATGGGGCCGTGAGCCAAAGAATGCAGGCAGCCTCTAGAAGCTGGAAGAGGCGAGGTAACAGATTCTCCCCCAGAACCTCTGGGGGAAGTGAGGCCCTGCTGACTGACACCTTGGCGTTAGCCTAGTGAAACCCATTTTGGACTTCTGACCTCCAGACTGTGCGAATAAATTTATGTCTGAGACACTAAATTTGTGGCAACTTGTCACAGCAGCCACAGGAAAAGAGTAGAGGTCATGTGTCTAGTCCAACCCTCAGTAGGGCCACTGGCTGGGCCTCCTCATCCTGGGCACCCTGCCTCCCCCGAATTCTCTAAGCAGACGCTCACCCCTGCAGTCCACTAATGCTGAGCTCAAGCTGGGTTTTTGTTGTTGTTGTTTTAGAGATTACATTTATTTTTTCAAGAGGGAGAGAGAGAGAGCACAAGCAGGGGAAGGGGCAGAGGGAAAAGCAGACATCCCACTGAGCAGGGAACCTGATGCAGGACCCGATTCCAGGACCCCGGGATCATGACCTGAGCCAAAGGCAGATGTTTACCCAACTGAGCCACCCAGGCACCCCAAGCTCAAGCTGCTTTATGGTCCCAGTGAGGATATGGCAGCCCTCCTCAGGATAAGACCAGAACTCACTTCTAGAGGAAATGGGCAATTGGCTGGAAAGCCAAGGCAGGGGGTTTAGAGTCAGGGGATGGGGTAAGACAAAGGCACCGTGACTGCGAAGGTGACATAAGGGAACAAGGAAGAAGATAAAACCTAGTGACCAGAAATGAATTTTAAATACAGGGCAGACCCAGTAGTCTAGAGGACTTTGAGGCCCAGGACCTGAGCTCTGGATTCTGTGTCCTCTGATGTCACCTTCTTAGGCCCAGGCTGGTCTGAGCCTGGGCCGGTGCTGAGCCAGCAGTGGACAGTAGCTCCCGAAACAGGAGGGAAGGAGGAAGGAAGGGAGGCAGGGAGAAAGAGCAGGGCTTCCATTACAGAACTGAAGTCAGGAGCCTTACAGAATTCTCTTCTGGCTCTCCCGGTGCCCAAATGCTCATTTGCATGGGGGCATACAGAAGCAAAATTCCTCCACAGACAACCATGGTGGGCCCCCTGGTAGTGGAAAAGCACCTCTCCCCTGGGGTCAGGAAAGCCAGAAGAACATTCTTTGCTCCACAAGCCACAGCGCATGACGGTAACCCTCTGCTGGCCAGAGGGGGAGCTCGTGGCTCCCTAGGAGCTTTTAAATAATTCTGTGGTTCCATTTTTGCAACAGCTTATTTGGTGGTCTCCTGGCCTGAGGTTACTTCTTGGTGGGAAGTTAGGCACTCACAGGTGGCACTCCCTCCCTCGGGTCTCTAGGAAACCATTCACTGTGATGAAGCATGAGGAACTTGTTAACACAGGAAAATAAACTGGTTATGCCCACAGGACTCTTCTACGCACCCCGAGAGTACCAACACCGGGTCCTGCAAGGCACAAAGTGGGAATCTGGCAGTTTCTTAAGTGGGTAAACTAAGCTACTAATATCAAAGGCCTGGAGAGATATATAGATGTTCTTTTGGGGCAGCACTAACCCGCACCAAATAAAAAAAAAAAATCCTAAAAACAGTTCCGTGAATTCAATCCCAGGTCTCTCTGCAGAGCCAATGTTCTGGAGATTTTTTTTCCCATATGCTTATTCAAATAGCAAAGAAAGGAAGAACAGCCAATTGCAAACAGTTCTCAAAATTTTTAGGCTTACTTTGGCAAGGAAAAGTCTATAAGGATCCTGCCCACATCTCTCAATAGCAACTCTATCCCTCTTTTTCTGGTTTGTTTTGGTTTTATCCTCACCTCCTACTTTCCCACTTTGGGGACCTAAGTTAGCTCAGAAATAAACACGGTTTCCCAAGGAAGAGGTGGAGGAGGAGATCATCACCAAAACTACACGAAACGAGCTTCCTCCACCTGATTTATTGGGGAGTCTAGGCCAGAAGCTAGTGCTTCTTTATCTGATTTCACCAAAGGAGACAAGAGCCCCAGGGGTCCATTACCTGTTCTGTGATCTGGTAAGGATGGCCACCCATCCTTACCTGTGTCTCTCTTTCCCCAATTCCGCACAATGGTGGGGGGACAAAGTGGTGCGTGTTCAGTGGTGATTTGTGACAACATGCCAGGTCATGGGTCTAACAACATTTTTTAACCCTTCGTAAGCCTGGGGTTTACGAGATCACGTCATTATAAAAAGATTTCCGGGGCGCCTGGGTGGCTCAGTTGGTTAAGCGACTGCCTTCAGCTCAGGTCATGATCCCGGAGACCTGGGATCGAGCCCCACATCAGGCTCCCTGCTCAGCGGGAAGCCTGCTTCTCCCTCTCTCACTCCCCCTGCTTTTGTTCCCTCTCTGGTTGTGTTTCTCTCTGTCAAATAAATAAATAAAATCTTTAAAAAAAAAAGATTTCCAACAAATGCGTTCCCAGGCCTCCTGACACACTTCACCGAAACACTTCACATAAACATGTTCTGTCTCGGAGGCTTGGAAGAACACCTGCCTTCTTAGTTACACCTCACCTGGTCAAACATTCAGGTGTGAGGGAAAGCAACGTGATGGAGAAGCTGGTTGTTACCTATCAGAATAGCCTCAAATATTTCTGAGTGGCTCGAAACATACGATCTGACCTAAGCTGTCAAGAACTGCAGAAATACAACTTCCTGGGAACGAGAAACTCCGCGGGCAATGAAAATAAGGTGGGGAAAAACTGCAGGAAATCATCCACAGCGAATGTAGGCCTGATTGTGTGAGGTCGGACAGGGATGATAGATAAACCACATGTCCCTCGAATAGCTGCCCTATTTTCCGTCGCATTGACTACGCTGGAAACCTGTCTGTACTATTCCTAATAGAACCCATCCTATTGCCACAAAACCAGAAGAGCCGAATATAAAGCACACTCATTTCTTACGAGACATTTAGGCTTGAAGGGTTTCCCACTAAAATACATGCTTCCAAATTAGATCTTGAAAAAGGCGCTTGACTTTGACTTTCAGTAGTCACTTAAAAAAAAAAAAAGAAAGGGGAAGATCAATGAGTGAAAGGGATGTCAATAAAGTTTTGAGAGAGAAGGGAAAGAGCACTGGAGTTCTATTTCTTCTAGGAAAGGCATGAGTCTCAAGTCAGGGGGCGTGCTTCCCTTCTGCCAGTGTACTTTCATCTGGGCACCTATGATACATACCCAAAAGACTTCTTGCCCACCAGGAAGCCTGGCAATATTCATGAGAGCCAACAGCACTTGGCAGAACTGCGTGCCAAGGCCCCTGTTATGCACTTCACAAGCCACACCTTCTTTAAGCAGGTCCACAAGCCCATGGAAGGGGTTATCCAGACACTAGAAAGTTGAATAACTGACCAAGGTCACCCAGGAAGGAGCGGAGCTGAACTCTGAACCTGGCCCGTGTCCTTCCAGATCCCACTCCACATCACGCTGCTCTCACAAACCCTAGCTTCCAGGCTCAAAGAGACTTGGCCCAGTTACTGCTCTGAGCCTCCAGGGCGGGACCCTGCAAGAACTGAGGAGGCATCTGGCTCTAGGCGGCTATAAAGCCAGCAGGCCGATGTCACCCATGAGCACCGCCCCCCCAACCCCGCACTCCTGACAAAAAGCTAAAGGAGACCAAGAGATCTAAATCCCGAAGAGACATGGATCATAAAACTACCGATGAATTTACAGAAAGGGGAAACAGCTCTAGCTCCTCCTTCCCATGGTTTTGGTCTTCCTTTCTGTGTTAACAACAACAACAACAACAACAACAACAACAAAATACTAAGAATTCTTCAACATGCCTTACTAATGATTCTGCATCTCAGAAGAAAGTAACACCCAGGTAGGTAAATGACTCCATTGAACTGAATTCCCACAAACAAGCAAGGGGTGGGGGCGGAGGGGATTCCGAGTGGAGTCCTAAGCAAGCACTTCTTCCAGTCTGTGGAGGTCAAGTAAAGAAATGGCAAGGTGAGTTACACATATACATTATAGATCAATCTGAGTGTTAGATGTTACCATTTACTTTCCCTGGCCCCATTAAAAAAAAAAAGGCCTCTGAACTCAAATAAGTGTGGGAAATGCCATAGCACAGGGTTCATTAGCAAAGGCCTGGCTAACATTGTTGAACCCCTAAAGGACCGATCTCTTGAAAAACGGTTAAGGATCACAAAAAAAGAACCCTGGAGTGGGAAAGGCAGAGAAGATGTCACCAACTGAAGGCAGAAGGCAGAATCGCTAGCCTCCTGCCAACTTCTGTGTTCTCCATTTGGGTTATTTGCATACATCTAATCTCCCTTCCGGACCTGTGAGTCCCTTCAGGGCAGGAAACATCCTAAAGAGCCCCTCTTCTCCGAAGCTCACACCCAGGGAGGTGGAGCTGCCCAGGGGGTGACCTAAGTTCCCATCTCTGTTCTAACTGGAAGTCTGGGGCTAGCCTCCAGACCATTCCTCCACACCCTGCCTCCCACTTCCCTAATCACCCCCAAAGGTGCAAACCTCTTTAATCAGCTAATCTTGCCTACAATCTCATCTCGGCCCTCCCCCTCCCTCCCCTTCCTGATCTCATTTGGAACCCTTCTCTGCCCTCAAGAACCCTAGCCTTGTGGCGCCTGGCTGGCTCCATTGGTAGAGCATG